>OX383278.1:1552783-2028203 GCA_947522985.1 Lithophane socia
ATAAGATTACCTGTATATCAACTACTCGAATCGAATTCGCGTAGCGGAACATGACGCGATTTAGTACAATTGAACTACTTTCGCGGCGGAGGTGTGCTACCGGCGTTAAAATCCAAAAGATTTAATAGGTTCATTAATTAAAAAAAAAAACGTATTTTAATATTTTCCTAATCTGGTCACTTATGGCTGATTTATATTTGCTTTAGTTAAGTCCAACTTATGGCTGATTTATATTTGCTTTAGTTAAGTCCAAAAGTGAATGTTTTCATTGTGTTTGTGTAGCATAAACATATCGAACCCTGGATAAAAACCCCATTAACTCAAAAAGTACGAGTTTCGAGTTAGTGGCTTTATCGAATACCTATACATCAATATAACTTATATAACTAATAAGCTTTAGAAAACATTACCTTTATGAATGTCTCATTAAATCTTTGTTAACTTTCCTCTTCTTCTTCTGCCTAGCCTTTTCCCAACTATGTTGGGGTCGGCTTCCAGTCTAACCGGATGCAGCTGAATACCAGTATTTTACATGGAGCGACTGCCTATCTGACCTCCACAACCCAGTAACTGGGTAATACGATACCCTTTGGTTAGACTGGTTGTCAGACTTTCGTGCTTCTGACGACTCGTAACGACTGCCAAAGATCCACAAATGACAGCCGGGACCAACGGCTTAACGTGCTTTCCGAGGCACGGAGAAGTCTCGATATGTGAAAATGGTCACCCATCCTCGGACCAACCCCGGCAAGCGTAGCTTAACCTGATGGATCGACCCGAGCGGCTGTTATTACTTAGCCACGAGCTCCTCTAACTTGTTTTTGACTAACTTTGTTAACTTTCCTATACATTACAAAAACAGTTTTTCGTCATTTCTGAAAACTGAGGTTTTCCGGAGTCACATCTAGGGGTGCGATATTTTCTTCTTACTTGTAAATTAGCATCAAAGAGCGTGCCAGGCCCACAGCTCATCTCTATCTTGTTGCCATTGCTGCAGCTGTAGAACTTCGAGCAGTCGCTCTCATGCGGCAGCAGGAGATGCACGTTGGAGCTGGAGGGGCAGCCATTAGGTAGCAACTGGGCTGAGGACGCAGCTATCAATGTCAGGAAGGTGACAGCTTTGTACATATCTGTGGAGAGAAAATACATAAGGGTTGACATTTCGGTAGTGAACTTTTATACCATTCATTTGTTTTAAATGTCAAGCGTTAGAATGTGAAAATGCATCTACTTTATGCTGGGGCCGCACTAACCGCGTCTAACGTGACAAAGCAATGTTTGCCGAAGTTTCCTATTTTTGAAGCCTATTGTCTAATTTCATGATACACAGAAGTCGAAAAGCCGTGTTATGTATATTATTCTCTTAAACCGAAGTGCTTTACGCCGGTAGCACACCTCCGCCGCGAAACCATAGCAGCGAAACCGCAGTAGTTTAATTCAACTGGATCGCGTCATGATCCGCTACTCGCATCCGATTCGAGAAGCGGAACATGATACGAGCTAGTTGAATTGAACTTCCTAAGTTATATATAATATATTTGATATACATGTATTATATTATATTATATATTCTAGAGTTTGTTTATTTGTTTGTTACGCTTTCACGCTAAAACAGCTGAACGGATTTGGATGAAATTTGGCACATGGGATTTTTATCCTGATATTCCCACGGGATCGAGACTTACGCGGGTGAAACCGCGGGGCGCAGCTAGTTATTAATAAAGAGGGCGAGATTATTATCACTAACCATCCAAACTCCGGGTCGCTAACAAGAATTTCCTTGTTGGAAAACCTTTTTCATTTTGAGGGTACCACAACACTTTTTCTCGCGTCTCATTTGGCATACATTAATTTATTGAAAAATATCACAATTATTATTAATGCACTTTAATTAATTGGCCAAAGCCCATTGCCTTTAAACTGACTTTAAAAAAAATACAGTTCCAAAAACGTCAAAATTGAATAGGGTATTGTAAAAAATAATTTAAGATAATAAATATAATTAAGTGTGACTAATTTATGTTGTTTTTTTAAATTAGACAATGTTTTAATTATCCATAGCTGATTATTATTATTGATAGCAGTTGAAAATTAGCTTTAAATTCATTACTATATTTGTTTGGTTCAATATTTTCAACGAGGTAAGTATTTATAACTGACCATTATTATTTTTAGTATTGTTTATTCAATTATTTTCATTTTTTAATTATTATAAATTTTATTCATATAAACAAGGCAGTATTTTATACTTATTAACTATTTTGCAACACGCGAAAATGTTGCATCAAAAATATTTTTCGAAGTTTCCGACTTTTTTTGTTCATCAGGTACAAGTTACTAAACAATAATAATACTATTTATTATTAAACACTATCAAGACTTACCTTAACAATAAAAAATTCTCAGATCACAATTATTATTATTATTCCCGAATAATAACATAACTTTCGCCCTGTAGGCTAAACTACACTTCATCAAAATACGTTAAAAAAAATCGCACTGCTATTAATGATGTTTATTTACTCGTATATGTAAATCAATTAAAATATAAAGGCTGATATCGGCAAATATATCAGAGCTACTTATAATACTATCACTCAATCAAAACGCGTCACCGGAAAACATATCTATCTTCGAGTTTACATGTTCACTTAAAATATTTTAGGCTGATTAAACACATTTTATTTTTTTACTCAATATTTATTAACGCAGAATTAATAATATAATTCCGATATTTAACATGGTAAGTTGTCAGCGCCATTTAAAATGGTAAATTTACCATTATATGTAAAATACTGTGTGTTATGTGCCGTCGCTCCCGGCTGTCATTCGTAGATCTTTAACAGTTGTTACGTTCGTTAGAAACCTAAAAGTCTGACAAACCTTGGTAAGACTTTACCAAGGTTATCGTGTTACCCAGTAACTGGATTGTGGAGGTCAGATAGGCAGTCGCTCTATGTAAAACTTTGTAACGTACTACTGGCATTCAGCTACATCCGGTTAGACTTGAAGCCGACCCCAACATAGGTAGTTGGGAAAAGGCTTACATTATATTAATAATTAAGTACAATAAGATTTTAACATACGATGGTAAATTTACCATTTTAGATGGCGCTGACAACTTACCATGTTAAATATCAGAAATGATAAATAAATAAAACTTCATGGTAACTATCTCCTTTCAGTTATGCCTTTATATAATACTAATTAAGTATCTATTTTTATATTAAAAAGAGTTTACCGGGTTTTAAGGGGCTGTTAGTTTGTAGTCTTTATTTATTTATTGCCAATTCCTATTATTTACGGAGTACCTACAAACCGTCTGCCTATCAGACTTCCACAACCTAATAACTGGGTTATACCCCTTGGTAAGACTTGTTGTCAGACTTTCGGGCGTCTGACAACCCGTAAAGACTGTCAAAGAAGCCGTAAAAACGGACTGAACTAACATAACAAAAAGATTCTCATTTGCCAAAATTTTCATACATTTTGACACCCCCTTGTGCCCCTATGATGTTCCTATTACATGGGACCTTAGAGTATATTATTACAACTGTAATTATATACTCCAAGCATGGGACTTACACATAACTGGTGAAATGTGAGAGTACTAACTAAAGGTAATACCGGCGTGATATTATGTGTGTTTTATCTAGTATTTTTCCCAAAATCCGATAGCGTATAATTCATGGAAAGTGACGATGAAACCGTCATTTAGAATGACGATATGACAGGCTTACGTTAAACTCATTAATCAAAATTAATTTCTACCAATCATCGACTTTTTGCTGATGATTGGTCAGTTTTAAATTGGATAAGGCACCTGATTGGCTGCCTTTAATTAGAAAAGTCCAACCTTCCAATTGATTTATTTTAAACACCTTTTCTGCATAAAAGCGAATTCGACCAAACTTTTATCCCTATTAAGTCTAATCCAGCGAATAAATATTAAATTTTTGACAGATTTTCTATACAAAAACTGTCAGACGGCAATTTTATTCCCCGAATAAAAGATTTATCTGGCTTTGGTTAAATCAGCCCTTAGTATATGGCTAGGCAAACAATATTATTCATCAATCAAGTGAGCGAGATGGTGGCCCATTGGTATCGCCCGTGACTTACGAGTGTAGATGTTAGGAGGCTGCCAGGGTTGCGGGAAAGTCCGAAAGGGATACGGGGGCCTTTGGCAACAGGCAACTGAAGCAACACGGGTCGGTTTAAGTCAGTAAAAGTGTGACACGCCCTCCCCTCCGCCCAGAGCGGAGCAGAAGTTATTGATAATTGCCAAGCCTCAAAAAAAAAATTGGTGTTGAGTAAATAATTTCACTCTCAAAACGGTGAAGGAAAACATCGTGAGGAAACCGGCATGTCCTAGAACCAAAAATTCGAAGACATGTGACATCTACCTAGCACTGAGCCCGCGTGGTGGATTACGGCCGTCTCGAAGAGAGGAGGCCTGTGTCCCAGCAGTGGGAACATTAAAGGCTGATTATCCTATTTTAGAAGTAGGTACATTTTTTGTTTTTCTAATAATATACCACTCATTCTCATTGCCGCAGGATGCATGCTATGCGGGAAGCACAGAACCGGTCGAAGTGGCGGTGCTTGGGGGAGGCCTGTGTCCAGCAGTGGACGTCTTTCGGCTGAAATGATTATTTATTCACTTAAGCAGCTAATTTATTTAAATAATTATGATTCTCCTCCTTAATCTATTCGGTCGAAAAGGAACAATTTATTATCTATAATGTAGATATTATCTGGTTTTGATTATTTCTAATAGTTCTAACGACCGTTCACAACACAAATCCTTACATATTATATACAAAGTCCTCCGCCGCGTCTGTCTGTCTGTCTGTTCGCGATAAACTCAAAAACGAATGCACCGATTTTCATGCTGTTTTCACCAATGGATAGAGTGGTTCTCGAGGAAGGTTTTAGTATATAATAACCGACATCCACGTGGACGAAGCCGCGGGTATCAGCTAGTAAATTATAAATAAGCATACACGTCATGTATCTGAAAGGTATTGTCATATTTACAGACGTGGTTTAAAGACCATCAAACTAAACAACGTTCTCCAAGGGACCAACATCATAATCGCGAAAAAATAATCAGCTGTTCCATACATTTGATTCTGACACAATTACTATATTAGAATCCGTTTTGTCGGTGAACCGTTCATCGAAGAAACGGTTCACCGACAGAACGGATTCTGTTTGGATCTAAAATATCTTTGTCCGTTTGTTATATTTTTTTATTCTAAACTACTTCACCAATTTTGATAAAATCGTGCAAAAGAGTTGCTTAAACAAAGGCATTATGTATTATTTTCCTCAAATATATTTAAAAGCATTGTTCAACGTTATAATGATAGGGTAAGCCTTTAAGAAGAAGATTACAAAATACTGATAAATAATCAACATTCATAATATTTTTTTTTTGTGTAAATTGCAAATGATCTAAAAGGTAATAAGACAGATAATATATTGAACATTTTCTCAAACGTGCTTGGTAATTCGAACATTATTTTGACAAACTTCTTCGAGATAAATCGAAAATGCTGTACCAGGTACCTACTAGTCAATTTATGCGGCCAGCAATGTTTTTGAAAATCCATATCTGTCTTGTGTAGCGGCCAAATAAATTACTATGAAAACTCATATCTGTCGTGTTATTTAAAAATGGAACGAACTATTTACTTCAACACATGGCAACCAAGGAGGTATCATAACAAAGATTTTATTAAAATTTCGATTTGGCTTGCAAATAGAGCTGTTTAAAGTAAAGAAGAAACAAATTAACGAATTGGCGCGTGAAAAATTATTATCGTTGTGCGTCATTGATTCTGGAATTTATAATTAATTTACTCAGTTTGAATTTCCGCGCATTTTTAAAAAAAATAACTATATAACAAGCCTTGGCCGCAACCAGGCATTGATGGACTCACGTATGTGTGCCCACATTTTTACGATCGTCCATCAATGGCCCAGTTGCAGGCCATGACAGTAATGTACCAACTATGAAAACTATCTTTAAGTCAAAGATGTCTTAAACCGGACATAATGGACTATTATTTAGCCTTTCATTTTGGTTTCGAGAAGTGTAAATAAAAACAGGCATTATTGCGACTCTTCTATTTGCCCAATGCCCAGACGCATGGAATGACGGGATCGGACCACCAGATAAATGGTACCTACTATAGATAATATCCATACCTATCTAGATTCGACTTGCGTCGAGCGATGTTTTTCCTTCCTGCTATTAGTCTCTAGCATTAGATATGAATTAATAATATAACAGAACACTGCGCTTAAAACAAAACGCATTCATGTGTTTCTTGATTTAATTATAAAATTAGGTTTTTTATTTCAATTTTTTTTATGAAAACAAAAGAAATCAAATGTATCCTTCACCGTCGCAAACATAATAATGCATCAAAACTCCGTAACTCCATAAGTTTAGCGTCGCAAAATCTTTAGACGCGCCGTCAAATACATCTGTATTTGACGGCGCGTCTAAAGGTTTTACGACGCTAAACTTACGGAGTTGATTTTCGAACGATTGTGACAGCTGTCAACTTGACATAGCCCCGAGTACTGAGGAGTCTGTCCCCCGACAAAAAGAATGAAAGATTGCGGAAATGGATTTAAACCAGCAAAGATTAATGGCGACTATATTATTGGTGATCATGGTGACTACCCTGGCAGGGCAGTGAGTTGATTGATCTGCGCTCGCGCCTCACGTACTCGGTGGAAAGTCGTATACTTTATATTATTTAAAACGACATCAAACAAACGTCTCGATACACTTTTTGATTAATTGCATTAACAAAACATGTCGGCGCATGATTTTCAAAGTGAAAGTGCTAGTCATGGTGACAATTTTATAAAAACAAAACACTATCAACTGCACCGGCGGCTATTAGTCATAGAAATAACCAAGGTCTCTGAGTCTTCGGCATCTAAAAGCGTTTATGATTTTAAGCCGACCGCTTATGGCAAAAGCTTCAGGGTAGCCCGCGAGCTCGCCGTCCGATAAGGACCAGGCCCGGGTCGACGGCGCGTTGTGTTCCACGCGCGCCTCAAAGAGATGTCAGCACAATTGGTGGGGTCCGCTAGAACCGATGCCTGCCAGGGCTGCGGGAAAGTCCGAAAGGGATACCGGGATCCTTGGCAACCGACAACTGAAGGAAGACGGGTGGGTTTAGTCAGTAAAAGTCTGACACGCCAACAACCTGATACCTACTGACCTGTAAACTGCAAAAAACGTGAGAAAATTTTAATTTCGCGGACTACCCTTTATTTTTTATTTTTTGAGGATGGGCAATCATCAAATAACTTTTCCCGCTCTGGGCGAAGCGTGTCAGACTTTTACTGAATAAAACCCACCCGTGTTCGTTCAGTTGCCTGTTGCCAAGGGCCCCGATATCCCTTTCGGACTTTCCCGCAACCCTGGCAGGCATCGGCCCTAGTGGACCCCGTCAATTGTGCTGGCATCTCTAATAACAAACGACAAACGCAAATAACGAACGCTTATAAATGCCGAAAGCTCAGAGGAGAAGCGGTCGGCATATAGTCATTCATCCTATAATATTAATGAAAATGTGGTATTTTTGGATGGTTGTTACTCAATCACGCAAAAACGAATGAACGGATTTTGATGAAATCTGCAATAACCACAACTGTTACTTCCATACACCAGCCGTCATCTCAGTACTTTTGTTATAAAATTAAATCATTCTTACCTGGTCTGATTAACGCCAGTTCCCTTTTGGGAACACAGAGATCGTAGCTCTTGCCTCGATCCCTGCACTATAGTCTTTCTACCTGAAAAAAACAAACAGTAAAATTATAAACAATTTTAAAGTATTATTCCGAACAATTCTGCTGTTCCCCAGAGCAGTGGTGGCCCAGTGGTAACGGCCGCGACTTACGAGTTGTAGGTCGAACCCTGACAGGCGCTTTACTTTGCGCATTATTTCATCACCACTGCTCTCAAAACGGTGATGGAAAACATCGTGAGGAAACCGGCATGTCCTAGGAATAAAAATTCTATGACATGTGACATCTACCAACCCGCACTGGGACCGCGTGGGTGGATTACGGGCCACTCCATCTCACAGAGAGGAGGCCCGGCCTGTGTCACAGCAATGGGAACATTATAGGCTAATTATGCATCACTTTTGTGACTTTCTCTCTCGCCTCTTAACAAAATACATGCCAAAAGAAGTTAGATACTCAAAAGTTATAAAATTTATTCTCTATTACAAGTTCGATCTTTTCGAAGAATTCACCCTGAGCTCGTATACACTTTTCCATACGTCTGAACCAAATTGGAAAATACCTCTGACCACTCTTCTTTAGACACCTCAACAATTTCGAAATTTTATGCATTCCTAACTAATATTATTAATGCGAAAGTGAGTTTGTTTGTTTGTATGTTTGTTACGCTTTCACGGTAAAACGGCTGAACGGATTTGGATGAAATTTGGCACAGGGGTAGACCATGACCTGGAATAGACATAGGATACTTTTATCCCTATATTCCTACGGGATCGCGACTTATGCGGGTTAAACCGCGGGGTTTAGCTAGTTATTAATATAAATTATAGGCAGTCGGTGCATTCTTTGCTTTCAAACTTTTTCCCCTTTAGTTCTTCTTTGTTTCTTGGAAACAGGTAAAATCACAAGGTGCTAGGTCAAGGGAATATGGTGGGTGAGGGAGGATAGACACGTTTATTTAGTTAAAAAATTCGAGTGTTCTGGCAGACGTGTGACCTGGCACCGCATTTTCATGGTGCCCGAGAAGGTGCCAGATTCCTGACTGCGGTCGGTTGTCACACCAAGCTATTGTAATATTACTGTTCGAGGACAAACTGTCTCAAATATGTCAATAAATAACCAGCCTATATGATAGATTACGACCCGACAGCGTGGTAGATTACGGCTCGCTCCCTCTCACAGAGAGGAGGCCTGTGTCCCAGCAGTGGGAATTTTATAGGCTGATTATGTATGATTATGCTATATGATAGTAAATGACTTACCAGTGTCAAACAAATGAGTAAAGAATATCTAACTACTTTTGGCATGACCCTCGTTTTAGCTGATAAGCATTTCGTGTTTGAAACGATGGAAGAAGTAACTTTATCTCTAGCTATTAATAAACTCCTAAGTCACCTTTTAATAACTTCAAAGTCCTGATAAAAAATCGAAAGCCGCTCACTGTCGTCCGCCTTATTAAAAACATTTCTTAGAACTTCCATTATCAGATAATGTGAACAATTTAGTAGTACTTAACTCTTAAGTAACTTTTAATTGATAAATAATTTTGTTATACATAACATTTTTATTAATATTTCAATTGATAGCACTGATTTTTTCCGGAAAATTTGATAAAATGGTGGTAATGACAGTGGGAGATAGTGAATATGTTGTACTTACATACAAATTAATACATTTTGAAGGCTGAGGTTGAATTTAAGTGTTAGAACATGTTATGCGGAAGAGGAAGCAGGAGAGCTTTTTGTGAAAGAGCTCGTACAAGGGAGCAGGGCTCTGAAACCGGTTAATTTTCCGAACCGGTTTTTTACATTGACCTCAAACTTGAAACGATTGCGGTTTAGGTTACCGGTATTATAACCGGTTAAAGTAAAAACCGTTTTTTACAAATTCCGAATCTGCTCCGCAAATTAACTGCTTGATTTGAGTTTCAACGATATAAACGAGTTCTATCTAGTATCTACTACGCCATCACTCTTAACAAACAAAACAATTATTGCAACTATTAACTATTTCAATAATAAAGCTCTCGCTCTATCCCAACGAATTTGCAAAACTAATGTGACAAACGGCGGTGGCGGGCGTGCGCCTGAGTCAAACCGGTTTATTCAGGTTAGCGCGAGTTTTAAAATTCTTTTCTATGTAAGAACCGGTTAGCAAAATTATTAAGGTTTTCCCGAAATCGTCTTTTAATAAACTGTATAATCGATGAACGGTACTATAACCGTTTTATGAACATTAGCCGGTTTTTCAAAACCGCAATGGTCCTGGCTGTCTATTCGTAGATCTTATAGTCGATTTTGACAAGTAATCAAAATCAAAATCAAATCAAAAGTCATTTATTCAAACTAGGCTGAGAATCAGCACTTTTCGAACGTCAAAATTATATAAGACAGTCCCCCAAAACGCCCACCCTTCACCACTTCCTAGTGCTTTAGCTGGGAAGAAGAAGTGGCGCAACAAACTCCCCAGCAGCACAGCTGTATGTTCAGTTAGAAAAATTTTATTCTATACAAAAGTTTGCAAAATCATTTACATAACGCAACATAAATCTAAATAATAGCCATATGTCAGCTAGTACACACCAATATACCTACCTAAAAAAAAAAGAATAATAAAAGAAAAAAACGAGAACTATATGTACTCAAGCAGAAATAAGTAGTAAATTGTAAACAAATTAACTAAATAAAAGCCTCCAGGCATAAAGGGCGTGCCCGCTTACATATAGCTATTTATAGATGCAACTGGAAGTTATAAATGATAAACTAGTCATAAGCCCGAAAGTCAGACAACCAGTCTTACCAAGAGGTATCGTATTACCCAATTACTGGGTTGTGGAGGTCAGATTAGGGTGTCGCTCCATGCAAAAAACTGGAATTCAGCTGCATCCGGTTAGACTGGAAGCCGACCCGAACATAGTTGGGAAAAGGCAGGCAGATTGATATTTATTAAGTAATTAGGTGTAAGTTATTTACAGAATATTATTTAAATCCTTAAATATTCATAGATATTATATATCTTCTTCTTTCTTTCTTTCTTATTTATTTATTTTATTTCTATTCTTTTCTTTCTTTATTTTTCTTTATTATGTGTAAACACACATACAGGGTCGGTCTGGCCCCATGGCATACCGGGAAAAGATTCCCTTCATTTTATTTAGAGCAAAGCCTTGGTTAGTGAGATAATTATTAATATATTTCAAACCCCAAATCCCGGTAGTTTTTTGGGTCCCAGACCGACGCTGCACACATACCTACCCACCTACTACGCTACTAAACACACATACATACATAGGACATGCATAGGACCAACTGATTCTCATCTATGACAAATGAAAAGTATTGATCGTTTGATATCGTAGATCTGCTATGACGAATAATGTTTTATTGTAATGGATTATATTATCAAAGTTAAATGGTATCTGTTGTTAGTTAATAAATAGATAATGTTGACCGTGACCAAGAAGGTTCTGACTTTGTTTTGTTGCGAAATATTATAACACTAACCTTTTCCTTAAGTTCTGAGTTGAGCTCCACTCAATCTGCCTAGCCTTTTCCCAACTATGTTGACCTCAACATAGTTGGGAAAAGGCAACATAGTTGACGGGGTTGTCCGTGGATGGGTGACCATTTTCACATATCGAGACTCCTCCGTGCCTCGGAAAGCACGTTAAGCCGTGGGTGCCGGCTGTCATTTGTGGATCTTTGACAGTCGTTACGAGTCGTCAGAAGCACGAAAGTCTGACAACCAGTCTAACCAAGGGGTATCGAGTAACCCAGTAACTGGGTTGTAGAGATCAGATAAGGAGTTCGCTCCATGTAAATTACTGGTAGCTGCATCCGTTTAGACTGGAAGCCGAACCTAACATAGTTGGGAAAAGGCTAGGCAGATTGATTCTTAGTGACGTAGAGGAAGATGGGCACTGTTTTTTTTTTTTTTTTGTGTTCCTTCTGTTGCCTGTTGCCAGGGTCCCGGTATCCCTTTCGGACTATTCCTTAACCCTGGAAGATGGGCACTCTTATGAATAAAACTTTGCACAAGATAATGTAATGATTTAACAAGAAAGCATAGACGCATTAAAGTTTTAACAATCAAAAAATATGATGACATTGATGACTTAAGAATTATATCTTAAATATTGTGTGACGATAAGATTTTCTTTAGTAATCTTCTAGCGAATGAGTGAAGGGGCAAAGTTTGATAAATTTTCATATGCTTAGGAAAATCGGCAAGCGCTTTTAAAAAAGACAATCAAACTGCTTCATAAACATCGTGCGCGTTACACCAGCAAAATACGGTCGTAATTAGTCATTTAAATCTTACTCCAGTGTATGCAAAAATGTGCGCAACAATTACAGAATCTAGGCAACTAATTATCTACGAGATTTAAATGACTACTTTCGACATTATTTTGCTGGGGTAACGCACACATTATCATCATCATTTGAGCCAACTCCAGACGTACACTGCTGGACATAGGCCTCCCCCAAGCACCGTCACTTCGACCGGTTCTGTGCTTCTCAAACTACATAATATACTCGAATTTTACCACAATCGTTTTTAACATGTCATACAATAACATAGCAACGAAGTCAAAACTGTAGATTAAATATTTGTGAAAAAAAAGTAATTATTACGTCGTGTCTTGGAACAAGTCTGATGCAGAAAATGAAATCATTTACACAAAGTAAAGTGCCTGCTTGGATTTGAACCCACGACCTACTACTTGTAAGTCCGTTAGGACTGGGCCACGCCACGTCTGCTCCTACACACCTTATAGACATAAGCTATGACTTATCTCCCATAGAGTTTACCTACCCTACAACATCGCATCACACAAAGAAATGACTCATACGCAACTTGTCAATAAAAAACAATCTGATGGCAAGATTAGATCGAAATCACCATAAGTAATTGTACATAATTAAAAATAATGAATATCATTATAATATATTGCGTCTCCATTAATTAATGTATTCAGTAATCAATATCTTTTGAAAGACTAATGTGATGGTCAGATAGATGGCGAGGTGAAGACACGGTTTTGCCATTTTGCGGTGATCTGGTGAACGGATCTTGTTGATAAGAGTCCGACCGGAAAATATTTGGATAACAGTAAGTAACTACACGTTTTTCAGCACGCGAGGAAATCGTGATCAACTTAGTAAAAATGTTAAATTCATTCATTCATTCATTCATTCATTAATTCAGACAAACACCCTAAGGGCAGGGCCGCTTTCACGCTAAAACGGTTTAACGGATTTGAATGAAATTTCACGCGGTTTCAACCGCGTAAGTCTCGATTCCGTGGGAATGTCGGTATAAAAAGTATCCTATGTCCTATTCCAGGTCATGGTCTACCCATGTGCCGAATTTCGTCCAAATCCGTTCAGCCGTTTTAGCGTGAAAGCGTAACAAACTCATTTTCGCATTTATAATATTACTAGCGGATGCCCGCGGCTTCGCCCGCTTAACAAATTATAAATACTAAAACCTTCCTCGAGAACCACTCTATCCATTGGTGAAAACAGCATGAAAATGAGCATGAAATGATGAAAACAGGTAAAGTAGTTTTTGAGTTTATCGCGAACAGGTCGACAGACAGATGCGGCTGAGGACTTTATCCATACTATCCATTCATACTAAAATTATAAATTCGAAAGTAACTCTGTCTGTCTGTATATGTTACCTTTTGACGCCTAAACCACTGAACTGATTTCGATAAAATTTAGCAGGGAGATAGATCGCATCCCGGGGAAGGACATACTTTTTATCGACATACCACGCGGGCGAAGCCGCGAGTGGAAGCTAGTTTTATAATGTTAAAGGAAGTTAGGATGAATTAAATATTCTAATCTAATAAAAGACAATAAATTTAAATTTGCACCTAGTACCTACAGAGCAAGAGTCCAAAACTTCAGACATTTCCACTCACACATTCGCCTGCTATCAAAAATCAAAAAATAAAATTAATTGGAAATCATTGTATGTACCTTGTGATAACCATCTTATAATCCAATTACTTTTAAACAGTAGATGACTATAAGATAATAAATAAAAATCAAAATTTTATACGCGCTATCTCTTAGTTCATAATCAATTATTTTTATTGATTCGGAGAAGAATTTTTGCTAATGATAACACCCTCTAAATAGAGGTGCGACTAGCTATTGTGTGATTTGAATTTAGGCTGTTTAATTTAAACCCAAATAACTAAACTAAATTCTATGAATTCTGTTCCATAAACTGAAAATAGTCGCTAAAAATCCTAGCAAATATTATAGATGCGAAAATAAGTTTGTTTATTTGTTACGCTTTCACTCTAAAACTGCTGAACGGATTTCACGCTAAAACGGCTGAACGGATTTAGATGAGACACCTGACCTGCATCTTTTGTAATTTTTTAATTGTTTATTATCGACGCTTCTAATATGCACGTTTTTCTACATCGTTCTCACATGTATTATTTCATCTTGAATTATGTTACCAATATTTTGTAACAATATTTTTGATTCAAAAGAGTGTCAGGAGTTGTCCGTTCTACTCCATAGGTACCTACTACGCTTTGGAATGGCTAACCGACTCCTTGTCAATTCAAAAGTGCCTGTCAATGGTTTAATTGAAATAAATGCTTTGAGTTTGAGTATAGAGTGGTTCCTCATTGAACAGGATTATAGAGCGGTTTTATCAATCAATCTGCCTAGCCTTTGCCTGGGGGCCGACCCCAAGGCAATTGGGTACACCGACACCCAAAATCAATCCATCTAGCCTGTTCCCAACTATATTAGGGTCGGCTTCCAGTCTAACCGGATGCAGCTGAATACCAGTATTTTACACGGAGCGACTGCCTATCTGACCTCCACAACCTAGTAACTGGGTAATACGATACACCTTGGTAAGACTGGTAGTCAGACTTTCGGGCTTCTGACGACCCGTAACGACTGTCAAAGATCCACGAATGACAGCCGGGACCAAATTTCCGAGGCACGAACAAGTCTCGGTATTAAAGATGGTCATCCCATCCCCGGACTAACCCCGGCAAGAGTAGCTAAACCTGATGGATCGACCCGTGCGGGTATTATTACTTAGCCATGAGTTCCTCGGAAGCGCCATCCCTAAATCAATTTTAATAAACACAAATATCAATTAAAATACATTAAAATAACGCAGATAAGTACACAGTCGGCTCCTTTGCATACCAAACGAAATTCATTACCTATCAGATCAATCGGCAATGATTAACTATCTAAAAATGGTAATAACATTAATTTAGTTGAGTGCTAATAAAATTGATTACGATCAATTTTTCAATGATGGATATCTTTTGTTATAAAATGTGGTGTAAAATTATTATTTTTGTGTGTATAAGTACGTGACACAGACAAAATAATGCAGTGCATCCGGATACTTTGACGTCAGTAATTAGAAACACGACAAAAATCTATAGGTATACAGTGCGGTTCTTCCCCCAGTGCGAATCTTTCGCAAGATGTAGGTAATGATGTCAGAAAAAAACACTGCCCCTCATGTTTTTACATGAGGGGCAGTCTTAGGGGACTGCCGATAAAATTGAATACTAAGCAACAATGCGTAACCTCAACGTAATTCAAACGGTAGACGGTAGATGGCGCTAAAAAAAAACAAATCACTTCAAGCGTGACGATGACGCGAGTTCCATGATTTTTGTGCACCCTAAAAGTGCTCAACGTGCTAGAAGTTTTCACTTCAAAAAACCAAGACATAGCGTCACCTTGAAAGAGATATGGCGCCGAAGTAGCGATACATACATTTACAATGGCCGCGTGTTCACCCGAGCTCCGTCATCCTTGCCGCTGAAAGTAAAATTCGACCCGAGATTGTGGCGGGCCGATGTGCCGGTAATATAAAACACGTTTGATCCTGTCCGGACACTGCCGTCGCACCGGCACCGTTTGCTCGGCTTTTGTTTTGTCTATCATAACCGAGTTCGGTCGAGGTGGACAAACGATCACCGTCACCGAGACGTCACGTTCGGATCGAATAATTTCGTTTCTCGGTGACGTCCCGGTGACGGCTGCGGTGGACAAACGCCACGGCACTTCAAAATAAAAAATCAATTTTTCTTACCTTAAAATTATGTCATTTTTATAGCCAAACTGTCACGAACATAGTAATTTTTATATCACCTAATCGACTTCGGACTTACGCAATAAAATAATATTTAAAATACCAATATCATTCCTTATCATGTTTTATTAAGAATTTATTAAAACAGCAATATACTTAATATGTTTTTTAATATGTATTAGTTTATTATTTTGTATGCATAATTTGTGTTATCTATAGGCCTGACATTAAAGGAATTATTATTTTATTATTAATATGTTTTTCCCCAGCAATTTTATAGCTGTCATATATTTTTTTAAATTAATCTTTGAACTGTTTTACTGATTTAAGAATGTATTTGCTAATCGGTTTGGCTATACATTTTTATATCAAAATATTTAATTTTGATTATTTTAATAACATTAGCTGGTATCGCAAGCGGGACAAACCAATAACCTGAAATATGGTGTAACTTTTTTTTGTCCCGCCGAGATATCAAAATTCTATAAATAATAATACTTGTGTATCTCTTTTCAGTTAAGTACGTGTTTTTGCAGTCGTGAGGGGCTTGTGGCTAAGAAATAACAGCCGCACGGGTCGATCAATCAGGTTAAGCTACGCTTGCCAGAAGCCCGAAAGTCTGACAACCCGCTTCTTACCAAGGGGTATCGTATTACCCAGTTACTGGGTTGCGGTGGTCAGATAGGCAGTCGCTCCATGTAAAATACTGGTATTCAGCTGCATCCGGTTAGACTGGAAGCCGACCCTAACATAGTTGGGAAAAGGTGTTTTTGTAGTGGAGTATTTTGATTTTTTAATAAAGTACAAAATTGTCGACGCAGACATCAAACAGCTCCATGAGGCCATTTGAAGCTCTAAACAGTTACTAGTGCACCACATCGGACAGTCGCAATGACGTAGCGATACGACTACGTCACCGCTACGCACCGCCACAGTTTCGTAGCGTCACTGCTACGCACCGCCACAGTTTTGTAGCGTCACTGCTACGCACCGCCACAGTTTTGTAGCGTCACTGCTACGCACCGCCACAGTTTCGTAGCGTCACCTCTACGCACCGCCACAGTTTTGTAGCGTCACTGCTACGCACCGCCACAGTTTCGTAGCGTCACCTCTACGCACCGCCACAGTTTTGTAGCGTCACTGCTACGCACCGCCACAGTTTCGTAGCGTCACCTCTACGCACCGCCACAGTTTTGTAGCGTCACTGCTACGCACCGCCACAGTTTCGTAGCGTCACTGCTACGCACCGCCACAGTTTCGTAGCGTCACTGCTACGCACCGCCACAGTTTCGTAGCGTCACCTCTACGCACCGCCACAGTTTTGTAGCGTCACTGCTACGCACCGCCACAGTTTCGTAGCGTCACTGCTACGCACCGCCACAGTTTCGTAGCGTCATTGCTACGAAGCTGCTACGTGACTTGCGAAGAAGGGTCAATGCTACGCCATTGCGTCTAACAAGGAGGTTTATTTATAAACGTTGCTTAAAGTTAAGTAATGATTACCGTCTGTTTATCCCTACATTTTTGACGTTGGAACGTCACTTAACTTTAACCAAATATTATAAATAAACCCCAAACTGGTTTCTCTCCGTAACTTATTAATAGTATGTGAAACAAAAAAAAACAAAAAAGTGAAAAATAACTTTAATTTCGGAAGTCGGAGTCGGCTTTTATTTTCGTTTTTTGCTACCGAATTCCGAAAGTAAAGTTATTTTTCACTTTTTTTGTGTTTTTTTTAAGTCGGTTGTTTTTTTTGTAAAAAGTTTTTATTTTTCACTTTTTAGTGGTGGTACCTACCCCACACAAGTGCTATGTAAATAACAGTGAAGGAGTCTAATAATTATATCGTCTACATAGACTGTGGGAAAAATACGTAATATTGAAGCTAGCTCAAAAACTACGCAAGCAAACTTAATAAAATTTATATGGGACCATTTCGGGAGTATACCCTTTCGAACTAAAAAAGAATTTTTAAAATCGGTTCACAAACGGCGGAGTAATCGGTGAAAATACATTTAAAAAAAAAAACTCCTCCTTTTTTGAAGTCGGTAAAAAACCCATGCCGTGATCAGATAACTGTCCAGAGTATGTTCGTCCAATCGTAAAAGATATTTTGTGGCCCTGTTTTCGGGCTTAAACACTTAGCAGAAGGCTATTTTTAACATAGATTGGATTTTGAACACCTGTCGACTGCCATATACGGATATGGCAGTCGACAGTAAGTCTGCCGTATCTCAGTTTACTTCTGATACCACTCAGTAATACCCGAGTCTTATGCTGAGATTACATTTACTGTACAGTCAGACACATTTAAGTAGGTACAATGTGTGTACTTGTGTAGGTAATGAGGGTTTTTTTTAATGACACTAGGTGGCAGCACTGAGACGTCAGGTCCGGGCAGCTGGAGAAGTGTCAAAAAGCCTATATTTTTATTATTTTGATTGATGATCGAATTAATGAAACGAGTTATGAATGTCATCATATTTTATATTCATTGTTGAAATGTAAGATCTCTTGTCAAACTGGCGCCAAGTGGTGGCATGAATTTTCATGAAAATTCATTATCCTAATTGTGAAAGTTTGTAATGATGTTTGTTACTCAGTCACGGGTTAAATCATGGTCATGGTCTATCTGTTCATCGAGTTCACAGATGGACCATGCCCTGGACTAACACATATGATACTGACCAACTTTTTATTCCAGCAATATAATATACAATTACAAATTAAAGTCGCTTTCGTGTTTGTCTGTATGTCCGCGTTGTTTTTCTAAGCCACGCAACAGATTGTGATGAAGTTTTCACCATCGTTTAGAGAATTAATTTTGGAAGGTTTATGTGTATAATATGTTAATTAAAGTTACATATAACTAAGAAATCTCGATGTCAAGTCGTAAAAACCATGCGGAGAAGGAGCGGGTCGCTAGTGTTGAATAATTTCATTCGAAAAGATGTCTTTTCTGACCTCCACTAGGGCGAAGACGCGAGCAAAAGCTGACTATAAATGAAGACAGTTAGTAAGCCATAATATGCAAGGTGTAAGGGTAAACACTCTTGTCATTCAAACCATGGGTGTGGAGTTAAATATAAAAATAAATGACCGAACACAACAAAAAAAACGTTATTTTCATTAAAAGATTTTTAAAAGTTTCTATCCGACACCGTATTCGCTAGCGAAACCGCTGACTGACTGAGGGAGGGGTCGCGCTCGCGGCCGGTCAGGTCACATCCCGCACCCCCCGTCCGTGTTGAGACGCAAGTTCGTTGCTATAGCGCATAGGGCAACGAACTTGCGTCTTTTGTGGTAAAATGTAGATTTAAAAAAAAGAAAAAAAAAGTTGTCATTTTCCATTGATTTTACGTTCTATAAATGAAACCAAACCACTGGTTGCAAGGATAACGGTGTTTACCCTAACACCCTGTATTCTAAACTTATATTGACTAGGTACGACAAACTCACGATGATGTATGTACCTATTTAAAAATGTGTACTTCCGGATATTTTTTCTCAACATTTTTAAAGTTTAAAAGGAAAGCCACCCGTTTTCACATAAAGGCTATCGCTAACCGGCGTCACGCGATGATTCTGGTATAATTACATGAAGTTTTCATAGAAATTGTTATACTAGAGTCGCGTCGCGCCAATCTGAGAGAAGCTTTTATTATGTTGCACTATTCATAATATACAGCTTGATCCTCAGCACTCTGCTTCCAGCGCTCGGTGTGGTAACACTTCGTGTTATGGTTTGCGACTGGTCAATCGTCATCCTGAGGATGCCTCGTTGAGGTGAAACACGTGTCGTTTTCTTACAAGGTTTTTTATAACTCTTGAAGAATAGTTAAGCGGATTAGGTTACTAAATATATCTACGTCTATTGTATTTTATAATTGATTTCCGCAAAATCACGCAATTAACTATAGAAGCAATTTCTTCGGAGACTAAGATAAAGCTTGTATTTTGTGTGAAAATATAATTATCTAAATACTTTTAATAAACGACGTAAATACCACGTTGACTTCTGCGCGTGTCTGACTGTACCCTATTAAGAATTCTGTTTAATAAAACAAATCTAATCGTCTATCTTTATAATCTCATTTTCTCAGAAACTGTAATAAATACTATTTGTTAATAATGTGTCGGTTTTTCAAACAACCGATTATTTTTGACAATTGAAACTTGGTCTGTCATAATGGCGCTGCTGGCTAAGGAAAACGTCAGTTAGACGTCAGATTCAGTACATTTTTAGTTAGTTCCATTTTTCGCCACGGGACAAGTTATACTGGGTTTTTTGTATCAAATATCTAGGTATTTTAAAAGTATTGGGCTTTGATTTCAGAGGATTTTGTGACCAATAATCCGCTAATAACGTGATTATAATAAATTAGGTAGTGATTTGAGCAGTATTGCATCACATTTGTGAAATATTATGACTTGAACAGTGCTTAAAACTCATTCATTTCTTAATTAATGGAACACATCCATTGGTTTCTTTATTAATTACTATAAGCTGTTAAAAAATAACTTTATAAACTTTAAGAGGTACTTTAGATCATCGAACTGAATAACTTTTATTATGGGACAAACTTTGAAATCGCGAAAAAAAATCAACTCATCATCATCTGCCTAGCCTTTTCCCAACTATGTTGGGGTCGGCTTCCAGTCTAACCGGATGCGGCTGTATACCAGTATTTACATGGCGCGACTGCCTATATGACCTCCTTAACCCACTTACTGGGTAACACGATACCCCTTGGCAAGACTGGTTGTCAGACTTTCGTGCTTCTGACGACCCGTAACGACTGTCAAAGATCCACAAATGACAGCCGGGACCAACGGCTTATCGTTATAGTTTAGAGGTATGAGGAACAGTGTGTAAAGTTCACTCATCCTCTATAGAAAAGGGAGGATCCTCCGACCAGACGGGTATATGTGGACAACCGCCCAACGATTCATGTGGGGAAATTATTATGCTGCTCGCGCGGTAAACATTGCTTGCAAGATGCAGGATTTTCTGTGACATCATGGTGCTACAGTATAGTAATAGCACATACTTTGTTATACATTAACCCCCTTACTAATAATCGTTGTATAGCGCCTGTATAGTTACACAACGTTTTGTCTTCTTCTTTCAAAAGTAATTTGACTTTTGGAAAAAGAAGACAAAACGTTGTGTAACTATACAGGCGCTATACAACGATTAATAGTAAGGGGGTTCGAACGTAAGGAGCCTTAGGGTACAAGAGTTTCATACTATGCAACTCTGAGTAAACGTCAGCCATTTCAGAAAGCATAGCTGTCAACCTTGTTTCCATTTTCTTTTCTGGTCATGCTAAGTAATTTTAATTGCGGGTAGTAATAAGCCCAAAAGTCTGACAACCAGTCTTACCAAGGGATATCGTGTTACCCAGTAACTGGGTTGTGGGAGTCAGATAGTCAATCGCTCCATGTAAAATACTGGTATTCAGCTGCATCCCGTTAGACTGCAAGCCGACCCTTATATAGTTGGGAACAGGCTAGACGGATTGATTTTGGGTGTCGGTGTACCCAATTGCAGCATCATAAAAGCACGTTAAGCCAATTGGTCCCGGCTGATAACCAGTCGGGGTTAGATAGGCAGTCGCTCCATGTAAAATACTGGTATTCAGCTGCATTCGGTTAGACTGGTAGCCAACTTCAACATAGTTGGGAAAAGGCTAGGCAGATTGAATATATTAAGAACTAGCTTCCTCCCGCGGCTTCGCCCGCGTGGTATGTCAATAAAAAGCAGCCTATGTCCTTTCTCAGACTCTAGACTATCTGTGTAACAAATTTCATTTAAATCGGTTCAGTAGTTTTGGCGTGAAAGCGCGACAGATAGACAGACAGAGTTATTTTCGCATTTATAATATTATAGTATGGATAATACATATAATCACTAACATAGAAAGAACATCCTGTATGACATACAGATTTCGCACACTGATTTATCGATTACTCCGTAATTTGATAACGATCAAAATTATAGTGTAGAAGCTAATCGAATTAGGCGGATGACAAACAATATAGCAGCTAGTCATAGTGGTGTTTAATTAATAGAGATTATTAGGAATATAGCCCCTATTATAAACACAGTCCACGATGCCAGGGGGACAATTCCCTAGTACGTCCAAATTCGCATCGCATTCGCAATCTGTCAAAAAAAAACATCAAAATATCAACATTTTTGACAAGTTTGAAGATTGCGACTTGAATGTAATCGTTTTTTAAGAGAATTGACCCTCAGTCTCTAAGATTATTCAACAGAGGGCCTAGACAAGTGACGCGTTCAAAAGCGTTTCGTATTTCTACAACGACTTTCAACAGGATTGACATAAGCTTTTCGATAGCTTATGTCAGTCCTATACATTTTTGCCTTTTCCATCATCGTTATCGCTGATAGAATGTCACTTTGTCTAGGGCCTCTGGTTACCTTTAGACATAAAAAGTGCTGTCTACAGTAGCGCATTCAAAATGGAACTAAAATACCGACCATGTGCGAGTCGGACTCGCGCACGAAGGGTTCCGTAGGTACCATTATCCATAAAAACGGCAAAAAAATCACGTTTGTTGTATATGTGCCCCCTTAAATATATTTTAATTCTGTTTTTTTTCATTTGTTGTTATAGCAGCAACAGAAATACATCATCTGTGAAATTTTCAACTGTCTAACTATCACGGTTCATGAGATACAGTCTGGTGACGGACGGACGGACAGCGGAGCCTTAGTAATAGGGTCCCGTTTTAGCTTTTGGGTAACCCTAAAATATACCTATTACCTATAGGCTGTAGATGAACTGTAATTTTATCAAATTGTAATTGTAAATTGTTTATGTAACTTAATAATTGTAAATTGTAATAGTAAATTGTTGTTGTGGTTTAAATTTATGAAATTCAAATGTAATCTACATATATTAGTGTATTTACTGTAATTGTGTCATTTTGGAAAAGGCTAGGCAGATTTTTTTTTCCCTACCTATCAAGGATGACTACACAAGGTAAAAATTACAATTATTCAGATTCCCAAGAAAGAAATCATAAAACCATAGATATGAAAGATAAGTAAAATATTCCGATAGAGACGAGATCCGGATCTTAACAATAGAAAACATTTTTTTAATAAGTGATTGTTATAATTGATAACGTTCTGTTATCAAATTATCACTGTTATCACTGATTAGTCACAGCGCGAGTACTACGTGGGTAAAACTACATATTTACAATTACCACTAATGACGTAATTATTACGTACTAGCTGCCGCCAGCGGCTTCGCCCGCGTGTAATCTTTATAAATTACAGCATATGTTACTCAGGGTGAATGTAGCTTTCTAATGGTGAAAGAATTTTTCAAATCGGTTCAGTAGTTTCGGAGCCTATTCAATACAAACAAACAAACAATCAAATCTTTCCTCTTTATAATATTAGTATAGATATAGATAATATAAATAACCGGTAACCATCATCTGCCCTCAACCATGTTGGCTCGTCTTGCAGTCTTACCTGATGCAGCTAAATACCCGTATTTTATATGGAGAGACTGCCTATCTGGGGGCACTTTGGCAGAATCTTATTAGGCAAATATTATGAATCATCGTAAAATGTCATAACTGATAATCTATACATATAATAAAATCGTAAACGGTCCGTGTTTATTTTTGCAAAAAAAAGTACTGGAAGCCGCGAGAAATAAGTAATAGAAAGTAAAAAAACATTTTCTTAAATTTTTGTCTCTTTGTTTGTCGTTTGTGAGCGCATCACATAAATCCCACTTATTGGATTCAAAATTAAATTACTGAAAAATATGAACCTTTATTGTGCTTAACATTTAGCCTTTATTTCATCAAAATCGACCAAAAGAATCAAAAGATATTTATGGATTTAACACTTATGATTTTTTGTTTACGTGCGTGCTTGACGGTATTCTGTTCACAACAAATTGTGCAGTTTCTGAGCTGTAACCTAACAAAAAGTACTAGGCTTGCATGAATTCACGATAGTATTAACTAATAGGATTTCTAATTGAATTCACGTTTAGATTATTTTAGGTACCTACCTACTTACATCAAAAATTGCTAAGAATCTATAAATAAAAATCAATTGTCGCATGTATGAAAGAAAGTTCAAACCTAGAGAATGGCCCCACTGATTTGGCAGACTTTTTTTTGTTGTATTTGTATCTGGACAAGGTTTGTATGAAAGAATTTTGTTGATAATCTACCGCAAAAGTCAGAATTACACCCGGGCGACGCCGGACACGCACAGGTACTTCATAATACAGTATGGTTAACTAACAAAGGGCATCCCCGTTAACCTGCAATACTATAGCGTCAATACATGTTAAAAAAAATATTAAGTACCATTAAAAAAACATTTTTTTGTTGTTTTTTGTATAGTAAAATATTCACAAAAAATATTAAATTGTTACGGAAAATAAATTCTCTGTACACGCCCACTTGCCACACTTGTTTTTCTACGTTGAAATACAAGTGTGCGTGTACAGAGTGTTTCTTTTACGTTTACATTTAATCGTTTTGTGAACATTTCACGACACAAATAAAACATTTTTTTTTTTTTTTGATTGCTAATTTTTTTTTTTGCATGTATACACGATATACGATTGCAGGTTAAAGGGAACGCCCTTTGTTAGTTAACATACTGTATAATCTGCGTGCGATTCATATTACTAAATAATTCATCTGTTTGAGAGTGTTCTATGGAGATTCGTAAAATGGTCCACACATTATAAATAGCTTTTGTGTCAAATTAGAGGAATTGCTAATGACGGTTGGAAATTCAGAAAATGAATTGCTTTTAGAGGAATTGCTCATGTGTCCGTTTTCAGCCCCCTGACCTCCACAACCCAGTTGGTGTAACACGATACCCCTTGGTAAGACTGGTTGTTAGACTTTCGGGCTTCTGACGACCCGTAACGACTGTCAAAGATCTACGAATGACAGCCGGGACCAACGGCTTCACGTGCTTTCCGAGACACGGAGGAGTCTCGGTATGTAATAGAGGTCACCCATCACCGAAAATGTTCTAGCTGGAGATGTACTTCGTAATTGCATGCACAACCAGGCAGATGACCTTTTCAGGAACCGGCCACTCCATTATTTCCCATTCATCCCATGCATACTCCATTTTTTTTATGTTTTCGCATTTTATAATTTTAATTGATGTATACAAGATAAATTGTAAAACATTTTTAAAAGAGTAATGGTGGAGTTTCTTGCCCATTCTTCTCCATACAAAAACTACCTTTTGGAAGGGGCAAGTAGAATCAGTTCTATTTCTTTGTTTTTGACGCTCAAAAGTGCCTTCTAAGTGCCAAACTCGGTTTTGTTTGTGAACATAAAAAAAAAATCAAGTAACAAAAACTAAAACCCAACTACTTACGACTTAAAAGGTATAAACAAGACACCACAGACAGACAAATTAAAAATCCGAAGTCACACGTGTTAGGGCATAAATCGAACAGATTACGTGTGACTCCGGATTTTTAATTTGTCTGTCTGTGGTGTCTTGTTTATACCTTTTAAGTCGTAAGTAGTTGGGTTTTAGTTTTTGTTACTTGATTTTTTTTTAAATTCTTTTGGGGTTATAATATAAATATTTTTGAAATGTGCTCATTAAGCCCTTTCATTTGATACCCAACATGGTACGATTAAACCATTTTTTTTTTTAAGTCCCTCACTTTATGTCCTCTAGAGGGCGCCATTTTTAATTTAATGTAACTTCACATAGCCTATAACCAGCGGACCATCACGACGCTTCTAACGATACCTCATTTGTCAAATTGTGATAAGTGGTTTGGAAGATAGGAGGGAACAGATGAACATACATACATACATACATACATACATACATACCGGTCAAAATCATAACCCTCCTTTTTTCTTCGCCGTAGTCGGGTAAAAAGATTGCCTCTTTGGCCTAGTGGACGCAAGCGTGACTACAACGCCAACGTCAACGCCGGCTGTCACTGAAAACCAGCGCTGGGGCTCTGTCTTGCATAGGGTCGCGGCATTATGCTGGGCGATGGCCGTTTTGCGTGAATGTTACGCATATTATCCCCTAACTTGTTATTTTTCGTGTATTTGTCCTTTCTTAGCGTCATGTTTGCCGCAAATAAACGTATTTTCTTTCTTTCTTTCTTTACTATTACTAAGTGTGGTCTTGGGTTTGATTCCCTGGCAAAGTGAGTTTATGTCTGTATTTTCCTTGAAGAATTTTGGAGGCCTACGTTAAAGCCGTGAAAGTTTACCAACTGATAATGACACGGTAGGAAGTTCAAGCAGATATCAATCTGATCAAAAAACCGATTCAATTAAGGAAAACCTATTTCAATAATTTTGATTTTATTAAGACATAATGTAGGTCAGGTAAATATGATTAATTAATTATTTGTACAATGACTTGTACAACAGATTCTAATCTAAAACAATGAATCGGAATCAAGTGATTTGATCTCTCTGAATACTTTTTTGACATGAAAGTGATAACATGTCTTTCGTCCCTGCATTTTTACGAACTTCTTATCTTTATTATACAGGATGTAAGGGTAAACACTCTTGTCATTCAAACCATGGGTAGTTGACTTAAATATAAAAATAAATGACCGAACACAACAAAAAAAAAACGTTATTTTCATTAAAAGATTTTATAAAGTTTATATTTGATACCGTGCTTGCTAGCGAAACAGCTGACTGACTAAGGGAGGAATCGTGCTCGCTGCCGATCAGGTCATATCCCGTACCCCCCGCCCGTGTTGAGACGTAAGTTCGTTGCCCTAGCGCATAGGGCAGCGAACTTGCGTCTCTTGTGGTAAAATTTAGACCTTAAAAAAATTTAAAAAAAGTTGTAATTTTCCATTGATTTTACGTTCTATTAATGAAACCAAACCACTGGTTGCAAGGATAACGGTGTTTACCCTAACATCCTGTATACAGGGTTATTGAATAATTATGTCGGCAATACATTATAGGGATGTAGGAGTGGTCATTAACAACCAAAATTCATTTTAAAAGAATTTTAAAAATGTATTTTAATGGATTTGTATTTATAAAGAATATCTGCCTAGCCTTTTCCCTCCTATGTTGGGCTCGGCTCCCAGTCTAACCGGATGCAACTGAATAGGAACCAGTATTTTACATGGAGCGGCTGCCTATCTGACCTAAACAACCCAGTTACTGGATAAAGTGTCAGGCAAACTGGCGCGATATCGCGGGCGCGACCGGCAGCGCTACCCTTGTCGCGCCGATTTCGCGCCTGTTCCCGCCTTAACGCGATACCCCTTGTTAAGAAAATACCTCAATAACATACCTATTATACATCACTACATAATTATTATAAAACAAAATTCCTCAGTCACGTCTGTCTGTCTTTTCGCGATAAACTCAAAAACTGCTGAACCGATTTTCATTCTGTTTTCACCGATGGATAGAGTGGTTTTCGAGGAAGGTTTTAGTATATAATAACCGATATCTAGGCGGGCGAAGCCGCGGGCATCACCTAGTTATTATTATAATTCCTTCCAAAATAATAAACAATTATTGGCGTGTACATAGCCTCAATCGTTTTATTATTTCGCTCTACTTATTTTTCTAATCCTGTAAGCAGACGTAAGAAAATAATTAATTTAAAATAAAACCAAGTGCAAGTCGGACTCGCGCACGAAGGGTTCCTTACCATCCTTACTAATATATTATTATATTATAAATGCGAAAGTAACTGTCTGTCTATCGGTCTGTCTGTCTGTCTGTCGCGCTTTCACGCCAAAACTGCTGAACTGATTTAAATGAAATTTGGCACACAGATAATCTAGAGCCTGAGAAAGGACATAGGCTACTATTTATTGACATACCACGCGGGCGAAGCCGCGGGCGGAAGCTAGTTATCTATAAAAACGGCAAAAAAATTACGTTTGTAGTATGGGAGCCCCCTTAATTATTTATCTTATTCTGTTTTTAGTATTTTGTTGTTACAGCGGTAACAGAAATACATCATGTGTGAAAATTTCAACTGTCTAACTATCACGGTTCATGAGATACAGCCTGGTGACAGGCGGACGGACGGACAGCGGAGCTTTAGTAATAGGGTCCCGTTTTACCCTTTGGGTACGGAACCCTAAAAAACGCATCTAGACGTAAAGCGTAAGATACAAGAGGACCTATAAAAATGTCATTTACACCCGAGATAATCATTGATTGATTGTTGTTGAAAACATTTTATTGCAAACAAAATAATCATTTTGATGTCCTTAAATTAATCATTTCCAATGACTATTTCATGAAATCATGATATTTAAAGACAATTACGAGGGCTGCACTAAAAGTATCGGGAATGGAATATTTCCACTGTTCCTGTCATATTAAAATGTTTTTAATTGAAAACTCCTTGGTTTTAAAAATCGAATACCATTTATTTATTTAAAAAAAGATTCTCGGTCTTGTCACAAGGTTTTGTCAAACTTGTTTAGTCGTTGAGAAAATGGAATTGACTCGAGAAAATTCAAGAGCGATGATTTATTATGACTTTCGAAGTGGTTTAACACAAAAACAGTGTGTTGACCGGATGATTTCTGCATTTGGTGATGAAGCCCCATCCAAAACCACAATTTATCGCTAGTTTGCTGAATTTCAACGTGGACGTGTCAAGCTCAGTGATGATCCCCGTCAAGGTCGTCCAAAAACTGCAGTCACCCAAGAAAACGTTGATGCTCCTCAATCAGCTTACGCAGCTGATTGAGGAAGATCGACATGTGACATACCGCGAAATTCAGGCAACTTTAGACATTGGCATGAGTCAAATACAAATAATCTTGCATGAACAATTAGGTGTAAAAAAGCTGTTTTCCCGATGGATACCGCATTCGCTCTGTGAAGAGCAAAAAGCGGCTCGCGTTACTTGGTGCGTCAGAACTCTCGAAAGATTCCACGCAGGATCCTCAAATGCTGTATACAACATTGTATCAGGTGACGAATCCTGGATATACGCGTACGAACCCGAAACAAAAAACCAGTCACTAGTTTGGGTGTTCGAAAATGAGTTAAAGCCAACAAAAATTGTTCGTTCACGGAGTGTGTGGCCACGTTTGTCTCCGAAACCGGCCATGTTACGACTATTCCTCTTGAGGGACAAAGAACGGTTAATGCAGAATGGTATGCTAGCATTTGTTTGCCATAGGTCGTTTCTGAACTCCGTAAAGAGAACTGCAACCGCCGCATCATCCTCCATCACGACAATGCGAGTTCTCACACCGCGCACAGAACAAAAGAGTTTTTAGAGCAAGAAAACATAGAATTATTAGACCATCCGCCGTACAGCCCCAACCTAAGCCCTAATGATTTCTATACGTTCCCTAAAATAAAGAATAAATTGCGTGGACAGAGATTTTCATCACCTGAAGAAGCTGTGGACGCCTACAAAACGCCCATTTTGGAGACCCCAACTTCCGAATGGAATGGTTGCTTCAATGATTGGTTCCATCGTATGGAAAAATGTGTCAAATTTCGCGGAGAATACTTCGAAAAGCAATAAATACATTTTTAAATAGTAATGTTGTGTCACTTCCTTGATTCCCGAAATTTTCAGTGCCGCCCTCGTATAACGTTAGGAGTTGTATTTCTGATTCTAATGATCGTTATTCTGTAAAGCCATATTTGTTACTTAATTTAATCTGCTGTGCTGAGTTGCAAATTGCAAAAAACGTAAGAAAATTTTAATTTCGGTGGCTACCTCGCATCCCCCGTAAGTAGAAATTGCAAAGTTCTCAACATAAAATTTTCAATTCAAAAACCGGTGATGAATGCGAAATGTAATACTTTTGTATTACATTTCGCACATGATGAATACAACGTTTTTTGATGTATGTTTCGCACATGATGAACAATTCATTGTTCATTGTTGTGTCAATTCATTGTTGTTGCTTTGGGGTACATGGTTCAATAATTAAAAAAAAAACATTAAGTATCTACTCTCGATTCTTCCATAAATAAGGCCTAATTAAGACCTCGTTACAATACCTACTAAAATACTAAACTTCAATCAAGCAATCAACTCAGCCTATCGCAGTCTACTGCTGGACATAGGCCTCTCCTTCCGCATCCAGGCTGTCCCAGACAACTTTTTAAGGCCGGGACCTAGGATCTAGCAACTAGCATATTCAGCTTGGTATACTGAAAAAATCATGGAGCGGGGCCCAGTAGTCTGTTTTTACATGAGACAGCCTCGCGTTTGCCCACTATCTCACCTGATATTAACCAGAAGTTCATGATTGAAAACACTCTAATCATACAAGGTCTCATTATCAGTGAGCGCGGATTTTAAAAGCAAATTGCTACTGTCATATAACTACTGTAAATATATTTTTTTATCTAGTTTTCGTAAGGCCTTAATCCTACTAAATCTGTAGAACTATTAATCCTACAAACATGAAAAATTAGCCTACGGAATGTAGGGAATGTTAGGGATTTTTTTTGTTTAGTAAATGTCTCAATCTGCCTAGCCTTTTATCAACAATGTTGGGGATGCAGCTGAATACCAGTATTTCATAATATGGAGCGACTGCCTATCTGACCTCCACAACCCAGTTACTGGGAATCACGATACCCTTTGGTAAGATTGGTTGTCAGACTTTCGTGCTTCTGGCTACCCGTAACGACTGTCAAAGATCTACGAATGACGGCCGGGAGCAACGGCTTAACCTGCTTTCCGAGACACGGAGCGGTCTCGATATGTAATGGATGGTCACCCATCGACAAACCGACAGTGGCAAACATAGCTTAACCTTCAATCGATCTGTGCATCTGTAATCTTTTAGCTACAAGCCATGAATTTATCCTACTTCTAATAAATAAAGCAACAATTCCTGACTTACTCATCAAACCAAGAAAGCTGACTCTTTAAAATGTAGACCAGGGGCTGACTATGAAGTATTAATGCTATCATTATTGCACTGCGAAAAAAAGATGATGCTAGCGGCCTTGTATAGCTCCGTCTCTCACTAACACTGGAAAAATGGTGGCATTAATACGTCATAGTATAGGTGCAGTATGTGTGAGATATAATGTGGAAAACTGTCTGAAATCGGTAACGCATAAGAAACAAGCGTAGCACATCAATGTTTGTTATATTTCAGTTTGTTATTGTTAATTTCACACCAGTTAAAAATAATTTTACTACACACTATAATGCCACTGCAAACTTGTTGTAAGCTAACATGCAAACAGCGGATTACTGAATTTCTTTCTACCAAAAATTACGATGATACCGAGTCCCTTCTTACAACAGTGAAGTAACTCATAACAAAGATATACACACTCCCACACCCACACACACACGCACACAGACACACCCTCACGCGCACGCACTCACACATTCTTGTACTGTACTTTTATTTGTTAAAATTATTTTATGTGATAATAATAATTATGTTACAGTCTAAGAAAAACCCTTGTCCTATTTTCGGGAAATGAAGTCTGATTGTCCTTAATACAGGCTACTAAGTAACCTAGCTAGGATATCAGATCGTAAATTGTATTGTTACCTACTCATCTCAGATGTAAACTATTCCTATGTTGTCATTCTACTTTGTAACAGACTGTACCACTTTTTTATGAAATAAATTATAGTTATACTATACTATACTATATTATGACCTGTAAAAGTTCAATGCCAAACTCAGGACTCCTGATTGTTTTTAACAGTTACAACGTAACATAACATAACGCCTAGTTTAGTACACCCACATTTCGCCACTTATTTCTATGTTCCATGTAATAGGGGGCGAGCCTATTGCCATCAACCGGGCACAAATCCAGACTCCGGGCTGCTACTGAGAAATTCCAGGTGGAAAAACCCAATAACAATTTGCCCGACCTGGGAGTCGAACCCAGGATCTGGTGCTCAGCAGTAGCGCTTGCTACCACTAGACCAACGAGATAATAATCCTACTAATGTTAAAATGTGAATGTTTGTGTGTTTGGATGTTTGTTACTCAATCACGCAAAAACGCTCGAATAGATTTGGACGAAATTTGGCAAACAGATCGTTTATAACCTGGATTAACACATAGGATACTTTTTATCCCGATATTCCCACGGGATCGAGACTTACGCGGATGAAACCGCGGGGCGGAGCTATTAATATAATAACTTCACCATTATGGCAATATTATAAAGTTCACTTGGAACCTCACACACAATTCTAAATCAAATTCATTTGTTTTTAAAGTAAATCATCGCGGATTTACAACAAGAAACCGTTTAAATTTCGAAGTAATGTTTAGAGAATATTAACATTACTGACTTTCGACCAAAGTACATACTAATTCCATGCTTCCGACCCCCAAGATACAGGCAAATGCCCAGTTTGGGAGGTCCACACTGATCTTGTATATTATGTACTAATTGATTAATAAGTAAAGAATTTGTCTGATGATCACTGCTTCTTAACATCACTATATCACTATGAAAACATACATCACTCACCGCTTTCAAAACTCACTGAGTTCAAAAGTCACTAGGATTTCACTAAGAATAATTTACGTTGTGGAAAAAACATTTTTCATTATGTTAAATATTTCACTGTCACACTACGAAAGACTAATCGTTGGCATCTGATAATGAGTTAATACACATGTTATTAATTAATCTACAATTCGACGCTAAAGATATGCGTTTTTAATTATTATCATAGATACAGCATGTTTGTTTATTGTCGCCAATTATAATATTTAATTTTAATGCTCAATAATAAATGTAGAGGAGCTCGTGGCTAAGTAATATAAAACACCCGCACGGGTCGATCCATCAGGTTACGCTACGCTTACCGGGGTTGGTCCGTGGATGGGTGACCATCTTTATATACAGAGACTCCTCCGTGGCTCGGAAAGCACGTCGAGCCGTTGGTCCCGGCTGTCAAACCTGGATATTTGACAGTCGTTACAGGTCGCGAAAGTCTGACAACCAGTCTTATCAATGGGTATCGTATTACCCAGTTACTGGGTTGTGGAGGTCAGATAGGCAGTCGCTCCATGTAAAATACTGGTATTTAGCTGCATCCGGTTAGACTGGAAGCCAACCCCAACATAGTTGGGAAAAGGCTAGGCAGATTGATTTTAAGGCAATTCAATTTATAAGTATAAGGTATATATTTTCATACACGAAGTATTTTAAGAGGTTATTTTACTCATCATTATTAACAACTTTCACTGTGGGACCAACACTGAAATCGCGAAGCAAAATCAGCTGTTCCCTACATTTTTACGAGGAATGCGAACATTTTATGGAACAGCTGATTTTTTTCGTCTGTATGGAATTGCGCCCGGTTGATGGCAAAAGGCTCGCCTCCTTTTACATGGGACTTAAAGATAACTGGAAAATTGAGGTGCAAAAATCTGCCTAGCCTTTTCCCAATTATTGGGGTCGGCTTCCAGTCTAACCGGATGCAGCTGAATAACAGTATTTTACATGGAGCGACTGCCTATCTGACCTCCACAACCCTGTAACTAGGTAATACGATACCCCTTGGTAAGACTGGTTGTCAGACTTTCGGGCTACTGACGACCCGTAACGACTGTCAAAGATCAACGAATGACAGCCGAGACCAACGGTTTATCGTGCTTTCCGAGGCACGGAGGAGTCTCGGTATGTAAATATGGTCACCCATTCACAGACCAACCCCGGCAAGCGTAGCTAAACCTGATAGAACGACCCGTGCGGCTCTTATTACGTAGCCACGAGCTCCTCGAGCTCGGGGATTACAGGCGTGATATTATGTAAATGAAAAAATATTGTATTTCTATCAAACATCTCTATTAGGTACCAATGGTACTCGTATACATATGTTTATCCATGTACCATGTACAGCTGTATCAACAAAACTGCGAAAATCGACATATTGGAAACAACCTAACTACATATAAATAAAAACATAATACTTAAAACTAAGCATAGATAAAATTTAAGACTGGTGTTAAAAGCTATAGATGTCTTTATGACGCTGGACTTGCAAATTATTTATAAAAAATATATCTGCATAAGCATGATCATCTGCATAGCCTTTTCCCAACAATGTTGGGGTCGGCTTCCAGTCTAACCGGATGCAGCTGAATACCAGTATTTTACATGGAGTGACTGCCTATCTGACCTCCACAATCCAGTTACTGAAGACTGGTTTTCAGACTTTCGGGCTTCTGACGACCCGTAACGACTGTCAAAGATCTACAAATGACAGCCGGGAACAACGGCTTAACGTGCTTTCCGAGGCACGAGTCGAGCATCGAGTCGTTAAGAGTTGTCAGAAGCCCAAAATACTGACAACCAGTCTTACCAAGGGGTATCATGTTACCCAATAACTAGGTTGTGGAGGTCAGATAGGCAGTCGCTAAATATAAAATATTGGTATTAAAAATGATTTATGTCAGAAATTGTAGTCCATAGATATCCATATTTATATGTATCCGGATTTTTGTGGTAGACAGATTATTTTTCTTAGCAATTTGTTCAGATGGAAAATAGGGCCAAGGCACTCGTAGTTTTAAATAACCATTATACAATTTGCATGAATACATATTACAAAATGTTTAAACTTGTAATTACAATAAATTATGTGTTCAATAAGGTCGTTTTTCCTACAAATATCTAAACTTACACTTCAATCTGCCCAGCCTTTTTCCCAACTATGTTGGGGTCAGCTATGTAAACTTACACTTGTAAACTGAAAATGTTTTTAAACAGAAATATGTAAAATTGTAGGTACAGTTTTTTATTTTTGTAAATTATCCGTAACTTTAAATTTGTATTAAACATAAACTTGTAAAATTGTAATTTACAATTACAATTTACAAATTGTAAGTTTTATTAAATAGGGCCCTGATAGGTAGTCGCTTCATGTAAAATACTATTACTTATTCAGCTGCATCCGGTTAGACTGAAAGCCAACCCCAACATAATCAGATTGAATCATAAAACTTACCTTGCTAGTAATTCTTGTCACTGTATCGCCACAATCTCTTATATTTGCAACACTAATAGGTATCACTATTTCTCCAGAAGTAACACTTTCTTAAAAAGTTTCAATAACTAATCACCAAAAAGTTTTTCAAGAAAAAATTAAAAATGTAGGTAAAAACATAGAGAAGAAATCAGATCACTTTTTTTTTATAAACGCCTGACCATAGATCTGTGATTATTACCGGTTAATTTTGTAATCACCAAGCTGTCAAAAGTGGAGATTACAGAGAATGATCACTTTCCTTACAAAAGCTTATTAATTTTCCCTTATGTATAGTAACCATGATTGGTATTAAAATAAGAGATGCTTTTACAAAGAATAGGAAATGACAAATGAATTAACAACTTTCATAATGGTATTCAATCAAGCAAATAAATGTTTATCCTAACTAATATTATAAATGCGAAAGTGAGTTTGTTTGTTGGTTTGTTACGCTTTCACGCTGAAACAGCTGAAGGGATTTGGATGAAATTCGGCACATGGGTAGACCAATCCGAGAAGAACATAGGCTACTTTTTATCCTGGATCGCAGACGAAGTCGCGAGCTAGTACTAATATAATAAAACTAAAGAGTTTTGCTAATCTCTCGAACTTACTAGTCGTATTTGTTTTTTTTTTTTTTATAGCCCAATTCTTAAGGGCGCACCCTACCTCAGATTTTATCCCGCTCGCACCATACTACTCGCGACCTGAGTGAGAACGAGACGGAGTGGGGCGCTAGCGGCTCTAAAGCGTCGAAAAGTTTAGGTAATTGTTTTTTAGGGTAAAAATAATGGTAATAAAAAAAAAAAAAACATAAGACCTGCTTTATAGATGGTTCAGTTATTATGCAAAGTTTAATGATCTAGTTTGAAGTATTTTTTTAATACCAGCGGTTCTGTTTAGAGGTAGCTTTGGATTTTTTTTCTATCGAGAAAATTTTATGTAATCGTGGTTTCGCCAAACATAGGACCTCCTCAAATTTAAGATATATTTATTTCAAAATTAATGCTGCAGTATTTTCGGCATAACAGAGGATCATGCTAAGCAATTTGAGGTAGGGTGCGCCCTTAAGGAAGGTATATAGGCTAGTTAAAATCACGCTACGGGCCTAAAGAGCCGAACAAAAAGAAAAAAATGTCTGAAAGAACGCTAAGCGAAAACGAAGGAACGCAGTTGGGCGAGGCAATGCGACGCGATGGGTCGGGGAACAAATTAATGCATGCGGACGAAGTCACCGGCAGCGGCTAGTGTAAAATAAAGGTTTAGATAATAAGTAATCCGTTTTATTGCAGTATTATTGTGGGTATTAAAGAAAATGTACTGATATCGATAAACGTGAAGATTAGCTCGTTACAATACTAACCTATGTCATTGCAAAGATTTAGTTCTGACTTAAATTGTCGAAAAATCATGATTAATCGCGTATTTCACGTTACTGTAAAGGAATTACTTATGATAGCTCGTGGCTATGTAATAACAGCCGCTCGGGTCGATCCATCAGGTTAAGCTACGCTTGCCGGGGTTGGTCCGTGGATGGGTGACCATTTTCACATATCGAGACTCCTCCGTACCTCGGAAAGCACGTTAAGCCATTGGTCCCGGCTGTCATTTGTGGATCTTTGACAGTCCTTACGAGTCGTCAGAAGCACGAAAGTCTGACAACCAGTCTAACCAAGGGGTATCGTATTACCCAGTTACTGGGTTGTGGAGGTCAGATAGGCAGTCGCTCCATGTAAAATACTGGTATTCAGCTGCATCCGGTTAGACTGGAAGCCGACCCCAACATAGTTGGGAAAAGGTTAGGCAGATGATGATATTTTTCGTTTCTTTTTGAAAATTGGAAATTACACGTTGTTGCCATATCCCTCAATGTTGAGGATCGCGACCACATTGACGCGTCTCTAAGTTATGCGGTCTCCTGCATTGTGGACCGCTTCGTAGATACCAACTGGTGCAGATTCTATTGTTCACGAACTAAACTAAATTTAAGTTCAGGGCATCTTTTTCTTTCTATTTCATTAAGAAAAGGGCAGAAGATAATTTTTAGTTTAGTCCTGTCAAATTAATCAGCGCTACGTAATTTTAGTAGGCAAGTTTTTAATCACGTCTAAACTTGTGTGGAGTAGTGACAGGCGCTGATTAATTTGACAGGACTGAACTAAAAATTATCTTCAGTCGTTTTCATAGTGAAATAGAAAGAAAAAGCTACACTGAACTTAAATTTTGTGTAGTTTGTGAACAACAGAATCGGCACCACTGCCTCCAACAACCTTCTTGATCGCGTCTGACCATCATGCCGGTGCTCTGTCTTGAGCGCGTTTTCCTTTCACCCAGCCCAGTATCAAAAGCCTTTCCAGACCATGCTTAGGTGAACGCATAATACCTATGTCCGAAAAAGCTGTAGGCACGCTCCGAATATTGTAGATAGCCGCTTGGTGATGTTGAGTTCCTCCAGTATGGATTCATTCGTTCTCATGGCGGTCCATGGCTTTGAGTGTAACTTTCTCGTTTATGTATTTTCTAGGTAGGTAGGCACCTACCTAATCTGATAGAAAATAAAATATGTAAGCGGGCACGCCCTTTGTGCATGGAGGCTTTTATTTAGTTAATAATTTATGTTTACATTTGATTTTTATTTCTGCTTGAGTACTTACGTAATTATAGTTCTCCATTTTTTTATTGGTTGGTATATTAGCGTGTGCTAGCTGATCTTCTTCTGCCTAGCCTTTTCCCAACTATGTTGGGGTCGGCTTCCAGTCTAACCGGATGCAGCTGAATACCAGTATTTTACATGGAGCGACTGCCTATCTGACCTCCACAACCCAGTAACTGGGTAATACGATACCCTTTGGTTAGACTGGTTGTCAGACTTTCGTGCTTCTGACGACTCGTAACGACTGCCAAAGATCCACAAATGACAGCCGAGACCAACGGCTTAACGTGCTTTCCGAGCCACGGAGGAGTCTCGATATGTGAAAATGGTCACCCATCCACGGACCAACCCCGGCAAGCGTAGCTTAACCTGATTGATCGACCCGAGCGGCTGTTATTACTTAGCCACGAGCTCCTCTGATCTATGGCTAATAATAAGATTTTGCTTAATATTGTATAGAATATTTTTTTTCTAACTGAACAGGCAGCTGTGCTGCTGGGGAGTTTGTTGCGCCACTTCTTCTTCCCAGCTAAAGCACTATTTCCTAGTGCTTTAGCTGGGAAGAAGAAGTGACAGTCCCCCAAAACGCCCTTAACCATTTGGTTAAGGGCGTTTTGGGGGACTGTCATAAGTAATTTAAGTAATTTTGACGTTCGAAAAGTGCTGATTCTCAGCCTAGTTTGAATAAATGAGTTTTGATTTGATTTGAGTAGATACGCACTTACTTATTTAATTAATATTTTAGAAATGTCTGTTTGTGAACACCCTGTGTTGGGTAGGCGATAATTCCCTTAGGTAGGCTTGTGTGTATTTGTTATTAAACATGCAAAAACATGGTTCATGATTACATGAACCTACGAAGCTACAGAAGTACCTACTTTACTCACTTTCTGATTATCATAGACAACAAAGTAACATATTGATATACTTATCGGTATGTAAACGCGTGAAAATCGTCCATAGCTAAACGAAGATATCAAAGTCAGATATCTTTTATTCGTGGAATAAAAATGGCGTCTGACAGTTTTTGTATGGAAAAACTGTCAAAAATTCAAAAATTATTCGCAGGATAAGACTTATACTCGGTATAAAAGTTTGGTGAAATTCGCCCGGTCAAAGTTAATCTTTACCGGAATCAAATCTCTTCTTGTCATTTTTCAAGTACAAAGTTAGGTAGTACCTAAGTCTTGATAAGATTTTGGTAAATTCCTTGAATGTTTAGATGTTTGTGGCTCAGTTTGTGGTATATTTGTGACCACATTGGCGCCATAATTCCTCGAAGTAGTGTCGTGATAATTATATCGGCTTAGTGCACCTACGAGTGATAAGGTTATTACGTCAACTGATTTTAAAGTGCATACTTTTGGGTGCCAGTCATAACCAAAACATGTGTCGAAAAAGCGATTCTGTATAAAGGATGACATTTATCTGCCTAGCATTTTCCGTACTATGTTTATTTTTTTTTTATTTTTATTTATTTAAATCACAATTATAACACCTTAACAGAATCATCCAAAGCGATGTTATAAGTACACTGTTTACACACATTAAAAAAAACATCACTTGTAAGCAGAATTAAAAAGAATTGTATACCTACCAAGTCATATAACAATTAATATAAACATGACAAATCTTATAAGATGGGACCTCTTTCAATAAAATTTTGTGCCATTTTAATGAATTTCGGCAGGTTTTGGCCAAATATATCCTCCGATATCGTAATAACATTAACAATACGTGCCGCTCGAGACATAGGGGTAAACTTGAGTAGGTTAGTCCTAGCTACTGGCACGTCCAATAGAGCGGGGCGGCGGCGCGCACCTACACACCCGTCCGGCGCGCGAAGCCGCAGCGCTGCCAGCACTTCCGGGTGGTGCAGCAACCCTAGCAGTACGCGAGCCACGTACTTGACCAGCGCGACGTCCCTTCTCACTGCTAGACTGGTGTACCCGACCATGCCTAGGACGAACAGACTCGGGTACATCAGGGGATAAAAAGGATAAACCCCGTACTGTTTACGGTAAAGAAACCTAGAAAATTTATTTTGTATTTTTTCTAACATAAGGCTATATTTCCCTTCATGCGGGTTCCAGATTATTGCACTTGTTTCGAGATGACTCCTCACAAGTGCATTATATAAAACTTTAACAGCCGCAGTATCGGTAAAATCCTTACACTGCCTCAAGATGAAACCGAGATTTCTAAAAGCCCTGCCGCACATCTCAACTATGTGTTTGCGGAACGTCAGCTCAGATACCATCTGTACCCCCAGGTCTCGTACATGTGAGACGCGCGATATGACTTCGCTGTCCATCTCGTACTGATACTGTAGTGGAGCACGCGCGCGGCTGTAGCTCATCACACAACACTTTTTAATATTAAACTGCAGCTTGTTGCATTTACTCCATTGGACTACATTATCAATGTCAGACTGGAGTCGATTACAGTCTGCAGTGTCCCCAACATTAAGGAATAATTTTAAGTCATCTGCAAACAGTAGACACTTCGCCTCTTTCACGACTGTTGGCAGATCATTAATTATCAAAATGAATTCCAAAGGTCCAATATTACTCCCTTGACTAACCCCGGATAACGTGTGATAAGGTCTGGATTCATGTCCCGCAAACTCGACGTACTGTCGGCGCTCGCCAAGGTAACTAGCAAAGAACTTAAGCAAGTGCGGTGTGAATCCCATAGCCGAGAGTTTGCACAAAAGTACATCGTTATCCACGGTGTCAAAAGCTTTCTGGAAGTCGAAATACGCCACATCCACCTGCCCCCCGGCGTCAATGACAGGCGACAGGTAGTTAACAAATGACAACAAGTTACCCCCCGTACTGCGACCCGGCCGAAAACCGTGTTGAGCGTCCGACAGTTGTGAGCTCACTTGTGTATAAATACTTTTATGCAACACAGATTCAAATACCTTCGCGAACGCCGACAGTACTGCTACCGGTCGGTATCCACTCACGTCAGTGCCTGTACCCCCTTTAGGGACTGGGATAACTCGGGTGATCTTCCAATCGTCCGGGTAGTGACCCTCCCGCAAACACAAACCGAAAATATGCAACAAGGGCTCCTCAAAAACCATACGACAATCCTTGACAATGTAAGGTGGTATGCCGTCAGGACCCACTGAGCGTTTGGGCTTGAGATGCAGGAGCGCCGCATGCAGGTCTCGCGCACTGAGGCGGTCAACATGCACGCGCGCCGCTCCCGCAGCCTCGCCACCCGCGCGCTCCGCGGCTACCCAGTCAAGCGCCGGCCGTTTCTCACTGTACACCGAGTGAAAATATGAGGCAAAGCAATTCGCACACTCCTCCTCCTTCAGCAATAAGCCGTCCTTTGTGACTTTGGGTTTATTGCGCCTGGATTGCTTACTCCTAATAAAGTTCCAGAACGATTTCGGATCCCCTTTTAGGTTTCTCTGGAGTCTATTTTGGTAGACTTCATAGGTAGAAGCTATCTTTAATTTGACACGCGTTCGAAAACCAGAAAACATTTCATAATCACTATGGGAACCAGTTGTCTTATATAATTTATGATAACGCCACTTATGTTTGATATCCCTTATCAACTCAGATGTGTACCATTCTGGATAACTAAACCTAGACCCATGCCTATTCAATTTAACATTTTTCTTAGGAACGCCCTCGTCAAGGATCTCATTCACAATTTTATAAAAGTAATTTAAAGCCGCCTCTGAGTTCTGAATGTTATACAAGAACTCCCAATTTACTAGCCTAAAAGAATTGTACAAACTTAGAAAATCAGCTTTATTAAAATTCCACCTGTGTCTATTGAGTGACGAAACTCTTTCATTCTGAGAAACCGCCCGGTTACCCTCTGGTTCCCGATGAGAAAGCCTGACGCTAATTACCAACGGCGGGTGTTGTGTGTCAATAATAACTAATGGTTCCTCCGAGAGTTGTACCCCTAAGTCACTTAACTCAAACGTTGACAATGGTGCCGATTCTCTTGTACATCGAACTAAACTAACTAAACTATCACTAAAATTCCTTACTTTTTACTATGAGAATCTTAGAGCTATTCTGCCAACAAAAATCTCTAAATTTAAAAATTATTTTGACAGAACTAAAATCGAATTTGACAATCGCGACTGCACTTGGTACCTACTTGTTTGCCTACCACGTGATTTTTTTTGAGCCGGAGAGTCGCGCAATGTGGCCGTCTCGACGTATTTTTATATGGAATTTTTCACTTTTTGGAAGAAAACAAAAAAAATAAACTACCAACATGTTAAGTATTACGGTTTACGGGTTACAAAGGGGGTCCAAATTTTCATTATTTTTGCGATAGGACACACCGTTTTCGAGATATAAGCAAAAGAAAATAAAAAAAAGATACAGTACCGTTTTGCAACTGAATTCGAGGTGTTGGTTTGAATTTTAGTTCATGACATCTAATTTTATTCCACACATTTTTAATCGTGATTAAAAATAGTCAGAGTTAGTTAGAGGATTTTAGATATAGAACAAAAATTTTGGTTAAAACGTCAAATTCAGAATAGCATTTTCACTAAATTAAAACTCAGTACCATCTTAATGCTGTCAAACTAAATTATAGTTAAGTTGTGTCACTTTAGTCTATTTTCAGAATAAGAAATCGTCGTTTGACAGGAATAAACTAAATTTTAGTGATTTTTAGTTTAGTTTAGAGAATTTGTGACAAGAGAATCGGCACCAATACCAAATCTAAGGTACGATTATTAATATTAACAACATTATTTACCTGCCGAAATCCACCGAAGGCAATAAAATATTCTAAATAACTTTGAATTTCCACCGTCGTAGACGGCATATTAAAATCACCCATCACTAGAACTTTGTCATGTTTAACACAAACATTCTCTAATATATGAAATAAATGCATATACTCAGTTGCATCACATTTTGGCGGAATGTAAACAACACAACACAAAAACACAAAATTATTTTTTCTGTGTACCGTCGCACACACTATCTCAAATAACGCCTTGTCCACATTGTCAACAGAAACGCGATTTAAACAAAAACGCGGGGAAGCCGCCAAAAATACTCCGCCTTGTTTACGCCCGTCTGCTCGATCACATCGTAGTATGGTGAATTCAGTTGGAATTAATTCACCGTCATGAATCCCATTATTGAGACCTGACTCTGTAATTGCAAAGAGATCATACGTCGATGCCAATAAATTATTATGGAACGTATTTGTTTTCGTTCGTAATCCTCGAACATTCTGATAGTACACTTGAATGCACTTATTGCTGGCTTTGATTGCCTTTTGATGGTTTGCGGGAGTTTCGAAACCACACCCATTGGCTGAATTGGGCATTTAATGGCCAACTATCCACGTTATTTAGTTTATCAAAAAGAGATTCCGGAACTCCAACCATAAATGACGCATAGTCTCTTGCACTTTTCGGAACAATTTTTTCAACTTTAATATCTGCAGATCCACAGATTCCCTCCACATGGTCACCTATTGCCTTCTCTGTTGTGTCTGGATGTAGTGACCAAACATGCAAAAACTTCTTCCTCTGAATTGCTTGAAGCGTAGCAATTTGAGTGTTTCCTCCTTTTTGTATGGCAGTAACCTTTTTTGTGCGTTTTTTATTATTAGCTACTACTTTCCATTCCTCGGAAACAAGGTTATCCTCCGATACTGTCTCAGCGGTTTCCGATAAATTCTCGCTGGTTTTTTGCAATGTGGACGCAGCCTTATTCTTGGCTCGCTCGGTCGCTCGGCGCGCACGTTCCGTCACCTTTTCGTGCGGTTCCTTAGCAACACTTCCAACTTTTATCTCACTCGCACGCTGCGTATGTGGTATCCCAACTGGTTTTTCCATCTCGCTCTTCGAAGTATCCATTGCAACAACGTGAACTTCGATCTTCTCAATTTTAGTGGACAAATCTGCAAGTACCCTCGTCTGTTCCGTGATCGTAGTAAAATAATTTCCGATCGTCCTCTGCTGATCTTCAATTTTCTTGCTTTGCGACTCAATCATTGCTGTTTGAGTCGCAATTTTTGCTGTCAACACTGCCACTTTCTTCATCAAATCGTTGAACGCTGATTCGACATTAAATTTGGACATTTTAACCGCTAATTGGATTAAAATCACGGAGATGAAGTTCGCGTGTCAAATAAAAAATTGCACATGATGTGCCAAAGAAACCGGTAAAGTAACGACACATGTTGGGTTCAGCTTCCAGTCTTACCGGATGCAGCTGAATACCAGTATTTTACATGTAGCGACTGCCTATCTGATCTCTATAACACAGTAACTGGATAATACGATACCCCATGGTAAGACTGGTTGTCAGACTTTCGGGCTTTTGACGACCCGTAGCGGTGGGAGTGACGGGAGCCGAGGGGGGTGGTATGTCCCCGCCCGCGCGCAACTAGGTTTACAAATATTTAATTTTAAAACTTTATTTGTGTTTATATAGAATAATAAGGCCATAATCCCTTAAAGTATTTAATAGTGAACACGTAGACCAAATTTTATTACAATTGCTTTGATAACAATCGGATAAAATGGAATAGGTTTTTCTCTTTAAAAGCAGATTTTAAGGAAACTGCGTTTTTTTTGTATCGAGGAAAGTTTTGTCAATCGTGTTTCGGGCCTCATACTTCACTAAAGAATTTTCGTAATCATAAAAAAAAAATATGCAAATACGTTGTTTTTGTGAGAGAAAAATTGATTTTACGTGAAGTCGAAACGCATCTAAACATCTGCTTTGGAACCACTTCACCTTAAGGTCGATTCACACATATCTGTAGAGTCTGTGTTGTGTATTTGGTGGTCAGGGAACTTTTCATAGTAAACACAGCTCTAACATCAATAATTAAGTTTATTTTAGTAAAACAAATTACAACTAAACACTATGCGAGGCGCGAGCGATTCAATATTCCTGCCTGCTTAATACCAAGTTTAGCGCGGACTGCCGAGGGCGACCGAGGGGCGCATCAAGAGCGCGCGGGGAGGAGGCGGCGCGTCGAGCCGCTTGCCGCGCGGTTCGGCAAACCTCGGTTTTGTTCGGAGATCTTATATTGGCTGATTGGCTTGATGTAGGCTATAGCTTAGCTATACCTACCGTATACCTACAGATCGTCCGCTCTGCCAATATAAGATCTCCGAACAAAACCGAGGTTTGCCGAACCGCGCGGCAAGCGGCTCGACGCGCCGCCTCCTCCCCGCGCGCTCTTGATGCGCCCCTCGGTCGCCCTCGGCAGTCCGCGCTAAACTTGGTATTAAGCAGGCAGGAATATTGAATCGCTCGCGCCTCGCATTGTGTTTAGTTGTAATTTGTTTTACTAAAATAAACTTAATTATTGATGTTAGAGCTGTGTTTACTATGAAAAGTTCCCTGACCACCAAATACACAACACAGACTCTACAGTGGTGACCCCGACAAGTTAACACGTGCTACGAGTGCTAGTGCTACCTAATACCTAATTTTGTGCCTAATACGTGGACTCATAAACTATTATTGTGAAAACTAACTTTAGTGACAAACAAAATGAGTGATACCGAGCAAGTGGAAGAAGATACCAAAAAGATTGAGTCTCAAGATGTGTTTCGAGTTGGCGTGCGCGTTCCACCATTTTGGCCGGAGAAGCCTGCGATTTGGTTCGCACAAATAGAAGGCCAGTTCGCGATATCCAATATTACGGCGGACACAACCAAATTCTATTACGTTGTCAGTCATCTCGACCCGCGGTACGCTACAGAGGTCGAAGATATCATCGTGAATCCACCAGCGACCGATAAATATGGAAAGTTGAAGGCGGAGCTCATAAAGCGACTCTCGGAATCCCGCGAGAAAAAAGTGCACCAACTGCTGACACATGAAGAACTTGGCGACAGGAAGCCTTCGCAGTTCCTCCGACACCTGCAGCACCTCGCTGGTCCGAAGGTACCTGAGGAGTTTTTGCGAACAATATGGTCAAGCCGCCTCCCTAGTAACATACAGTCCATAATCGCGTCTCAGGCATCCGCGCGTCTCGATGCGTTAGCTGATCTCGCCGACAGAATACATGATGTCGTGCCGAGAGGTCATCAAGTAGCAGCGACATCAACACAAGGGGTGAGTGAAATGGATATTATGTGTAAACAAATGACTGAGCTAACGAAGCAAGTCCAGGCCTTAACTAAAAAGGTCGATGACCTTTCCCGCCCAGGCCGATCAAGTAGACGCGAAGACCGCTCGAAATCCCGCCAAAACCGATCTCAGTCACGTAATAAAAATTACCCAACATGTTGGTACCATTATAAATTTGGTGCAAAAGCCACCAAATGTGTTCAGCCGTGTGACTTCAAACCGGAAAACTGCAAAAGCAGTCAGTAATGGTGGCTGACGACTGCTCTACGTGTAAAGGCCGCCTATTTATCACAGATAAACGTACCGGCATACAGTTTCTCGTAGACACGGGTTCAGATGTGTGTGCATACCCTAAATCGTACTTACGTAATCAGCTACAATGTAACAAAAGTAGCTACGAACTTGTCGCTGCAAATGGCACGCCGATACCTACTTATGGTACATTTCAACTAAATCTCAACCTTGGATCACGTCGGGGTCACCACTGTAGAGTCTGTGTTGTGTATTTGGTGGTCAGGGAACTTTTCATAGTAAACACAGCTCTAACATCAATAATTAAGTTTATTTTAGTAAAACAAATTACAACTAAACACTATGCGAGGCGCGAGCGATTCAATATTCCTGCCTGCTTAATACCAAGTTTAGCGCGGACTGCCGAGGGCGACCGAGGGGCGCATCAAGAGCGCGCGGGGAGGAGGCGGCGCGTCGAGCCGCTTGCCGCGCGGTTCGGCAAACCTCGGTTTTGTTCGGAGATCTTATATTGGCAGAGCGGACGATCTGTAGGTATACGGTAGGTATAGCTAAGCTATAGCCTACATATCAGTGAAGCCACCTTTCCGACACAGTACCGGCACAGTGCAAAATATTCTTTCATAAAATTCTAATGAACGCATCTCGCACTGACACTGAGACACTGACACGTGACAAGTGGGGACTTGTCAGTGTTAGTGCAGTTTTGGCGTAACGAGCGCCACAGGTCGTTGTTTTTATGATTTAAATAAATAAAACACATATTTTTCATTTTTCTAAACGTATATTTATTAGAAACATAGCAACAATACCCTTATTTACTCTACAGTAATTACAAATGGCGGTGGACCACCTACAGGGCCGTCTGAAGCGGGTGCGAGGGAGCAATTAGGGTGCATATGAGCAACCCGGGTGTTTAGGAGCAATCTGGGAACATAGGACCAAACTGGGTGCATGGAAGTAAATTAGGGTGCAACTGTAGGCAATGCACGCATTTTAGCTATTATCTCGTTTGCAGAGTTTCGTTTGGAGCAGTGGTGGCCCAGTGGTAACGGCCACGACTTACGAGTTGTAGGTCGAAGGTTCGAACTCTGACAGGCGCTTTACTTTGTGTAAATTAATTCATCGCCACTGCTCTCAAAAACGGTGAAGGAAAACATCGTGAGGAAACCGGCATGTCCTAGAACCAAAAATTCGAAGACATGTGACATCTACCAACCCGCACTGGGCCCGCGTGGTGGATTACGGCCCACTCCCTCTCACAGAGAGGATGCCTGTGTCCCAGCAGTGGGAACATTATAGGCTGATTATGCTATGCATGCTTGTTTGCAAATATGAAACCAGGCCGCGGGAATGCGTTGGATGCGTAGAAGCATAGATGAAATATGAAAGAAACAGCCGATAAAATATTATCGATTATGAGTTTGTAAAGCGATTTACAGCGATTGTTGTGCTACAGGTGCGCTGCAAAATATGTATAGAATGTGAATTTTGTTGCGACGATCGCACATAGATTGGATGCGGAAGGCCGAGAACCGGGTATTATGGAAACAAGGGAGAGAGCTATCACCAGCAGTGGACTGCAATAGGCCGAGCCGATTAATCATCATTAGAAATCTTCTTTCTTCTCGGCATCATTATATTTCAGACTGTTACAATGGAGATCAAGCCTCGGAACCGGTTTAACAAAACCGGTGAATACCTGTTAATTTCGGTTGTCTTCTACCCCTAACTTTTCTTAAGAACGCAAACGTTTAGAGAACTTTATTTTTACCTAAATTAACCGGTTTATTGAACGAGTGGCATGTCGGTAAAAGCTTTACAACTTGTGACTACTTGTGAGGACGCCTCGCTGAATAAAAACTGAAGTATTAACCGGTTTTTATTGCTCTGAACTGGTAAATCTGTACCATTCCTAATACCGGTTTAGAAAAAAACGGTATTAGCGAACGAAACCGCATGTAAAGGTTTTTGCGTCAAGTACATCATACTGTTTTGAAAATTTAACCGGTATCCGAGCCTTGATGGAGAGCGCAATGGAATGGAGAAATAAAGAAAGGTGACTTGGTGATGACTTTTTGTCGACAAAATTGTTAATTAAAAAATAAATTACTTTGCATTCGCGACATGCCGTAATTGACGGCCCTGTGTTTTTCAATTTCTTGTACCTATTTTTTTCTTTCTAATAACGCACTAGGCAAGCTGTGGGTGTATTGTAACGTATTAACAGCCTTGTGCGTTTAATGCATTTGGTTTTAAATCAAAAGCGAGAATTTCTTTTACATTAATATTTGAAAAATTAACGTTTATTCGTAGTCATTTTCGGAATGCCACAGTCTTCAGAAAAAAAATAATACTCTAGTTGAGTTTTTCAACAGGGATCTCTAATTTCCGAAAAGGTCATCATTTCGAACTTAAACTCAAACTCAAAGCATTTATTTCAATTAAACCATTTACAGGCACTTTTGAATTGTCAAGGGGTCGGTCAGTCAGAAATATGAAGCTAGTTGCCCATTCCAAAGCGTAGTAGGTACCTATGGAGAAGAACGGGCAAGAAACTCCACGGACACTCTTTTAAATCAAAATATTGTTATAAAATATTGGTTACATCATTTATGTTCGAAAATTGAAATGAAAAGTTTCGAAAATTCCTAAATGAATATTATTTTCATGATATTTTAAATCTCAAGATGGAATTTTGAAAACAATTTTTCCTATATCAAACGATAATAATCCTTACTTAATATTATAAATGCGAAAGTTACTCTGTCTGTCTATCTGTCGCGCTTTCACGCCAAAACTACTGAACCGATTTAAATGAAATTTGGTACACAGATAGTTTAGAGCCTGAGAAAGGACATAGGCTACTTTTTATCGACATACCACGCGGGCGAAGCCGGAGGCGGAAGTTATCTATAATCGAAACCCCAGTTTTAAAACTCCACCTGTATAATGCCCAATATATTGTAGATTTTAATAAAAAAGAAATTCTCGCTTCTACTCACATGAGATCAATATAATTGCGCTACATATCAACAGGGGTATAGGCAGTAACCAGTTACATGATTTATATTCCATTGCATTGGTACATAAATTAAAATTATTTCTACTAAATTAATAATAACATTTGGTTAAAATTATAAAACTAAAATTTTAAATTGCCAACAAATATAAACTAATAACTTAAAATAAATTTTTAACCCTCCTATTTATAACCCTTACATTCAGCTCGCGTATTATGACCACAGTAGAAATGAGTTTTGTCGACGGAAGAATAGACAAAATGACAGATTGTGATTGTTTATCTGTCATTTTGTCTATTCTTCCGTCGACAAAACCCGTTTTTTGGCGGTCATGCTACGCGTGCAGATACCTTCACGGTTTTACCCTTTAGGGGTAAGTCAGTATGTTACACCCAACCTTCGAGTCTATTCTCCTGATTCCTGCCGTTCTTTGTAAAAATCTCACCGTGAAAGCTAAGGCACAGATGAATACAGATAGTTCACTCCGCAAAATAAAAAACGACTCTTGCTACGACACAATAAACTGCAATTCAGAGGCCCTAGACAAAGTGACATTCTATCAGCGATGACGATGATGGAAAAGGCAAAAATGTATAGGACTGACATAAGCTATCGAAAAGCTTATGTCAATCCTGTTGAAAGTCGTTGTAGAAATACGAAACGCTTTCGAAGCGATTGTCACTTGTCTAGGCCGTCTGGTCGCTAATTACCTACAGATAAATTATATTCACCTAGAATTTGCCTCTCTTTCTATCGCGTAACTCTTACATCTCCTGACTCCGTTACGCTCTGAATTGGCCCGACAAGACGAGGCCGCCGCGTAATTTTAGCTTCATACTTAAAATGCGGACTGCGCCTTCTGTACTATTCTCTGACTTAGGTTAAGTGAGCTCTGAGGCCCTAGACAAAGTGACATTCTATCAGCGATAACGATGATGGAAAAGGCGAAAATGTTCTGTTGAAAGTCGGTTGTAGAAATACGAAACGCTATCGAAGCTATTGTCACTTGTCTAGGCCCTCTGAATTGGTTTCGTAGTGAGATTTTTAAAGAATAGATTGGCTGGGGACTACTGAGAATTGCACGACTTGCGAATAGAACCCGGTAACATCTCACTATGGCCACATTTGCGATCACAAAACGAACAAGCTGTTAATATTATTCAAGTTTATGAATAAGAGGATTCGTATAAAATATGTTAACCGAAGGGCGTTCCCTTTAACCCGCAATAGAATACACTCCATACACGCAAAAAAAAAATTGTACTCAATTTTTTTTTTTTTTTCATTGTGAAAATTCACAAAAAAATATTGATACGTAAAAGAAACACTCTGTACACGCACACTTGTATTTCAACGTGGAAAGACTAGTTTGACAAGTGTGCGTGTACAGTGTTTCTTTCCGTATCAATCTACACTAATATTATAAAGAGGAAAGATTTGTATTTTTGTGTGTATGTTTGTAATGAACAAACTCAAAAACTACTGCGCCGATTTCAAAAATTCTTTCACCATTAGAAAGCTACATTCACCCTGAGTAAGGCTATAATTTATAAAGATTACACGCGGGCGAAGCCGCTGGCGGCAGCTAGTTTAATATATTTTGTGTATATTTTACACCTTATATTTTTTTTTTTTTTTTGCATGTATAGACGCTATACTTTTGCAGGTTAACGGGAACGCCCTTCGTTAGATAACATACTGTATATAGATATCTATTACATTGGATAAGGAATTAAAAGCAAAATAACGTTTGGTTAAACTTCATTGTATTCATAAAATCATACAGTCAATGAATTAATTGTTAAGCAAATTGACACATTTATTCAATTTTGCCGTGTCAAAGTCATAGCCATTTCATACAGAAGATGGTTGATTCGAATTAATCGTTTCGACGAAACCTACCATGGATTCAGTACATGATTCTGGCACCCCCTTATTTTTATTTTTTTTGAGGTTGTGAAATCATCCGATGACTTCTCCCGCTTTGGGCGGAGCGGAAGGGCGTGTCAAACTTGTACTGACTAAAACCCACCTGTGTTCCTTCAGTTGCCTGTTGCCAAGGTCCCGGTATCCCTTTCGGAATTTCCCGCAACCCTTTTTTTTTTTCCCGCAACCCTGAAAGGACTTTCCCGCAACCCTGACAGGATTCTGGCACCCCCTGAGCTGAAATCGTCTATCGGTTATAAAAAAAAAATTACCTCCAGAATCATGTACTGATCCATGGGTTGCGCGTCGGTTTCCCTTCCTGCCACCCTATATAGTTCGAACAAAACGACATATAATATATGAATTATATGACCCATTTAATATAGGTACAACGGTACAAAAATCTTTTGGCGCGTGGGCAAAATCGAAACTAACGCCGCCATCTTGTTTTTTCAATACAATTTCTTTGTCAATTTCACAAATGTTTACCAACAACGCCCCCCCTATCAATGTCATTCGGGCGCCAAAAGATCGTGTATGCCTATATTCGGCGGTGAACGATTTATGGCTGTTTTGATACACAGTAATTGAACACAAATTATTATTACATACCCAATTTTTCATGAACACAACAATACAATTTGTTTACCTAAATTATAATATATCATAATAATACAATTTTCATCAAAATATACAAATAAATATATTACAATCGATTTTTAGAAGCTGCAAAGATATTTCTTTTAATTCGTATGTCTGTTTTTAATTACACTAACCTTATTACCACAAAACCGTGTCTATCAGTTGTTTAACCACACCTTTTAAACACGACATTTCTGTATGGACTTTGACATAAGACATTAAACACGCGTTGAACAAGTGTCTAAGGACGCTGGCAGAATAGTCGACATCGGCTCAGTTGCAAAAGAGGAACAAAAAAAAAAAAGTGTCAAAGTTTTTGTGGTAAGGCCAATAATGTCTAAATATTATTACGCTGTTGGATTTAAGACGCTTGGCGCTGACCATATTTAAATTCTGAGACACCTCCGAGCCTCGGAAAGCACGTCAAGCCATCAAGCCGACAGTCGTTACGGGTCGTCAGAAGCCCGAAAATCTGACAACCAGTCTTACCAAGGGGAATCTTATTATCCAGGCAGTCGCTCCATGAAACATACTGGTTTTCAGCTGCATCCGGTTAGACTGGAAGCCGACCCCAACATTTATTTGGGAAAAGGCTAGACAGATGACGATCAAGATTGATTATTAAGAGCGTCAGTAAGTTCACATTTCTCCAAACTTTTCAGCTTCTAAAAATCTATTGAATAAAATACTGATAAAATATCACCTAATTGCAATCACAAATCACACGTTATAATGTACTAATTTTGTACATAACAATATCAAATTAAATACTGCGATAAATAGACATAAAATAACGCTAAAGCCAATTATATTTTAATACTAGCTGAACAGACAGACGTTGTCCTGCATTTCAATAATTCATACAAAATGCATTAAGTTTCAGTTTTCCCGAATTTTGCAAACTTTTAAATTTTTTATTTCTGTAAGAACCTGATTCGGTCTACTAAGAACTTTTTAAAACAAAAAGTTTGTCAAATCGGTCCAGCCGTTCTGAATAGGGAATATGCATGTGATTCAAATATGGGTCAAACATTTTTTTCTATAAACTATGTTACTTCAGAATTATGCCTCCATCAATATTTTTGAATAAAATTTCTTTTTGAGCGAGAAATTAATTTTTAAAAAGTCCCAAAAAACTGTGGGTAATTCAAGTACTTGAAAAGGCTAAGAGCGGATGTGACGTAACAATCCGGAATAACAATCAAAATGTCAATGTCAAGTCAATCAACAAGTGTCAAGTCAATGTCAAACGCTCATAGAAAAAGGAGTTTTTGACGTTGACTTGACAGTTGCTTGTCTGTTTTCACATACTGTGACGTCACCACACCAAGCGCGCCAAATGGAGGGCGTTTAAATAGCCCGGATCGGTTGGATATTTTTAAACATTTTTTTAACTACTTTAAATTGCTTTTTTGCCGTCGAATTTTTTGTTACTATTATTTGACGATGTAAACTATCGAATAAAAATATTAAAAAAATACATGCATATTCCCTATTGATGCACTTCCACTTTCTTATCTTTACATGCACACATTTTGTACAGATATCACACCGCCATTTTACTAAATAAAAACACTTTCAAACATATTTTTTTACACAACTTTAGGCCAATCCTGATGTAGGTAACGAGAAAGACGAATTGGTACAAATTGAATTGACATTTTTTGAAGATACAATTTATTATAGAGTCGGGCAAAAATTGATCGGTTTTTAACCAGCACGCGTAGCCTGACCACCATAGAAACGGGTTTTGTCGACGGAAGAATAGACAAAATGACAGATTCACAACTATAATCTGTCAATTTGTCTATTCTTCCGTCGACAAAACCCGTCATGCTACGCACACAGAATTATGATTGTGAATCTGTCATTTTGTCTATTCTTCCGTCGACAAAACCCGTCATGCTACGCGTACAGATTTGAATTACAAATATGTGGGTTGTGTAATGCACCAAATCTCATATTTTCTATTAATCGCGTATGTTTTCCAATTTATATTCATTTGAAAAGTGACCATTTTTCTCTAAATATTTGAACCGTTTTTTTTTAACTCAATATATTTTTATACATTTATCTGGGCTGCAACATGTGAACATATTTATTATATGGAACTTACATAATTTCAGGCAACAATTGTAGCCCGCAACATCGCGCCATGTTGCGATATGTGAGCGATTTCTTGTAACTAAGAATTATTATAAAGGTCGTGTTGAGCGATTGTTGGGCAATATATTATGGGCAGATAATAGTTGCCGAGTTTCTAAATGATGAGTTTTTAAATGGCTTTAAGCCACAGAGTATAAATCAATGGAGTTTTCAATGGCGCTCATACTTTTCAAGTATTTTAGAAGTTTCCCCAAGGGAATTCAGATTAAACTCTTGTATGCTCTAGTAATTACAGAAACAATTATAAAGCCACTGTGTCTCGCGTGGAATCACGTTCTGGCATCAAATCACTTGTCATTCGCTAGAGTGAGAAGTCCGCTCGCAAGCATTCGTATTGAAAGTGCATTTACGTGCGTAAGTTTTCTGTCTAGCGAGCGACTGACACTTCTAAAGCTACGGTTACCTATAACAGCGGTGGCCGCCACATAGCGTCCGCAATTTACCGAATGATGTCACTGAAACGTTATTTATGACCGTAAGTTGGTGTGTTACTAGAGAGCGTTTTGAACACCGTAAAGTCAAACCCCGCTGCTATTTTTTTCATGACGGCCGTCACTGCGGCCGTTATGTGCCGGCAACTGCTGTCGTACGAAACCGTAGCATGTTACAGAAAGAAATAGAGATAAAGCGTGCGTGTAAGTGTCGTTTCGTCCTAATTTGATAATCAATTTTATTGTAAAATCTCCATTTATTTATAACTCCGTGTCTTCAAACAATTAATTCATAATGGATACGTGTCTTAACAATAATTTTGTACCAAACTATTAATTTTTTTGGTGACTATTAACCGAAATTCCTACTTCTAAGTCATTCTCTCTTCATTGCTATAGTTTTTTCAGAACGTCGTGAAAGCGGTACAGGCCTTGTTTAATATATTGTTGGGTAAAATCACATTGTTGCTTTAAAATTGATTTCGTTGTGAAAACGCAGCGTTTTTGAGACGATTTTTAACCGTTTTCTAAATAGATAAAATGCTAATTCAAGTTATTTATAGAAACTCATTTTGGCTCTCAAATGGAACTCAGATTGACATGAGAATCGCTGATTTCAAATATTGCTCTATGTCAAATACATAACTTCCCTATGGCACAGTCGGTTAACAAAAACGCTACATTTCCACCACTTCAGCACTGCATTTAATAATATCATACAAATTACAAAACTCTCATCCAAACACAAACTTTACACAAAGCAAACACACTAACAACTAATAAACGCCGCGTTTACCTGCGTCGCAACTGCGTGGCAACTGCGGGGCAACTGCGGGGCGACAGCGTGGCAACTTTCAACACCGCCGGTCGTTATTGTTGCGATATGCGATTCTATGCTAGTACCTATAGTAGTTAGGTTTAAAAGGGCCTACTTTGTTTAAGCCTAAGTACTTCGCCTGTTCGTCGGTGAGTTCCGTTAGGTGAGCGTCAAACGTGGGTAGGTGAAGGCTTGCCACGTACTCGTCCATTTTCTTAGGTAATAGGTATACGTCAGCCTGCAACAGAAATTAATATTTTTATAAAAAAATACTTAGTTCTGTCGACATTTTTCAAAACGATAAAAAAAAACATATACAGGGTGTAAGGGTAAACACCGTTGTCACTCAAACCATGGGTAGTTGATTTAAATATAAAAATAAATGACCGAGTAACAACAAAAAGAAACGCTATTTTAATTAAAATATTTTAAAAAGTTTCTATCCAACACCGTGCTCGCTAGCGAAACAGCTGACTGACTAGGGAGGGGTCACGTCCGCGGCCGGTCAGGTCACGTCCCGCGCCCCCCACCCGTGTTGAGACGCAAATTCGTCGCTCTAGCGCCTTCGGGTGAAAGGGTGAAATACTCTTGTGGTAAAAAGTAGATTTTCTTTAAAAAAAAGTTGTCATTTTCCATTGATTTTACGTTCTATAAATGAAACCAAACCACTGGTTTCAAGGATAACGGTGTTTACACTAACACCCTGTACTTTTGTATTGTGTATTTTTTGCCTTATGCAAGTCACTATTGCGATTACGTTTTGTTATCAAACATCATCTGCCTGCCTCTTCCCAACAGCGTTAGGGTCAGCTTCCAGTCTAACCGGATGCAGCTGAATACCAGTATTTCACTTGGAGCGACTGCCTGTCTGACATACAGAACCCAGTTACTGGGTAACACGATACCCCTTGCTAAGACTGAGTTATCCAACTTGAAGGCAAGTATCAGAGAGTAATAAGAAAACGATAAAAAAGCCAAGAGGAAGTTGTCAAAAAATATGTTGGCTTTACACACACTGTCATGTGAAACTAAATAAAAGCTTGTAATATGACAAACAAGCTTGTAATATGTGTGTTTAATAGGTCACAGGTTCACCCTGTGACCTATTAAACACACATACAGACACGAGCATAAATTACTATGGACTTTAACAATAATATCTGATTACATGATTCATTCATCATATTTTTAAAGCCATATCCATTACATATTTATGCTGCTACTTGTGTATGCCAAAGATGATCACATATACAGTGATTCTTTATAATGTGCACATATCGAAATGAGGGAAATCTATGCTTAAGTTTCATCTGCCTAGCCTTTTCCCAACTATGTTGGGGTCGGCTTCCAGTCTAACCGGATGCAGCTGAATACCAGTATTTTACATGGAGCGACTGCCTATCTGACCTCCACAACCCAGTAACTGGGTAATACGATACCCCTTGGTTAGACTAGTTGTCAGACTTTCGTGCTTCTGACGACTAATAACGACTGTCAAAGATCCACAAATGACAGCCGGGACCAACGGCTTAACGTGCTTTCCGAGCCACGGAGGAGTCTCGATATGTGAAAATGGTCACCCATCCACGGACCAACCCCGGCAAGCGTAGCTTAACCTGATGGATCGGCCCGAGCGGCTGTTATTACTTAGCCACGAGCTCCTCCTATGCTTAAGTTTATCGACTGCAAAAATATTTAAAAAAATCTAAACTTTTTTTTTTAATGGAATTTTTAAAAACATTGTTCGCTACTGTGACCCCAGTGTAAACAAAATGGGGTTGCGGGAAAGTCCGAAAGGGATACCGGGACCTTGGCAACAGGCTACCGAAGGAGTACGGGTGGGTTTTAGTTAGTAAAAGTCTGACACGCCCTTCCGCTCCGCCCAGAGCGGGAGAACTCATTGGATGATTTCCCAAACTAAAAAAAAAAGTGTTAACAAAACGGTGTAACTTTTAAACTAAATCATCTATCACGATGAAACAAATAATGATTGGAAGTAATTCGGCGTAAGCGGAAGTAGTAAGGCGTCCTTATAAAACGAAAATTGTAAAAAATGTGAAAAAAACTGCCCTCAATTGAAAATAAGCGAACAAAATTAAAAAAAAAAAAACAAATAAAAAAAAAAAAGGTTTTTTTAACATTTTTGCCGTCGATAAAATTAAGCATAGATTATAATTTCGATATGTGCACATTATAAAGAATGACACTCTATTTGCTGTCTTCTTGAGAACAGATAATGAATGAATGAATCATACATAACATCAGATGTTATTCCCGAATTGTCCATAGTAATATTACATTGCGCCTGTGTAGTACACATACATTTCTTCAATAATTTTAGTCCCATGTAATGGAGGGCGAGCCAATTGTCATCAAAGAAAAAAACAAAGGCCAAGTACGCACGAGCGATTTTTTAACGGACAATTTGTTATCGCGCACTGGTTTTTCAACTTGCGCTGTTAGTTAAGCCACAGATATTATAATACTACGTACAGATACCCAATCCCATACAAAGAAATGACACCACCCTAAGTCTGGCTATTGAGCTGGCTATTTTTCTTCCCCATTTTTTTAACAGATGGCAGCATCATCGACTCACTAATTGCCAGAGACCGTAGTTTTAAAACGCCATCTAGGAGTCTTGCCTAGGTACAAGGCAAGACTCCTAGATTTTTTGTTCCTTTTTTTGCGTTTTTTTCTTCCTAGGTGTTCAATTCTTATATTTCTACGTAAAGTACTAGATTTAAAAAAAATGTTGTTTGATTTTCCTTAATGAAACGACTAAACGTTTCAAGTTTAAAGTGACCTGTCATCACTTTAGTAAAACGCCATCTATTGCAAAGAGCTCTCAAACAAATGTTTAACAGATAGATACTTTATCATTCTAAGGATTCGAAATGAAGTAAAAGGCTTAAAAAAAAAAACGAGATTTATGAGTGTAAATACATAAATCAGCATTAAACAAAGATGTTTTGATTTTTACTAATATTACTATAGCCAAAATTTGTAAGCTTTTTAGTAATTGTTAATTTCATAATTGTTACATTATGCTGCCATCTATGATTTTTTTTCAAGACTAATTATAATTTGTTCGAGTTGGGACCCCATGGCTAAGCCAAGCATTGAGAATCCAACAGAGTGCATCTCAGCAAGTAAAAAAGCCGGCCAAGTGCGAGTCGGACTCGCGCACAAAGGGTTCCGTACCATTATCTATAAAAACGATCAAAAATATCACGTTTGTTGTATGGGAGCCCCCTTAAATATTTATTTTATTCTGTTTTTTAGTTATAGCGGCAACAGACATCTGTGAAAATGTCAACTGTCTAACTATCACGGTTCGTGGGATACAGCCTGGTGACAGACAGACGGCCAGACAGCGGAGTCTTAGTAATAGGGTCCCATTTTACCCTTTAGGTAAAAACACACTGTTGAATTTTCAACTCTCGGCGTTAAGCAGAGCGTTGCTAATGCAGTGCGCGATAAAAAATCGCCGCGTAAAAAAGTTGCCCGGGAGTACGAGGGCCAACAAGATAATCAGTACACGTACATACTAACGAGTGATACTATAAAGCTTGTAGTATGACTAACAAGAGAAGTGAAGTCGTGTCGTGACTTCTAAAACACTATTACAGTAAGGGCGTTTTTAATAGCATGCGGATTTGCTCGCATGCGGATGTGCCCGCATGCGGATGTGCCCGCATGCGGATGTGCCCGCATGCGGATGTGCCCGCATGCGTAGCGCCCGCACCCGCAACTAATTAAAACATGTCTTCTTCGACACGTACGTAAAAACACATCATCATCCGTCTAGCCTTCTCCTAACTTTGTTGAGGTCGGCTTTCAGGCTAACCAAATGCAGCTGAATACCAGTATTTTACATGGAGCGACTGATCTGAGGGCCCACCACTACCACTTACAGCAGTATTATTTTAATCTTACTTCGTGGGGGAAAGAGATGGAGCTATGCGTCCTGTAGAGCTTCATCTCTTTCCCCCACTGAAGTAATATTAAAATAATACTGCTGCAAGCGGTGGTGGTATGCCCCCTGAGCTCCCCAACCCAGTTACCTACTAAGGTATCATAATAAACTCATTATAATAGGTGTATTAAGAGTGCCCGCCCGCATGCGGGCCAATCCTTTATGCGTGTAAATCCGCATGGCTCTAAAAACGCCCAAAGTCGTGAACTCGTAACCTATAAAGACAGTTACAATAAACTAACATACAACAACATTTAGGACACCCATCTAGTTGTCATTCACTCGACTTACCTGTTGTTCCTTCACTTTTCCAGTCTCTTCCTGCAATACAAAATCATCTAAAGCAGATATATCTACATTCTACTATATTCTGCACATTCCTAAGGATCCTACTTTTTACTTCTTACAATATAAATAGGGAATTTTATATATCAACTCAACCTTATAAACTATCTCTCTACTAATTCCTCTAAATTCCCCTTTACTGTGCCTCATTCCTCCACACTCCCTGTCATTCCCCCTCACTCCCGCTTCAAACAATCTGCCTAGCCTTTTCCCAACTATATTGGGGTCGGCTGCCAGTCTAATCGGGTGCAGCTGAATATTAGTATTTTACATGGAGCAACTGCCTCCATAACCCAGTAACTGGGTAATACGGTAAGACTGGTTGTCAGACTTTTCGGGCTTGCTGACGACCCGTAACGACTGTCCAAGATCAACGAATGACAGCCGGGACCAACGGCCTAACGTGCTTTCCGAGGCACGGAGGAGTCTCGATATGTAAAGATGGTCACCCATCCACGGACCAACCCCGGCAAGCGTAGCTTAACCTGACGGATCGACCCGGGCGGCTGTTATTACTTAGCCACGAGCTCCTCACTCCCGCTTATTCCCCCAAACTCAACCCCCAAGCGTGTTGTTCCTTCTGCAATACAAAATCATCTAAGCAGATAATAATATCTACATTCTACTATAGTCTACACATTCCTAAGGATCCTAATTTTGACTCACAATCTAAATAGGGCAACATTTTCATTAACAGTTCACTATATCCAACTCAGCCTTAAAAACTATCTCTCTACTAATTCCTCTAAAATCCCCTTTACTGCGCGTCATTCCTCCACACTCGCTGTCATTCCCCCTCACTCAACTTATCCCCCCAAAATCAACCCCCATGCGTGTTATTCCTTCTCTCTTCCTGCAATATAAAATCATCTAAAGGAGATATCTACATTCTACTATAGTCTACAAATTCCTAATTTTTACTCCTTACAATCTAAATAGGGAAACATTTTCAGTAACAGTTCACTATTTAAACTCAGCCTTAAAAACTATCACCCCCCAATTTTCTCTAAATTCCCCGTCTTGCGCCTCATTCCTCCACATTCTTGCTTATTCCTCCGCACTCCCGCTCATTCCTCAACACTCCTCATTACTTCACAATTCTTCACTTACCTCTTTGCTACCTGATACCCTATATTATTTTGAAAGGCCATACCATTGATGAACACCTCCTCGCCCCCTCTCCTTGTAGCGGTGGTGCCACGCGATCTATGGCTCGGTTCCCCTACCAAAAGCCCGTCAATCCCCCCCCCTCCTGCTGTCTCCTCCTCACTCTCCCTGACTCCTCAGTCCCCGCGCCCCCCTCACCTTGTACCGATGGTGCGGCGCGTTGTAGAGCTCGATGAGCGCGAGCGCCTGCGTGGCGGCGGTGACGGACACGACGAAGGAGGGCAGCGAGGAGCAGCACAGGTTGGCCAGGCGACCCTCCGCCAGCAACACGATGCGCTTGCCGTGCGGCCAGATGATGTGGTCCACCTGCGGAAGGTACATGAACGTTTTAGTAGCACATACAGACATACATAAACTTACCGGGACCTTGGTTACCGGGACCTTGGAATACCGGGACCTTGGCAATAGGCAACTGAAGGAACACGGGTGGGTTTTAGTCAGTAAGTCTGACACAACCTCCCGCTCCGCCCAGAGCCGGAGAAGTCATTTGAAGATTTCCCAACCTCGAAAAAAAAAAGACATTTTATAAACTCACGCCCCCGTCCCTTGAGGATAGGCAGAAACATTTACATAAAAAAAATAAAAATAAAAAATAAAAATGTTTATTTCAATTACAAAAGACATATAGAATGTGTTGTTGGAGATCACCTTTTAAGCAAGGAATTGCTTGTGTTAGGAGACTCCGCGCTTCCACTTATCATTATCTTATATGCAATTGAAATGTAGACAATGTACTATGCAAAATTAAAAATAAAAGGTAAAAGGTAACTTAAAATTATACAAACAGCACAGCAAATAAATGATTGATATGCCTAGAACAGGGCCAAAGCGCGCGAATACGTGTGATATGTGTGAGTATGGGTGAGAGTGTGAAGAGTGAGGGTGTGTAGTGTGTGAAATATAATTAGCTTATTTTAGTCTATATATTAACAAAACTCTCCTAATATTATGAATACGAAAGTGTGTTTGTTTGTTTGATTGTTACGCTTTCTCGTCAAAGTGTCTTAACAAATCTGGATAAGATCCGGTACTCTGGCAGTTCTTCTCTTGGGTCAGGACACAGGACACCTCCGACCCAACATTACCCACGACCTCCATGGGATCGAGACCCATGCAGGCGAAACCAGCAGGCGGAGCCAGTATAAGTTTAGGTGTAAGTTCCAGTGTAAGTTGTAGGTTGTAGGTTAGCCCTACGACAATGTCTTGGGATCGGAAGAAGCCAAATAAATCTTCTTCCACTAACCATGCACACTACAATCCGAATGTGGCTATTTTGGTCATTGAATCGTAGATAAAATAGACTCAACATCGTCGTAAGTTTTAGTCTTAAGCCAATCAGTTACAACTTTCTTACAGTCTCGGAGCTTCATGGAAAATATACGAAGTTCTTTATTCAGCAAATTGTATAGAAAGGATGATTGCCTGGAGTACTGTCGTTTAGCGAAGGTAGATCTAACCCTGACAGTTGGAGCGACTAAGTAGCTCCTTCTGTTTCTAGGCTTAGAGGGATCATACGGAAGGGATGTGTGTTTTTTTAGGATGAGTTGAAGCAAGTATAGTTGTCTTACAGACAGAAAATCAGATAATAGGTAGAGGCTATGGGTAGGGAATCTATAGGGTTTAAAGAACATGACCTTAAGCAAAGTTCTCTGCGCCCTCTCTAGTTCTAAAAATTTTATTTTTGTTGCCCCTCCCCAGCAAGGCAAACAGTACGTGAGGATCGATTGTGCCAGTGATACGTATACTTGCTTCAGAAGTTGCTTTGAAGCCGCATGTCGCAGTGTTTTAAAAGTCCATATCATCTTCCTGACTCTTTTCATTATAAGTTCGGTGTGCATGTGCCAGGAAAGGCGCTGGTCAATCATAACACCTAAATATTTAGTATGCTGTAACCTGTCAATTTTCACACATGAGCAGTTGGGAGTTGGGGGGATGGGACAGCTGTGGATTTTTATTTGGAATTCTTGTGATGGCTGCGAGTTGTTATACTTTGTAAAGCAGATAAAGTTGGATTTGGAGGCATTTAGTGTGAGGAGACTATGATTTAGCCAAGCCGCTATCTTCGCCAGGCCACATTCAGCCAGCCTTTCAACATTAACCCAAGTCTTGGCAGCGAAGACAATGGCAGTGTCATCGGCATATGAAAATATGAGCCCGCCATCAATCTTCATGTTGCATAGGTTATTAATGTAGATAAGGAACAAGGTCGGCCCAAGCACGCTGCCCTGACCGACTCCGAAAGTAACGGTTGTCTCGGAGCTAGTGTAATTCGCAATCTTAACCGTTTGCTTGCGATTGTTCAGGTAAGATTTAAAAAGTTCCAGAGAGGGTCCCCTTATGCCGATGCTTTCTAGCCTATGTAAAAGTATGGGGACAGACACTGTGTCAAAGGCTTTTTTGAGGTCAAGAAAAACAGCCAGACACTTGTCGCCACTGTCCACACCGTCTACCAGAGTAGAAGTTAGTGACAGAACTGCATCCTCAGTAGACTTTCCTTGTCTAAACCCAAACTGAGACGGCGACAGTATTTTATATTTAGAGAGGAATTTAATTAGGCGCGAGTTTATAAGTCTCTCAAGGATTTTCGAAATGGACGGTAGGACTGATATCGGCCTATAGTTTGACGGGTCAGTCCTGTCCCCAGACTTGTACACTGGCGTTATTAGAGCTACTTTCAAAGCATCCGGGAAAAGTCCCTGCTCGAAGCATAGATTAGTTAAGTGGGTTATAATTGGTACAATTTGTTCGTGTGCGGCTTTTAGAAAGTTGACTTGTATTTTGTCCCAACCTGGAGCACTATCTGTTTTCAAACTCATTAGAGTGGCTCGAACTTCGTCGGGGTCTGTGTGGAGAAGAACAAAAGATGAGGCCAGAGGACTGTTTGTCGAGAATGAGTCAGGATTGGTATTATTTCCTGCTGAGGACTGAGAAGTTGTGATATTATCTGCAAGAAGTTTGCCTATGTTAGAGAAGTAATCATTAACCTTATCAACAGAGTCCTGTGGGGTAGTAAATAGCTCTAGCAGTTCCAAATTGCTTGTTTTTTTAGGTTTTCTGTGCGTGATGTTGTTTATGATATCCCATGTTTTTTTAGGATTTTTGTGCGCTTTAGAAAGTTGAACTCTGTCATATTTTCGTTTTTGATTTCTAATAATGGTAACACAGTAATTACGATACCTTTTATAGGTGATTTTTAGTACCTCGTTGAATGGATCAAGCCTCAGTCTCTTTTGCATACGATTTCTATTCAAAATACAGCGCAATAAGCCAATAGTCATCCATGGTTTTGCGATTCTATTTTTCAACGGTATATTCATAGTAATTGTACTGAGCGTGACACAGTTTTTTAGTATTTCGATTAGGCTATTAGTAAGCGTGTTTGGGTTATCTAGTTTTAATAAGTCAGAGAGGTTACTAGCTTTGAGGAGCTCAAGCCCCTTCTCTAAATTAAAAACTGTTTTTGTTTTTGAGCATCTTATTAAATTGGTATGGTTTGTGATTTTTAAGAACGTCATGAAATGGTCAGTAATAGTGGTGTGAATAATTGCAATGGTTGCAGTTTGGCTGCCAGGTTTGAGTTTTATCATAAAATGGTCAAGACAGGTTTTGTCTCTCGTGGGGAGCGAGTGACCGGGGAGTAGACCTTGCATTGCTAACATATTGAGATAGTTAAGTCTATTTGTGCGTTCGTGTGATTGCTCATTTTGATTGTATATAAGATTAATATTTATATCTCCAGTGATTATTACGTTTTTAATTGATGCAATGGTAGTTAGGTGATTGTTTAAGGACTGAATAAATTGGTCCGCGTTCGTAGTTGAGGGGGACCGGTAAATCGCAATAACTATAAGGTCAGGCGCAACATGAATCTCTAAGCAAGACGCGTGAGCCAACTTCACTTCTCTTGTTTTATTTTTATGTGTGTTTTTAATATAGGCAACCACTCCGTCAGCCTTATTCAGATGATTTGTAGTTTGGAACAAGTTATAGTTAAATATTTGAGGTATTGGTTTATTTGAGTTCAACCTACATTCGGTTAAGATTAACAGATCAATATCTGTTTTAAGATCTTGTAAGTTTATTTGAAGATCATCAAAGTTAGAATAAATAGATCTAATATTCTGCGAAACAATGGCAAAGTCGGAAGAGTTAGGCGCTATATGCTTAGCGAAGTCGCCAATTTCACAATCAAACACTTGTGCTATTTCGGAATTGTCTATGTCATTCAAAGTTAACAGAGTATTATTCATACTTATAAGTTTTATAAGTGCAGGATAACGTAATTAAATTCGCATTATTATTTCGTGTGTGGGTGTAAGTGGATGAAGGTATCTGTGAGTGTGTAGAAGTGTGGTTTGAAAGTTTGTGAATTTGGTGTCTGGATTGAGTGTAGGTTTGAGTGATGAAGAATGAGTGTTAGAGCGCGATTGGTTAACAAAATGTAACTTATTATTTAACTTATTGTTTAACTTAAATCTAATTGATTTTATGAGTTTAAAATACCGATGAAAGTTTAACATATAGGTGAAATATAGTAAGAAAATAAAATAACAACGATAGGTCTCTTGTAACATGAAAACTAGTCATTTAAGCTGTAAAAGATTATGCACCTGTGACTCATTATTTACAACAATAGTAGGAGAATCATCATCCTTCTTAATATGGACTTTACCATAAGCTGTCCAACAGTACTTATACTCCTTCGACTTTGCTAGGTCACGCGCAAGAAAGTGTAGTCGTGCTCCTTTTGCAGTTAACTGTTCCGAGACATATATTGGTGTATTCTCATCTGTCTTAAATCCGAGATGCTTCGCACATAATTTTCCGTTATGTTTCCTATTGAATGTTTTAGTCGACTTCAAGAAGTCAGATTTAAGAATAGTCGACTTTAGCTCAACTATAATAGGGCTATTTTTTGTGTTTGTTCGCTTGTTATTTACTCGAAATATGTCACTAATATCCGATTTTGTGATACTAGAGCCTACTTCGCTGGATAAGCATATTGTCATTTTTATCAGGTCTTCTTTGCATTCTTTAGCTACTTTTGGTACATTTTTGATCTCAAAATTCGCCTTTCGGCTACCCCTTTGCAGGTCTTCTATTTTGTCCTCTAATACTGTGATAAAGCTTCTATCTTTCAATGATTGAGTTTCGAGATGCTCAATTTTGGACTTTAGTTCTTCATTCTGTGCTGTCAAAAAAGCCATGGAGGACTCTATGTTGCTATTAGTGGTTTTGATTTCCATTAGAGTCGGATAAATCTTCTTAATCTCTTCTTGCTGTGGTGACATTAAAGATGATATTAGTGCTTTGACTTCCTCTTTGAAAGCATGGAAGTCTGAGTCGTGGTCATAGTAATCCTCTCGTGGCCTTTTATAACGTTGAGATACGAAGTTAGGAGGGGTGTTTTGTTCTAGTTGAGCGGAAATGTTCGATTCAGAAAGGGATTTGCCACTCATTTCATCCATTGCGCGTACCAGGAGATAATAAACAATGTAGATATGCTTCAGCTGATTAGCAGTTGAATATTGTCTTGCTGGCTGGCTGGCTTAGTTATTTGCACGGCTACGAACTGCGCAACTTTGGTTGATTATAAATCGGTCCAAGTACCAGGAGAAAATAAATGCGAGAAGGTCCTGCGCGGGCTGACGTGCACCAAGATAAGGCACGCACACAGCGATGATCCGCACCACCCGGCAGGTTGTCCTTGACGGCCCAATGACGCGGGAGTAGGAGGGGCTTTGCACTTCACAGGGGCGTCGCGTGCGCGTGGGCAGGTAAATGAACAAATCGTACCTTAAGAGTGGCTGACTTACTTCGATGTACCAGGGTATTAGGAGCAACGAAGAGGTCGATGAATGTTGCAACTCGTAGGTCGGACTATGTGTCCTCCGGTTTATGCACTCCTATTTTTATGCGCGATTTAACTGAGTTGAAATTTTGAATTTATTAATGATTAAATAAAGAAATACGGGTTGTGTACACGTCTACACCAGTTGGCGGTCCGGGGGGAAGGGACACACATACATACTCCTTTTGCCTTATCCACGTTCATACATCTGGTCACGCACGCGGGTTGCAAATGATAAATGATTTTATTTCTGTAAGTAGGTTTGTACAATCACTTTTACACGTCAATCACATTTTTAAAACTAGATGAGGTCGGCGTTTCCTATCTGACTACTCTAAGAAAGGCCGAAACAAACTCAGAGGTTGCAGTGTCTTTTAAAGTCCAGACATAATCTTGGTCAGATTATGTGAAGACCATGTAGATTGGTGTCTGAAATGGTCTTTTTAGGAAAGCACACAGATTGAGTGGACCTGTCCAGTCAGTGCACGTATTTACTACGCATCTGAACTTTCTGAAGAACATCACCTATAATTACACTAAATTTTCTCCCGACATAATAATTATATAATTTTAAATTATTATATTACCTGACTCCTCACTCTCTCCCACAATAGGTCGGGCGTGCGCAGAGCGTGCTCGACTCTCTCACTGTGTCACATGTTTCACACGACTCAGACACTCTTTCTATTAAATTATTATTATTATATTACCTGACTCCCCACTCTCTCCCACAATAGGTCGGGCGTGCGCAGAGCGTGCTCGACTCTCTCACTGTGTCACATGTAGCACATGACACAGCCACTCTTTACACTAAATTATTATTATATTACCGGACTCGCTCTCTCCCACAACAGGTCGGGCGTGCGCAGAGCGTGCTCGACTCTCTCACTGTGTCACATATAGCACATGACACAGCCACTCTTTATACTAAATTATTATTATATTACCTGACTCCTCACTCCCTCCCACAATAGGCCGGGCGTGCGCAGAGCGTGCACGTCTCTCTCACTGTGTCACATGTTTCACACGACTCAGACACTCTTTCCATTAAATTATTATTATATTACCTGACTCCTCATTCTCTCCACAATAGGTCGGGCGTGCGCAGAGCGTGCACGCCCGGCCACTGTGTCACATGTTGCACACGTCACAGCCACTCTTTACACTACAATATTATTATATTACCTGACTCCTCAATCTCTCCCACAATAGGTCGGGCGTGCGCAGAGCATGCACGCCCGACCACTGTGTCACATGTTGCACACGTCACAGCCACTCTTTACACTACAATATTATTATATTACCTGACTCCTCAATCTCTCCCACAACAGGTCGGGCGTGCGCAGAGCGTGCTCGACTCTCTCACTGTGTCACATGTTGCACATGACACAGCCACTCTTTATACTAAATTATTATTATATTACCTGACTCCTCACTCCCTCCCACAATAGGCCGGGCGTGCGCAGAGCGTGCACGTCTCTCTCACTGTGTCACATGTTTCACACGACTCAGACACTCTTTCCATTAAATTATTATTATATTACCTGACTCCTCACTCTCTCCCACAATAGGTCGGGCGTGCGCAGAGCGTGCACGCCCGACCACTGTGTCACATGTTGCACACGTCACAGCCACTCTTTACACTACAATATTATTATATTACCTGACTCCTCACTCTCTCCCACAATAGGTCGGGCGTGCGCAGAGCGTGCACGTCTATCTCAGTGTTGCTGTGTCCCATGTTGCACACGACACAGCCACTCTTTCTATTAAATTATTATTATATTACCTGACTCCTCACTCTCTCCCACAATAGGTCGGGCGTGCGCAGAGCGTGCACGTCTATCTCAGTGTTGCTGTGTCCCATGTTGCACACGACGCAGCCATTCTTCATTCGTTCCATATGTTCGCGTGTGACTACTCCTTTGTTGCCTGTTGCTGTTATTACGATGTCTACCTGGCGTATCACCTGAAAAATAAGGAATAGTATAGTTTAGCATAATCATATTTTTTTCATATATCTGTAAACCCCATTCTTTGATCAGTAAATTAGTTATCAAATCATTCAAATGCCAGCACAGCTGTTCACAATACTGCCGGGAAAGTCCGAAAGGGATACCGGGGCCCTTGGCCGTAGTCAATAAAAGTCTGACACGCCCTCCCGCTCCGCCCAGAGCGTGAGAAGTCACTTGAAGATTTCGCAACTTCAAAAAAAAAAACTGTTCACAATAGTTCAATTCACTATTCGATTCGACTGTTATGGTTCGTTTAATGGGAAAGCTACAAAATGGTAGAAATTGTTTAAGAAGTAAGCAAGTTATCTATACATCTATAAATATTATAAATTAAAGTAACTCGTGCAGTTACTCTCGGAAAGCACCATTTGGTGAAGTGGAACTGATGATGAAGACCACAGATGGCCACCGGAACTACTCAATAATAAGTATTTCACGGGTTGCGATTCGATTACTTTAATATGGTTGTCAAGCAATTAATGCTTGTCACAGTGCATATGGTGAAGTGGAGCTGATAGTGAAGTACCAGGAGAACTCCTCAACGATTAAAGTTTGTTTGACGATTAAATTAAAATAATAATATAATGTATTCTCACCTCATTTAATTTGACAACTCTGAAGCCATCCATGGCAGCTTGCAACGCGCATATGGGGTCGATTTCAGTCACGTACACCTGAAATAATATTTATTTATGCAACTGTTTTAAATAATTAGGTATTAAAACACTCATGTGATAAACCAACATTCGTGTTTTAATACCTAATTATTTAGAGTTGCATACAAGACTTTATCTACACCCATGCTATAAATCCTCTCTAAAAGTTTCTGAAACAGTTAGCTTATTGCCAACATTAAAACAACTAGTGTCATAGTAACCACTATATCATCCAAATGGGTGTTATAATGTTGTACTGAATTTCATAATGCAACTCATTTCAAAAAAAGAACATTGTCATTCACGACCGTTTCACTTAGTACGCATTTAAATTCGATTTTCTTTTTTTAAATGTGGTCAAAAGAGAGAGATGACCTGATGCCCGTGTCCCGGCAGTGGGAACATTGAAAGCTGATTATGAATATGGAGATGAGCTATGAATTTAACGAAAATTAACATTCTAGGTAACTTGTGAACGACACTACTACACTACGACACGACGTACTAAGCACGACACTTGTAAAGTTGTACGACGGAATAGCGAGTCGCCGGACACTCAGGATTTCCTATGATTTTCTAGAATAGAATAGAATATGTATAATATAATAGTCTGTGCCACAGATATTATAATACTACGTACAGATACCCAATCCCATACAAAGAAATGACACCACCCTAAGTCTGGCTATTGAGCTGGCTATTTTTCGTTCTCCATTTTTTTAACAGACGGCAGCATCAGCGACTCACAAATTGCCAGAGACTGTAGTTTTTTAACGCCATCTAGGAGTCTTGCCTAGATACTACGCAAGACTCCTAGATGTTTTTCTTTCTTTTTTACGTTTTTTCTTCCTAGGTGTTCAATTTTTATATTTCTACGTAAAGTACTAGATTTAAAAAAAAAATTGTTTGATTTTCCTTAATGAAACGACATAAACGCAAGTTTAAAGTGACCCTGTCATCACTTGAGTAAAACGCCATCTATTGCAAAGAGCTCTCAACAAAATGATTAGCAGTTTTACTACTGTATCATTCTAAGGGTTCGAATTGAAGTAAACGGCTTCATTTAAGTTTTTTGTTGAAAATCCGAGATTTATGAGTGTAAATACATAAATCAGCATTAAACAAAGATGTTTTGATTTTAACTAATATTACCTCAGCCAAAATTTGTCATAAATTGTTACTTATGCTGCCATCTATGATTTTTTTTCAAGACTAATTATAATTTGTTCGATTTGAGACCCCATGTCTGTGCTGAATAAATGTATTTTCTTTCTTTCTCTCAATATATTTATTTGCATTTAAACATGGTACAAAAATGGTCTTAATATTATGGTTATGATCTACGTGTCTCGCCATGGACTGGCATACAATAATTTTAAAGAAACCAAGTTCCTTAGAATTATGCAACTAGCATCATTGCACACTCATTACACTTACTAGTAACAAAATAATTGTAATTATAAAATGTTTAACTTACAAAGAATTGTTTGATAAACAAAATCACATAAAAAAGTGTAAAAATATAAGTACTTGTGAACTAAATAATGACACTTGGCTTGTAAGTTTTGATAATCAGGGCAATAGTCTAAACCACTTGACGATACTTTTTCAGTGATATAATTATACTCACAACAGAGCCCAGCGCTTTCAGCGCTTGGCAACATCCCTTCCCGACCTCTCCGTAGCCGCAGACAACAGACTGCTTCCCGCCGAACATCAGGTCCGTACTGCGCTTTAGGGCGTCGATTATGCTTTCTCTGTAATCAAAATTATGTATTTACTCGTATAAATTGCATGGAAGATTTACAGATAAATAAAATCTTAAAAACAAACTTAACTAGAAATTGTTTTGTCTCAATAGGGAATATGGATGTGATTCAAATAAGGGTCAAGTATTTTTTTTTGCCTCCATCAATATTTTTGAATAAAAAAATAAATTTTTAAAATGTCCCATAAAACTGTGGGTAATTCAAATACTTGAAAAGCTAAGAGCGGATGTGACGTAACAATTCAGGACAACAAACAAAATGTCAATGTCAAGACAATCAATAAGTGTCAAGTCAAATGTCAAACACTCCTACAAAAAGGAGTTTTTGACATGTACACTTGCTTGTTTGTTTTCATGAATTGTGACGTCACCACACCAAGCGCGCCAAATGGAGGGCGTTTAAATAGCCCGGATCGCGTGGATATTTATAACATTTTTTTTTAAGTACTTTAAATTGCTTTTTTGCCCTCGATTTTTTTTAAACTATTATTAAATAAATAAAAAATAAAAATAAAATTTGACGATGTAAACTATCGAATAAAAACAATAAAAAAATACATGCATATTCCCTATTACAGATCGTACAGATCGTAACGACCTGCAAAAGATCTACGAATGCCAGCCGGGACCGACGACTTCCAAGTCCATCTAGTCTTACCAAGGGGTAACGTATTACCTAGTTACTGGGTTGTGGAGGGCAGATAGGCAGTCGCACCATGTAAAGTACTGGTTTTTAGCTGCATTCGGTTAGACTGGAAGCCGACCCCAACATAGTTGGAAAAGGCTCGGCACATTGATGATTTTCTAAAATATATTCCTGAAGCAGACTTATTTTTTGACTCTCGAAGGACAATCGCTAAAAATGTGTATATTTACTTAAATATGAAGAAATAATTGTTGAGTTATTTAGTCTAAGAAGTTTAATTACAGTCTAAGTTTTTTAATTAAATTGTTTAATGTAAATTTGTAGAATTAGCATAGATATAAGCGATTTGGTGTAAACTGTTAGCTTATATTTGATGAATAAATGAATTTGAATTGATTGAGGGTGGCCCCCTTTTACATGGGACTTTTGACCCCCAGCAAATAATAAATGATTTGATTTGATTTGTCACTAGAAATAGACGTACTAAATATAAAAACTTCTTACAGCCTCACTCTGCAAAAACAGCACTCCTTCATAAAAGCGTGTTTTGTATGGCACCATTAATATATAATAAGATTCCAGAGGTTATTAAAAGTATAAACCAGCCAAACTTATTCAAAAGAGAACTTAAGAAGTTACTTACTGAAAAATGTTATTATTATGTTAAAGATTTTTTAAATGACAGTTTCTAATCTATTTGTGTTATATTTTAATTTTGTTGTGCTTTTTTATTTTTCTCTTTCTTAATTTTGCTATATTTCAAGTGGCTATAATTTATTTTGTACGCCAATGGTGGCAAAACATGTTGAAACTTACAGATTTTCACTTTTACATCCACATTTGCATTTATACGTATAATGTTACACATGTTTACAAATAAATATATCTTTATCTTTATCTTTGAACTCACCGACACGAGTATAGGTTGTCGAACTTGGTCTTGGTGACGCTATCGTTGACGTTCATGGCTGGCACGCACAGCTTGCCGGCTTTAGACAGTTGGTACAGGCGGTGTACACCTGTCACGCTTTCTTCTACTATTCCTGTAAGAACAGAGAAATGAAATGAAATTGTTTATTCTGTAAATAGGATTTTGGAATCACTTTTACACGTCATATTAAAAATATTAAAAACTAATTGGATGACGTCGGCGAGAGGAGCTCGTGGCTAAGTAATAAAAGCCGCTCGGGTCGATACATCAGGTTAAGCTACGCTTGCCGGGGTTGGTCCGTGGATGGGTGACCATTTTCACATATCGAGACTCCTCCGTGCCTCGGGAAGCACGTTAAGTCGTTGGTCCCGGCTGTCATTTGTGGATCTTTGACAGTCGTTACGAGTCGTCAGAAGCACGAAAGTCTGACAACCAGTCTAACCAAGGGGTATCGTATTACCCAGTTACTGGGTTGTGGAGGTCAGATAGGCAGTCGCTCCATGTAAAATACTGGTACTCAGCTGCATCCGGTTAGACTGGAAGCCGACCCCAACATAGTTGGGAAAAGGCTAGGCAGATGATGATGATGTCGGTGAGGGAGATGGTTAAACAGAAGATCATTAAGATATGGTTGTTAAAGCCAGGGTTTTTTTAGAAAGCGTGATGTTTATTTATATATTAAACAACCAACTTATATTTACAGTTGCACCACACATATAAGTTAACGGTTAATATCTGTTAGTATAAAACATATAAAATTAGATTAAATAACATAAAAAACCAGACAAAATTACATTTAAATTAATCGAAATTTGGATTTTATATATAATGCCGTAAAATTTCGGCCGTTAAATTTACAGAGCCTCTATTGAATGTCAAACACCAACCGTCATATTGTAGCGGCATATGACGGTACGGACACCGGTTTCTTAGGAACCAACTGATGGTTTAATAGACCGTCAATAGAACAAGAGTGAACTTCAGCAGACCATCGGTAAGTCATTAGCAGACCAGGAGTAGACCACTATAGAAAACCACCACTACTGCCAAAAGACTATCAATAGACCACCAGTTGACCATGAGTAAACTATCAGAAGACTAACCTTTAATCTGTTTGAAGGCAACAGCATGAGATGCGTGGCATCCCCTCCATCATCGAGGATCATGTTCGGAGTCCAGGTGGCCGTCGGAGTACAGCATTGATCAATACACCACTCGATAGGTAGACTATCATCAGTAGACTAGTAGAATTTCAGTGGACCATAAGTAGAGCACGAATAGAACATCAGGTGACAACCAATAGATTATAGCTTGGTCTAATACATTAGTAGACCATCAGAAGACCGTGAATAGACCAAGAGTAGACCTTCAGCAGACCATCGGTAAGCCATCAGTAGACCATGAGAACACCATGGGTAGACCATGGGTAGTCCATGGGTAAACCATGAGTAGACCACCAGTAGGCTATCAATAGACCACTAGTTGACCATGAATAGACCAACCTTTAATATGTTTGAATGCAGCAGCATGTTTTTTCAGCGTGAGATGTGTAGCATCCCTTCCATCATAGAGGATCATGTTAGGAGTCCAGGTGGTCGTCGGATTATAGCATCAATCGATGCACCGCTCGATAGGTAGACTATCATCAGTAAACTAGTAGAACTTCAGTAGACCATCAGTAGAGCACGAGTAGAACATCAGGTGACAACCAATACATTATCTTGGTCTAATAGTATAGTAGTCCATCAGAAGACCGTGAATAGGCCAAGAGTAGAACTTCAGCAGACCATCGGTAAGCCATCGGTAGACCATGAGTAGACCACCAGTAGACTATCAATAGACCACTAGTAGACCACCAGTAGACTATCAATAGACCACTAGTTGTCCATGAGGAGACCATCAGTAGACCAACCTTTAATATGTTTGAAGGCAGCAGCATGTTTCTTCAGCATGAGATGCGTGGCATCCCCTCCATCATCGAGAATCATGTTCGGAGTCCAGGTGGCCGTCGGAGTACAGCATTGATCGATGCACCACCAGAATGCTTCCTCGCTTTCACCGCGCCAGGCGAAGATCGCGTATCCTGAAGCAGCAAAAAGGTTATTATATTAGATTAAACTGATTCATGAACATGGAATCTCATTGCTATTGAAGGGTGGGGCAATTTCGCCGTTATTTAATTCGAATCGATGAAACAAAACCTGGTTATTTGTTGACTGGTTAAAATACTACCGGGAAAATTAATATTTAACCGCTGTTTGAGCATTTATGTGCGTCATTACATCATCAGCCTACAGCAGTCCACAGCTGGACATAGGCCTCTCCAATAGCACGCCATCCAGCTCACTTCTCGGCAACTCTCATCCAGCTGCTACCAGTCACTCGCAAAGATCGTCGCTCCACCTAGCCTGAGGGCGTCCTACCTTACGTTTGCCAATTCGCGGTCTCCACTCAAGAACACGTCTACCCCAACGGTCATCAGTTCTACGGCTAATATGGCCGGCCCATTGCCCCTTCAGCTTATTCTGCGAGCTATTTCGACAACTATGGTGTCTGTGCAGCCTACAATCTGGGAATATCTTATGATACTTAAGTTTCTAACCAGTGTGTGTTGCCAGTGATGACCTCTGGAACTGACACGTGGTCGCTTACAATGGGCCTCATTAGAAGGCTGAAAGTCACCCAAAGAGCAATGGAGAGGGCTATGCTCGGAGTTCCCTGCGTGATCGAATCAGAAATGAAGAGATCCGTAGGAGAACCAAGGTAACCGGCATAGCCCGAAGTATTGCCAAACTTAAGTAGCAGTGGACACTGTGGGCCGGGCACATTGCTCGCGGAACAGTTGGCCGATGGGATAGCGACTGCGTACCGGAAGACGTAGCGTTGGAAGGCCCCCCACAAGGTGGACCGATGACCAGGGGGCCAAGTCTGCTAATTTACAAACGTGTCAGTGGTTTCACAATGATGACTTTTTGATAGATTTTGTATTGCTTATCTGTCAAAAACTGATCATTGTGAGACCACTGACACGTTTGTAAATTAGTAGATTTGGCCCCCTGGTGAAGGCCGCGGGAATGCGCTGGATGCGAGAAGCACAGAACCCTACGTCCAGCAGTGGGCATCTTTCAGCTGAAATGATGATGATGATGATGATGACTTACCAGCATGTGCTAAAGCAGCGGCGACTTCATTCTGCGTGCTGTATATATTGCAGGCGGCCCAGCGGACGGTGGCGCCGAGAGCGGCGAGCGTCTCTATCAGAACCGCTGTCTGAGCGTTTATGTGTGTGCAGCCTACGATCTGCGGAAGAAACGTGAAGATTAGCAAACATTGTGGATTTACTACCGTAGTACTCATTATTATTACTTAGTCATCTCTCTTTCCTCCGTGCCTCGAAAAGCACGTTAAGCCGTTGGTCCCGGCTGTCATTTGTGGATCTTTGACAGTCGTTACGGGTCGTCAGAAGCCCGAAAGTCTGACAACCAGTCTTGTGAAGGAGTATCGTATTACCCAGTTACTGGGTTGTGGAGGTCAGATAGGCAGTCGCTCCATGTAAAATACTGGTATTCAGCTGCATCCGGTTAGACTGGAAACCGACCCCAACATAGTTGGGAAAAAGCTAGGCAGATGAGATGGTGATCTCTCTTCTAGCCATATCATCTTTCACACAGTCCATCCATCGTTTCTTTGGTCTTCCCCTACTCTTATAGCCATTATTCGCAATGCACGTTCATACTCAAAACTTTCATCACATCGTTTTCCTCAGTCCTATGCATCACATTGGCATGACAACCGAATTCCACACAACTTTCCAGAGACCAATTCAGATAAGACTTCCTCTATATTGTCACTAGCTTTTACCCGCGAATTCCGCGGATCGCAGACGCGATCCAGGCTGAAAAGTACCCTATATCCTTCTCCAGGTCATGGTCTACCCATGTGACAAATTTTATCCATATCCGTTCCGCAGTTGTAGCGTGAAAGTGTAACAAACCCACAGTCGCATTTATAATATTACATACAGTATGTTAACTAACAAAGGGCGTTCCCGTTAACCTGCAATAGTATATCGTCATATCTAAGTAATAGACAACAACGCGTTACTATTACTAAAATGGATACAAGTAACAATTTGACATCTCACTTTTCCGACTTTAAATCCAACAAACAAGGCGTTCCACAAGGGAGTGTACTGGGCCCTATTTTATTCCTATTGTATATTAATTCTATCACTACTATAACTAATCATAAATGTATACTATTCGCTGATGACATCTCTATTATTGTGACATCTGATAAAAAAAGTAATACAATTAAAGACCACGAGACAGAAATTAATAATGTAATTGAAAGATTGATAAAATGGCTAAAGGAAAATAACTTATCCATAAATTTAAAAAAGTCCGTTTATATTAAATTTAATAAATCAAATAATGCAAAACAAAATATTAAAATGAATATACATAAAATTAACGAAGTAACGCAAACAAAATTTTTAGGAGTAACTTTGGATCAAGATATCAACTGGAAAGCACATGTTGATACAGTATCCAAACGAATTAATAAGTTTGTATATGCACTAAAACAGATTAGAAACATAACAAACATTAAAACGTCTATAACAACATATCATGCTTATGTTGAATCAGTACTACGCTATGGCTTAATTATGTGGGGAAATAGCACTGATCAAAATAGAGCATTTGTCGCACAAAAGAGATGCATAAGAGCATTATGTGGCCTTAAGCCCGACGAATCTTGCAGGCCGATGTTTAAGAAACTTGATTTGTTACCGCTACCGTCCCTTTATATTTTTGAAATTTGTTTGTTTGTGTGGAGGCATAGGGAATTGTTTGCAAAAGCAAGCGATGTAAATTCTCGCAGCAGGCGCGACCCCTACAGGCTCGTGTTAGATGTCCTCCCAAGGCTTGCGAAATATAATAAAAGCTGTATGTTTATGTGTGTCCAGGTATATAACAAAGTACCAAATGAATTAAAAACATTAAATACAAGAATGTTCAAAAATAAGTTATACAAATTGCTCTCTGCTAATAGTTTTTACAGTGTTAAGGAGTTCCTGGAACATAAAATCGCATGATGACTTATTGTTTCGTTATGCACGTATTTGCACGCTTATATCTGTTAAGCAAAACATGTTTGTTCACATTATTAACCTATCCATCTTTTATACCATGTTTTTAGCAAATAAATGATTATTGATTATTGATTATTGTATATCGTGTATACATGCTAAAAAAAATATTACCACTCAAAAAAAAAAAAATTTTTTTTTTTTTTGTGTCTTGTAATGTTCACAAAACGTTTAAATTTAAACGTAAAAGAAACACTCTGTACACGCACACTTGTATTTCAACGTAGAAAAACAAGTGTGACAAGTGGGCGTGTACAGAGAGTTTATTTTCCGTAACAATTTAATATTTTTTGTGAATATTTTACTATACAAAAACAAAAAAAAACTTTTTTTTTTTAATGGTAATATTTTTTTTAGCCTGTGTAGACGCTATACTATTGCAGGTTAACGGGAACGCCCTTTGTTAGTTAACATACTGTATATTACTAGCTTCCACCCGCTGCTTTGTCCGCGCGGTATGTCGATAAAAAGTAGCCTATGTCCTTCCCCGGTGCCATCTATCTCCTTGCCAAATTTTATCGAAATCCGTTCAGTGGTTTAGGCTTGAAAAGGTAACATACAGACAGGCAGACAGACAGAGTTACTTTCGAATTTATAATATTAAGGTCCGTATTACAGAAAGTTCCTCAAGTCCAGTTTGATCTGCAATCAGTTGATCACTGTTTGAGTATAGAATCAGTACTTGAGCATCGGTCTTATTCCAGAACGGTAATCAATCTATATTCAACTGAATCGAGACTCAAATCGAGCCTCAAGCAGAGATGTGTATTGTCTATGCATCAGCCTGTTTTCGTTTACGATTTATTATAATAACCGACTTTGATCCGATCTTCACTGAATTAGAAATATTAAAATACACCATAGAAGCCCAGTTATTTAGGAAATCAGCGTTATTATTTCATTCCTGAAAAGTAAAATGCCCCATTTATTGAAGTAAAGCTCTTTGAAGTGAAGTATAGTAATTTTGTAAGCAAAATTGTCAAGCTTAAAAGACTTGTATTTGTGGCCTTAAATCAAAACAAAAAAGTCAAAACATCAGTGTGAAAAACATTAGTGTGTTGTTTGTCTGTTTTAATTATTTGTTTAGCTGATTTTATTCACGGATCATCCCCACATTCATCCACATCTCATCACATTGGGAATCGATCGGTTAAACACTTTTAAAATACAAGGACGGAAGAAAAAATTTAGTACTTTGGAAAAAGTTCAACCTTAAACTAGAATTATCGTTAAATAAGTTATTATAATTATCTAACTCTTCTAATATATCGATTATGATTTTGATAGTAGGTACCTAATTTAAAAAAATATCAACAGAACTCGACGTTGCACTATTGGAACAGAAGAAATATTGACAATTTGACATGACAATATTGACAATCTATGCTCAAGCGCGGTCTCGACCACACTTGGGTGATTACAGATTTGATCACTGCTTGGGTTCGATTAAGTAACTGAGTAGCGATGTAAAATAAAGCCAAACTCAGTTGAACTAAGATCAATGAAACTATGCTTGAGCAACGTTCTAAAATTAAAAGCGGACTTAAAACTATTTTTAAACAGAGATCAATACTTGAGTTTCCTTCTGTCATACGGACCTAAGTTTAGTATGGATGTCATTCAATTAAACTACCAAGTAGGTATTTCTAGCACCGCCGTATTTAACTCAAAAGCATTGCATTCATGTAAACGTTAACCTGTTTAGTTTGAACCTTGTGAAAACCGGTTAATGAGGTCAGTTCTAACTTATACTGCAGGTAAACTCAATGTGGAGGTTATGTAAACAAATCGACCATACTTTGTAACTGTCATCATTGTCAACTGTAATCGCGACTGCAGAGCATCGGGCCCTGGGTTCGATTCCCAATTCAGCCAAAGTATTATTCCTGTCAGGGTTGCGGGAAAGTTCGAAAGGGATACCGGGACCTTGGCAACAGGCAACTAAAGGAACACGGGTGGGTTTAGTCAGTAAAAGTCTGACACGCCCTTCCGCTCCGCCCAGAGCGGGAGAAGTCATTGGATGATTTCCCACCCTCAAAAAGAAAGGTTCTCTTTCTTTCTTTATTAGTAATTTCTCAGTAACAGAGTTTGGAAGTAGACGGTGTGATACGTAAAGCCCATGAACACTCAAATGTAACCAGTTAGGTTTAAGGTTTATGCGCTAGAGGTTCTCTAAGCTCATGAAAGTGCCAAATGTCATGATTTCATGAAATAGTCATTCAATACACTTTCATGAGCTTAGAGAGTTGTATTGCTGATTTTAATGTTTATAATTCTGTAAATCCAAATTTGTTACGAGCGCTAATAATATTTAGATCAACATACAACCTGATACTGACCTGCAAATTGCAAAAAAACGTAAGAAAATTTGAATTTCGCGGGCCACTCTAGCGCATCCCCCTTAAGGCCCATGTAATAGGGGGCGACCCTCAATCAATCTGCCTAGCCTTTTCCCAACTATGTTGGGGTCGGCTTCAAGTATGTCCGGATGCAGCGGAATACCAGTATTTCACATGGATCGACTGCCTATCTGACCTCCATAACCAGCAACTGGGTAATACGATGCCCCTTTGGTAAGACTGGTTTCCAGACTTTTCGGCTTCTGACGACCCGTAACCACTGTCAAAGATCCACGAATGACAGCCGGGACCAACGGCTTAACGTGCTTTCCGAGGCACGGAGGAGTCTCGGTATGTAAAGATGGTCCACCACGGACCTGCCCCGGCAAGCGTAGCTTAACCTGCGTTGGATCGACCCGTGCTACTGTTATTAATTAGCCATGAGCTCCTCCAGCGCCAGCGCCCCTATTGCTTTAAAATACTCTTGGAACTAATTTCATATGAAACCAAAGTACGCATTTTGAATAAACAACTCACATAACAATACCACAGTCAACTTTAGACCTACATAAACATCAGCTGATTGGCCGATCAATCAAACAACTCAAGTCGTTTACTCAATCAATCAATCTGTCCATCTTTCAATCTGATGTCTGAAACTATGTCAGACTCTTGGTTAACCGACGATAATGTAGAAAAACGAAATAAAAATGTTGTGGGGAATATTTTTTACTCATAACTATAAGAAACTAGCTGCGCCCCGCGGTTTCACCCGCGTAAGTCTCGTTCCCGTGGGAATAGCGGGATAAAAGGTATCCTATGTTCTATTCCAGGTCATGGTCTACCAATGTGCCAAATCTGTGTGGTTCTTTTCTCAAAAGACCATTTCAGACGCTTATCTACATGGTCCTCATATCGCCTGACCAAGATTATGTCTGGACCTTAAAAGAGACTGCGTCATCTGAGTTTGTTTCGGCCTTTTTTCTCAGAGAAGTCAGATAGGAAACGCCGATCTCATCTAGCTTATTTTTTTTTTTTTTAATATGACGTGTAAAAGTGATTCCGATATCCTATTTACAGAATAAACAATTTCATTTCATTTGTCAGGCAAATATACCTGACGCTGATATACGAATCATACTTGATAAGGAACTTCGTTCCTAAGCCCGGGGGTCCCCCTATTTTTCCTTACCTTGGCATCTTTCAGTGGCTTATCATCCTTAGCCCTCGCTCTAAGGGCCATTATGCCAGGCATCTCCTGCTCAGCAATTTCAATCTCCCGTCTCCCGAAGGCATGCTGTTCGACGTTCCTGACGCAGTAGGCTGGGTTGGGAGTACCAGCTGCGATGGCCTTCTCGTGAGGCTGGACACCTTCGTCTTCGTCTGATGATGACCCTGGAACAATGGAGGCAGAGGTTTAGGTTCAGAGTTTGTTTTGGGAATTTCTTTTTTAGCTAGGAAATGCCGGCGTCACCGAGTTTTAAAATATTGACGTGTAAAAGTGTCTTAAAAGATACTTACAGTCATCAGTTCTTTAGAGGGTTTGAAAGTGTCGAGGGTTTGCAAAATGACGGACTTCGAATTTAAGGCGTAATGATTTCGTAAAGCCGTTTGTCCACCGCACCGTCAACGGGACGTCAACGTGGACGAGATGACGACGCTGACGTAGCGACAGTACATTTACTATGGCCGCGTAATGTCGTTTTTCGTTGACGTCTCGTTCACGGTGCGATGGGCAAATGGTGGAGTGACATTGGTGGATATTTAGACAAATCAATTTGTCCATCTATTAAATGTTAATGCGTTGAGCAGACACGTTGAAAGATAGTAAATGCGATGTTATAACGAGGGTCTGTTGAAGAGGAGAGAAGAGGGTGATGTTTAAAAAGGTACAATCCTTAGTATAACCCGATTTTTCTAACTTTCCGCCTGTCAACGTCAAAATACAATTACAGTGTATGTGGTTTAATTAACTACAATGACAACTTGACGAATAACATGACATAACTGTGGACACGAAACGAGTTGTGTAGACCGTAATAAGATGCGTCGGGACACCGAGGAGGTAATCGTGTGGGTGTATTCAATACCAACATAAGCGCACAGTTATAAAAAACGAGTTATACGCCGGTAGCACACCTCCGCCGCCAAGGAGAGGATTAAACCAGATTCACGTGAAAAAAGCCACAGCTCCACCAACGGATGCTATTAGTTTTGATTGAGTGAATTATTAGTTTGAACACTTACAAATATCACTTGCGGACACGATAGAATATCTCTTCTTTGATGACACCTTTGATTTCTTCAATTCATTTATGATTTCCATTTTTATTTACACTATTCACTTAACTGTTAACTGTAGACTTATGTTCAACTAGCTTCTGAGGCCCTAGACAAAGTGACTATCAGCGATAACGGTGATGGAAAATGCAAAAATGTATAGGACTATCGAAAAGCTGCCAATTCTGTTGAAAGTCTTTGTAGAAAAACGAAACGCTTTCCGAAGCAACTGTCACTTTTCTAGGCCCTCTGGTTCGCGTAGAAGACGTTAGATATACAATTTACTAAAAAATAACTACATTTTTATAAATCTCCTTTGGCCATCAACCCACCGCGCTATTCTTTCGTTTTCTTTCTATTTTTTCTTTTTGCTCGGCTCCTAAGGGTCGTAGCGTAATGTTAAATAACCTTGACCTTCCTTAAGAATTGGGCTATCAAATGCAACAAGAATTTTTCAAATCCAACTGGTAGTTTCAAAGATTTTCGCGTTCAAACAAAAAAAAAACAATCTCTTCAGCTGTTATATACAGGCTGTAAGGGTAAACACTCTTGTCATTCAAACCATGGGTAGTTGACTTAAATATAAAAATAAATGACCGAACACAAAAAAAAAAAACGTTATTTTCACATCGAGATATAAGTACTAACGTACTAGAGAAGCTACGTCAAATAACTGAATTGTCCTATTCTTCGTATAGAATCTTTAGTTCGCTGCAGCGCTAAAATAATAACAATTCGTCTAAACCGTACCTAATTTACCACAGTGCTAGATTTGCTGCGGAAGTGTATTTATTCTCGGCAAAAAGTTCTTAAGCGCCATGTAAATCACGGCACTTACGCGTTTTCTTCGACAAACTGCGGCGCGATCGCCGCAGTTGAACGAGACAAAGTCGGTGTTTACGGTGTCTTCTCTAGTACGTTAGTACTTATATCTCGATGTATTTTCATTAAAATATTTTAAAAAGTTTCTATCCGACGCACAGTGTCGGCTCTAGAACAAGCCAGGTGGACAAAAGTCATTATCTAATTCCAGGAAATTTGTACTTTCTCCCTGTAAACAACATCCCTAAACCTCTGATTCCAAGAATTGTTTACGTCTAACATTCCATACTGATGAGTCATCGTTTATCAAAGTAAGCTAATGAGGTAAATGCAGTTAAAGAAATAGGTCAGTTGCATTTTCGCGACACTTGCACTAACATCTCATGGTGGCAGTTCTAATTTTGTGGATAGTTTTAGTGATGGATTTTACTTCTGAAGGTATGTACTATATTATTTTCTTATTAGGATCTTATAATGTGTCATAAATATTCATAAAGTAGACTATCTGTGAATACACAAAAAAATACAATATTTTTCTTTGTTTTCGAACTTATCAGGCTTGGAAAAGCCATGTATCCTCATGTATCCACTCTGAATTTTTGATATGTTTTAGCTACATGGCTATAGATGATTATGACATATATTTTATGTAGCACACTTGAGTACAACATATTTATTTCTTTTTTTGCAGAAAAGCCTTACTCTATTAGTAAAATAGAGTTTTTCGAAGAATGGCTTAAGCACGAAAAAGACGAAAGAAATGATCGTCTATTTGCATTTATTTTATCTAAGTGTGATTTCTCTGACATCACTGAAGAATGTCAAAGGGAAATTAAGATGAAATTAGCTAGCATTTCTTCAAAAATTGCTACCAAGTGGGTGTATTCAGGAAAGTCAAAAGAGCGTTTCCTGAATAAGAATAAGTTGTGGCTGGAAGGCGAAAAGATAGAATTCTGCCTGAGATCGACTCAACCGCAACCTTCTACATCATCTACTGACTTTTCTCGACCCGGAAGACCTAAAAAAATCTTTGAAGATTCATCATTTAAAACTAAGAAACGTAGAGTTGCTGATCTAGTTCAATCGCGGAGTGTTGGGGAATTAATGACTGCTGCAGAGGTAGCTGCACGGTCAACTGGACAGAAAAACGTTGCCACAGTTATAAAGGACATTGGCGAAAATCCAGCTTCTGCAAGTGCATGCATTAGCCTTCAACAACCAAGTGCTGTGCAAAGTGATAGGCCGCTAAGTAGTGACGAGGCATTAGCGTATTATATTGATTCAAAATCAACAACTCACTCATATAAACAGACTAGGAAGTGGACTATGAAAGTCGGGCATCACGTGTTTCCATCATATGATTGCATAGTTAAATCAAAAAAAGCGTGTTATCCATCCGAGGAGCACATTGTTGTGACACAATCTCGAGCAGAAATTGAGCTACAAGCTATTTTGAATAAAACAGCAGAACGTTTAATAGAAGCTCAGAGAGAAGTTGTCACAAGTGTGCTCCCCAATCTTATACCAAATTCATCGTTTACTCTTATAAGTAAATGGGGATGTGACGGAAGTTCCGGTCATAGTGCTTACAAACAGAGATTTGAGAACAGCGAAGACACTGATGAGTTCCTTTTTGTTTATTCGTTCGTTCCTATAAGGTTAATCGACGAAGGTAACAACATAATCTGGCAAAATCCTCGTCCATCATCGATGATGTTTTGTCGTCCAATTAAATTCATTTTTGCCAAAGAAACTACGGAATTGACAAAAATCGAGACAAATAAGGTTTTAGAACAAATAAACAACTTGGAGGCTACATCTTGTGATCTTGGTGGTTCTGAAATTTCTGTTAAGCACAAGCTTCTGCTGACTATGACTGATGGAAAAGTGTGCAACGCTTTGACAGAGACACATTCATCGCAGAAATGCTATATTTGTGGTGCTACTCCCAGAATGATGAATGATGAAGGAAGGCATTTTGATAGTAATCAGGATAATTTTGGCTTTGGTTTGTCTACATTACATGCTTGGATTCGTTCGTTTGAGTGCTTTTTACACATTAGTTATAAGTTAGATATTAAGAAATGGCAAGCTAGGTCTTCAGAGGAAAAAGCAAGTGTAAAACAACGGTCAGACGAAATCAAACAACGATTCAAGCATGAAATGGGATTAATTGTGGACAAGCCAAAGCCAGGATTTGGTTCCACAAATGATGGAAACACAGCTCGACGTTTTTTCGGGAACCCCGAACTGAGTGCTCAGATCACAGGATTGGATGTTACAATCATCAAACACTTTGATGTATTGTTGAGAACATTGTCTTCTGGCTTCGAGATAAATCTTGTTGAATTCAATAAGCTTTGTCTCGAGACAAGAAGACTTTATCTAAGTCTCTACTCGTGGTACTACATGCCTGCTACTGTGCATAAATTGCTTATTCACAGTACCGAGGTGATTAAGATGGCAATAGTTCCAATAGGGCAGCTTTCAGAGGAAGCCCAAGAGGCGAGAAACAAAGATTGCCGGAGGTTTAGAGAGCACAACACCAGAAAGTGCTCTCGTCTTGCCACGAATAGAGACTTGCTCAATATGTTGATTTTAACATCTGATCCTCTGATCAACAGCCTCCGGGAAGTACCGAAAAAAAAGTCTAATAAATTATGCGCGGAGGTCTTAAAGCTCATCATAGCTCCCACTATAGAGCCTCGACTCCAGCTGCAACCAAGACCTCCACAAACTCAGGAAGACAATCTTCTATCGGATTCATCGGATTCTGAATCCGATTATTCTGATAATGAGAATTAGTTTTAATGTAAATAGATTCCTCTAGTGTTAGATTTATAATTTTTGTATTTAATATGTTAGTCGTGTTAACGTTGATATTTGTAGCGATAAAGATAATTTTATTCATTTTTTTCTGTATTATGATCGTGTATACTTAATACACAATTCCTATGCATTTTCTTTAAAAAATATATATTATAGTACTGTATAAATAACTAATTTATAGATATTGTTCCAAAACCATGAAAAAATATTTTTGTCCACCTGGCTTGTTCTACGCCGGACACTGTGCGACGCCGTGCTCTCTAGCGAAACAGCTGACTGACTGAGGGAGAGGTCGCGCTCGCGGTCGGTCAGGTCACATCCCGCATCCCCCGCCCGTGTTGAGACGCAAGTTCGTTGCCCTAGCACATAGGGCAACGAACTTGCGTCTCTAGTGGTAAAATGTAGATTCAAAAAAAAGAAAAAAAAAGTTGTAATTTTCCATTGATTTTAAGTTCTATAAATGAAACCAAACCACTGGTTGCAAAGATAACGGTGATCACCCTAACACCCTGTATACCTATATTATCACTACATAATATTATAAAACAAGTCCTCCGCCGCGTCAGTTGAAACTCAAAAACTACTGCACCGATTTTCATGCTGTTTTCACCAATGGATAGGGTAGTTCTCGAGGAAGGTTTTAGTATATAATACTACCGACATGCCAAGCGGACGAAGCTGCGGGCAACAGCTAGTATATTATAAATTAAAGTCATTTTTTGTGTTTCTCTGTATGTCCGCGTTGTTCTTTTGCAACAGATTTTTATAAGGTTTTCACCATCGCTTAGAGAATTTATTCCGGAAGGTTTACGTGTATAATAGGTAAATATTTATTAAAGTTACATATAACTAAGAAATCTCGATGATTTGTCAAGTTGTAAAAACCGTGCGACACAGTTACGGGTCACTAGTTAATTAATGTAAGATAGTCAATTGCCTGCGATAAGGTTGTGTTGATTGATCAAGTAATTCTGTATGCAATTTGCTGGTCTAACCAGGTGTGATTGAATATTAGATAACTTGTTTTACTCCTTCAACGTGTAATCAAGGTTCGCATTACTACCTTTTTGTTTAGATAATACTTTTTCTAAGATATAGTCACTTTTTAAAACAATTCCTAGTAAATTGAAACTTCACTAAGGTTGAAACTATCGAACTTTCACATAGAAAAATAAACCTTGTCGTTCTATGACGTGCAAGTGACATTCAACCTTAGGGCGTTTGTCCACCGCAGCCGTCACCGGGACATCACCGAGAAAAGAGATTATTCGAACTGAACATGACGTCCCAGTGAAGGCGTTCATTTGTCCACCGCGACCAAACTCGGTGGTTCAGTATGTTATGAATTTATGATAGACAAAACAAAAACTTCGTAAATGTTATGTTATGTATCAGTACTTCGGCGCCGTCATCTCTTTCTCGGTGACGTCCGGGTGACGGCTGCGGTGGACACATGCACTTAGCAATAAAGCAATTTCGAGAGCGACTATTCCGTTCGGCTGTTATTACTTAGCCACGAGCTTCTCCCCTGGTTAATGATACTAGTCCTAATATATGTTTACGATATAATGTATATCTACCACTGCCATGCATGACGCGTGGCCTTCACGTGGTTCCTATGGGGTCATTATTTGACCCTATAAGAAATACGTAATAACAGCCGCACGGGTCGACCCATCAGATTAATAATGGCTACGCTACCGGCTAATGAGTGACCATCTTTACATACCGAGACTCCTCCGTGCCTCGGAAAGCACGGGATTCAGAGACAATCGTGACGAGTCGTCAGAAGCCCGAAAGTCTGACAACCAGTCTTACCAAGAGGTATTACCCAGTTACTGGGTTGTGCAGGTCAGATAAGCAGTCGCTCCATGTAAAATACTGGTATTCAGCTGCATCCGGTTAGACTGGAAGCCGACCCCAACATAGTTGTCAAAAGGCTAGACAGATGATAAGAAATACGTTAAGTACATAAATAAGGCATAAGTATTATTGATTTGCAGTTCACTTACATACCTAAGGCTATTCTTGGCCGACATTATGCCCTTGAAGAAAAGTATGTGTTTGATCGCAACTAAGTTAACGTCATGGATTCAAGTTTTGATGTAATGTCTGTAGACGTCGCTTATCTATAAATTATGGTGTTTCCATGTACAGTCAGGCTAAGTGAATCATGACCCACTTTAACGATAAATCGTTTGAAACCGTCATAATAACAACGATAGCAGATGACAAATTCGGAACAAGGAAATGTATATTTACGCGAGTGTCGACCTAATTGTATTTGAATGTCTGTAAGAAAATAAGCTTATGGTGGGTCAGAATTCGTCGAAGTAAATAACCGTACCATCTCCGTCTAGCCCTGCTGCCTAGCCTTTTCCCAACTATGATGGGGTCAGCTTCCAGTCTAACCGGATGCAGCTGAATACCAGTATTTTACACGGAGCGACTGCCTATCTGACCTCCACAACCCAGTAACTGGGTAATACGATACCCCTTGGTAAGACTGGTTGTCAGACTTTCGGGCTTCTGACGACCCGCAACGACTTCACGACAATACGACAGAAAAAAAAGGAGATATATATGCTCTGCTACTCGTGCGAAGCCGGGGCGGGTTCATAGTACATAAATAAAATCATTTACGTATCATTAATTTAATACTTCTGGGGAACAGTGCTTTCTCAAGAGAAATCTTATTTGTCCCATCCAATTTGTGTTCAACAAAAAACTTTAAAAGAAACTAATTTCGAAGAAGCACTAAAAGTAATGGACTCCCTTTTTAACGACCGGAATAATCAGGGCAGTACCACAGTATAAATAACTAACAGTATTATAAATCTTCATAGAAAACGGCCAAAACGACGCGCTTCGAAATCTCAGTATGTTTCAGTATGGTCGCAATTACGAGTGCGCGGCAGTTACCTACACGCGGAAGGTTTATCTACCGAGCGGCCGTAGGTACCTTATTACTTCAAGGTCAATCACTCTGCCTAGGCTGTTCCAACTATGTTGGGGTCGGCTTCCAGTCCAGCCGGATGCAGCTGAATACCAGTATTTTACATGGAGCGACTGCCTATCTGACCTCCACAACCCCGTAAATAGGTAGTACACGCCTTGATAAGACTGTTTGTCAGACTTTCGGGCTTCTAACAACCCGTAACGACTGTCAAAGATCCACAATTGACAGCCGAAGCCAACGGTTTACCGTGCTTTCCGAGGCACGGAGGAGTCTCGGTATGTAAAGATGGTCACCCATCCACGGACCAACCCCGGCAAGCGTAGCTTAACCTGATGGATCGACCCGTGCGGCTGTTATTACTTAGCCACGAGCTCCTTCTACATAATTACTTCAAGGTCACTGCAAAGATATAGTACTGTTACTTAATTATACTGTGGCAGATATAGTACTGTTACTATTATACTGTGGCAGATAAATCCCGAAATATAAGTAATAGAAACGAATTTGCAGGAAACATGGCAGATGACCTAATGCTGAGAAATATCTAGAAATGTAATAAACTTAGCCAGACTAGGACGCCATAAAATCTAAATAATCATGGCTGTATTACGCCATCGTCTCATACCGACTGTGTTTGACGTTTATGGGTCAACCGCACTAAATATAACTGTACAAATACACCGTCAAAGAAGAGCGTCATAACTGTTAGTGCAGTTTATGAAGGAACCATACTATAAATGGTTTAGGGTTTTGTATAATAATTATCAATTGCCTTAAAAACTTTTTACAAAAAAAAAAAACATTTCGAAAATTTTTACAAAAAAAAAACGAAAAATTTTACAAAAAAAAAAACATAAAAAAAAAAAAATATGTTATTTTTCACTATTTTGTGTTTTTTTTTTAAAGTTTTTTTTATTTTTGTTTTATCTCTGGCACCAGGTTAGTCACTAACCACACAAAAAAATACTTCAAATTAGATCATGAAACTGCATAATGGTTATAATCGCGAAAAAAAAATATAGCTTTTCCATACATTTTGTCGATTTAAGTGAACACAAATGTATGGAACAGCTGATTTTTTTTTCGCTATTTCAAGATTGGTCCTATAGAAAAAGTTGTTCAAAATGACGAGTCCAATCACCCCTTTTCGAGTTTAGCATAAACAAAAAATAATGTTGTATGAATACTATCGGCGAAAACCGCTTTTAAATCTTGCATAAGTGTTAGGTAATTATGCTCGTGAAGCCATGTAGTAGTAATTTATCGATCAAAGTGCAAAAACAGTTCATTTTACCTTGTAGGCACATATAAACTTTATTATCATCGATCTGCAAGGAAACCATTCAACCAAAGATTATTATAATGACAGGAGGTGATCATGTTCCTATAAATTAACTTAGCTATTAATTGACTATACTAACACTAGAAACTAAGGTCAAGTATAAAGGAAAAAAATGAACTAGAAGTCTATGGCTAACCAGTTTGAATCTACCTTGACTCTAGTAAGATATATTCTACGTTCGTATTTTAATTTCCAAACATGTAAACAAAATTAATTTTCTAGAAAAAATAACTTTAACACCGACACATAAGTTTGCGTTACAAATTTTTTATGACTTTTTAATTATGTTTAAGGCCCTACCCTGCCTCTAATTTTATCTTGCTCGCACCATACTACTCGCCGCCAAGTGAGAGCGAGACGGAGGAGTGTGGTGCTGGCGGCTCTCAAGCCTCGAATAGTTTAGGTAATTGCTTTTTACGGTGAAAATAATGGTAATTTAATACCCTGCTTTATAGTTAGTTCAGTTATTACGCAAAGTTTCATGAATTAATTTGAAGTATTTTTTTAATATCAGTGGTTTATAGTTCGGTTTAGAGGTAACATTGGAATTTTTTTTATCGATTTTTTTTTATGTAAACGTCTTTTCACAAAACATAGGACCTAGCATCAATCCTCAACTTTAACTTAGATTCATTTCAAAATTAATGCTGCAGTATTTTCAGCATAACGGAGGATCATAAGCATTTGAGGTAGGGTACGGCCTTAAATCAACTTAATTCACATTACCATAAAGTTGAAAATTGTTTAAGTGGAAATAACATCAATTCGAAACATAGATTTAAATAGACTTTAGGTTACAAGTAGATGTTCCAAATATGGTGTTTAGCATCAAAGCTGGCTTGTAGGCAATTGAGTGCCTTAATTGTCGGCTTCCTTTGTTAATACGGTCATGGTTATTATATGGTTATTATGATAGTATACAGCCTGTCACAAAAACCCTGGCCGATCCGAAAGGGACACATAGGGTACTGCAAAAACATTAACAGAAAAAAATATATATATATATATTATTGAAATCCATCTGCCTAGCCTTTTCCCAACTATGTTGGGATCGGCTTCCAATCTAACCGGATGCAGCTGAATACCAGTATTTTACATGGAGCGACTGCCTATCTGACCTCCACAACCCAGCAACTGGGTAATACGATACCCCTTGGTAAGACAGGTTGTCAGTCTTTCGAGCTTCTGACGACCCGTAACGACTGTCAACGATCCACAAATGACAGCCGGGACCAACGGCATAACGTGCTTTCTGAGGCACGGAGGAGTCTCGGTATGAAAAGATGCTCACCCATCCACGGACCAACCCCGGCAAGCGTAGCTTATAGAAAGGAGTTTATTTTGTGAAATAATTTTAAGGGGAGTTTGTGAATCAGGATTTTGCGCTCCCCAAATTCGGGGATTTTCACCAATGATTTTCGGAAATCGGGAAAATAGGCATTGGCAACGCTACCAAACAGAGTTTAGTTCGATACTTGGATATTTATAAACTTACTAAAAATGTTCACATGCTTGCTGAATTTGTTTGTATAATGAAGGCCCAAAAATCAGTATTTTTTAACGTCATCACTTAATAAAAAATCTTTAATTCATTCATTAGTTCACTGACACAACGCTCAGCCTAATTCGCTAGGAATAGAAGCACCAATATGTCATCATCTGCCTAGCCTTTTCCCATCAATGTTGGGGTCGGCTTCCAGTCTAACCGGATGCAGCTGAATACCAGTATTTTACATGGAGCGACTGCCTATCTGATACCCCTGGGTAAGACTGGTTGTCCGACTTTCGGGCTTCTGACGACCCGAACCACATATTGGTGACGAAGCACCAATATGTGACAAGGCAAAAATATTGAGGAAACAACGACAGCCAAGTACTTCCAATGAATCCTAATGTTGTTTATGATTTTCTAAGAATTTCTACTAAAAACTAAACTGGACAAATAAGGATAACCATTTCGGTAGAAGCAATGTAATAAACGTAGAGATTGCATACAATAGCGGTAGAAACCGCAAATGTCATGTCATCATGTGCATATCCTTTAAATTTACATACCTAACATAAGCTTATTCAGCCTATAATGTTTCCACTGCTGGGACACAGGCCTACTCTTTGTGAGAGAAGGCAAAATACGTAAATTAAACTCAAACTCAAAGCATTTATTTCAATTAAACCATTTACAGCCACTTTTGAATTTTCAAGGACTCGGTCAGTCAAAAATATGAAGCAGAAGTAGGTACCTATGGAGAAGAATGGGCAAGAAACTCCACGGACACTCTTTTAAATAAATAAAAAACGATACAAAACTACAAAAAAACCAAAGACACAGACTTCCGAAATTAAAGTTATTTTTAACTTTGTAGTTTTTTTTTTTGGAAACCGGTTTTGTAATACCTAAGTGTAGGAAAGCACAAGACAAAAAAAAACAAGACCAACGAATAGGCCTCTTTGGAGGAAGCCTTAGAAGGCTTTCACTCTAATATTCTGATTTAAAAGAGTGTCCGTGGAGTTTCTTGCCCGTTCTTCTCCATAGGAACCTACTACGCTTTGGAATGGGCAACTAGCTTCATATTTTCTGACTGACCGACCCCTTGACAATTCAAAAGTGCCTGTAATTGGTTTATTTGAAATAAATGCTTTGAGTTTGAGTTTGAGTTTGACTCAAACTGGAATTCTTGCAGAAGTAGAAATAGAAAATATTAACTAACAAGACTAAACATCAAAAACATTAATCTAAGAAAATGTAACCCATTAAAACATACCTAATATAAATTATGAAAAATCGTGTATACTGCAGAAAAAAAGGCTTTTTTTAAAGGTAGGAGAACAATTTATGACTAACTAGCTGCGCCCCGGGGTTTCAGCCGCGTAAGTCTCGATCCCGTGGGAATATCGGGATAAAAAGTATCCTATGTGTTAATCCAAGTTATAAACTATCTGTTCGCCAAATTTCATCCAAATCCATTCAGTAGTTTTTACGTGAAAGAGTAACAAACATCCATCCATCCATCCATCCATCCAAACTCACAAACTTTCGCTTTTATAATATTAGTTATACAATAAAATGCAAACAACAATATAAAAATTTAAGAAAGCTTGTAAAAACAGTATCGTGTCTGGCTGTCAGACAAACAAAGATTTTTCTGATCTTGAAGATATCAACGAGGTATTTTAGTTTATTAGCAAACGAATTCGCTGGCGGCAACTTGTGACTATCAAACTATTAATAACCAATAATAATAGCAATAAAGTACTTTGGAGTTTAGACTGCCAAGCCATAAAACTAAAAAACAAGAGAACTTTGAACAGTATTGGAAAATACCGTGCGTAGAATAAAGGCTCATTCACATTGATCCAGTACATTCACATTGTAAAAGCCAATTATCTTTTAAAAGAGTAACCGTGGAGTTTCTTGCCGGCTCTTCTCCATAGGAAACGACCAATTGGAACCGTGCACCTACTGCACCTAGCTTCTGACGTTTCATAAGTGCCCATGTAGGCTTATGTGAAATAAAATAATTTGATTTGAGTAGTTAATTGAAGGCGTGACTTTGCGGAAATCCATTATAAAATACAAACCAGAACGCGACTTGTTACCACACCGAGCGCTGGACGCAGAGTGTATTCTGCGTCCAGCGCTCAGCGCGCTGCGTTCTGGTTTGCAATTGGTCAATCGTCATCCTGAAGATGCCCCGTTGAGAGGTGAAACACGTGTCGATTTCTTACAGGGTTTTTATGACTCTTGAAGAATAGTCAAGCGGAAATAGGTTACTTAGTGTATCTGCGTCTATTGTTTTTTTTTTATTTGAGTACTTCAATCCAGTGGGACAGGACCAGCCATCGGCCAATTTGTGGCTGCCATAGATATTAGAAAGGTGGCTGCTTTATTACAATCCAGTCGTGGGTTCGAACCCATATATAGGCACTCATGACATTAGGAATCAGTCCTCAATACGTACAACGAAAACATCATGAGGAAACCGGCATGGCATGTTGGTAGAACCAAGAATTCGACTCATCACATCGCCCGCCCTCGCTATTTCTTCGTTTTAGCTCAGCGTTCTTTCTGAATGTTTGCTCGGTTCGTGGATCGTAGCGTGTTTCAATAAATGGGCTAGCAAATGCAAATATATTTATTCAAATCTGGCCGGTAGTTCCAGAGATATTAGCGCGTTCAAACAAAATAAAAATCTCTTCAGCTCGACGTATTGTATGTTAAAATACTGGTATTCAGCTGCATCCCGTTAGACTGAAAGCCAACCCCAACATAGTTGGGAAGAGGTTAGGCTGATTGATCAAATATCGATTTAGTCTCACTGAAATGAAATGAATTTGTAAAATATGTAAGTAGGAAAACGGAATCACTTTTACACGTCATTTATTAAAAAATATTAAAAATAAGCTGCATTCCAGTGCTGGATAGAAATACTAGCTCAATGTGAATCAGCCTTTATTTATTATTTGATTGAAATTGATTGTGATATTAAAATGTTATCGATCGCAGATAATTAAGACATTTTTTTTTAGTCAATAATATATCAATAGTCATTATTTTTTATTGTTGTATCCAAAGTCCAAAGCTATCTGGTAAGGATTTCTAAGCTACATAGATTTCTTACAGGGTTTTTTATGACTCGTTGAAGAATAGTTAAGCGGAATAGGTTACTAAATACAGGGCGTTTGGGTAAACACCGTTATCCTTGCAACCAGTGGTTTGGCTTCATTTATAGAACGTAAAATCAAAGGAAAATTACCTTTTTTTTTTATCTGCAATTTCCCCCAAAAGACGCAAGTTCGTTGCCCTATGCGCTAGGGCAACGAACTTGCATCTCAACACGGGCGGGGGGTGCGGGACGTGACCTGACCGGCCGCGAGCGCGACCCTTCCCTCAGTCAGCCAGCTGTTTCGCTAGCGAGCACGGTGACGGATAGAAACTTTTTAAAATATTTTAATGAAAATAAGTTTTTTTTTTTTGTTGTTTTCAGTCATTTATTTTTATATTTAAGTCCACTACCCATGGTTTGAGTTATAAGAGTGTTTACCCTTACACCCTGTATACTCGTATCTAAGTCTACAGTTTAGTCAAGTTACATATATAATCAAGTTATTTTATTTGTTAACATATCGTCAAGTCATCATCCGAATTTATTTGTGGCCGGCGCAACATGTCTTTTTCTTCAAATTTCAAATTCAAATTCAAAATATTTTATTGTGGTATTCCCTACTTCTTTATTAGTCGTCATCTCGGTGGTCACCCCCTTTCTAACCATAATCATCTTTCACACAGTCCATCCATCGTTTCTTTGGTCTTCCCCTACTCTTATAGCCATCGAAATTGCAAAAAAATCCATCCGTATTTGAAATGTCCCTCACGACATTTTTTTCAATAAGGATTTATCAAGTAAAATAAAGTATTTTTTTTATGTTCCTCGGCAAAAAAAATCGCAGTATAGGGTATATATCAGTTTTGATTATTATTAAGGAAAAAAAAAAACTGCCTAGGCTTTTCCCAACAATGTTGGAGTCGGCTTCCAGTCTAACCGGATGCAGCTGAATACCATTTTACATGGAGCGACTGCCTATCAGACCTCCACAACCCACACCCAGTAACTGGTTAATACGGTACCCCTTGGTAAGACTGGTTGTCAGACTTTCGGGCTTCTGACGATGTAACAACTGTCAAAGATCCACGAATGACAGCCGGGACCAACGGCTTAACGTGCTTTCCGAGGCACGGAGGAGTCTCGGTATGTAAAGATGGTCATCTATCCACGGACCAACCCCGGCAAGCGTAGCTTAACCTGATGTATCAACCCGTGCGGCTGTTATTACTTAGCCACGAGCTCCTCTTCATTCTTATTAAGGACAAAGGTGATTTTAGGGGTGAATGATAACCTGCCAGGGTTGCGGGAAAGTCCGAAAGGGATACCGGCACCTTGGCAACAGGCAACTGAATGAACACTGGTGGGTTTTAGTCAGCAAAAGTCTGACACGCTCTGCCCAGACCGGGAGAAGTCATTGAATAATAAAGATAGCAAATACTGGGAATTCATACTACTAATGAAAAATAATAAAAACTTTTTACAAAAAAAAACAACCGACTTCAAAAAAAACATTGAAAAAGTGAAAAATAACTTTAAAGTCGGTGGCAAAAAACGAAAATTAAAAAGCAAGAGACCAAGTCGGTTGTTTTATTTGGAAAAAGTTTTTATTATTTTTCACTTTTTAGTGGTGGTACCTACCCCACACAAGTTACTACCTGCTATGTAAATAACAGTGAAGGAGTCTAATAATTATATCGTCTACATAGGCTGTGGGAAAAATACGTAATATTGAAGCTAGCTCAAAAACTACGCAAGCAAACTTAATAAAATTTATATGGGACCATCTCGGGAGTATACCCTTTCGAACTAAAAAAGAATTTTTAAAATCGGTTCACAAACGGCGGAGTAATCGGTGAATATAGATATAAAAAAAAAAAAAACAATCATCCGAACGTAGTACCTCCTCCTTTTTTGAAGTCGGTAAAAAATGTGGTGTCTTGTTTACCTTTTTACCCGACTACGGCGAAGAAAAAAGGAGGGTTATGATTTTGACCGTATGTATGTTCATCTGTTCCCTCATATCTTCAAATCGACTCATCACAATTCGACAAATGAGGTATAGATGCAAGTCGGTGTATTATAAAATATTATCACGAAAATTAAAAAAAATACACTGCAAAGTCAAAAAATAACTTTCATTTCGGAAGTCGGTATCTTTGGTTCAATTTAATTTAATTCCCAACTAAGTTTTTTTTTTTGTTCATATGTATGTATCTATGTATGTATGAATTATTATTCATTATTTTCAAGTTATATGTATTATCTTATATTGCACCTACCATGTCTGTCTCTGCATCACCCTAAGGTTGACTGGTAGAAAATGCCTCAGGCATTAAGTCCGCCTTTGTACAGTAGTTTTTACTTGTGCATAAAGTTTTAATAAATAAATAAATAAATAAAACTTAACATCACGCCTGTAATCCCCGAAGGGTTATGCAGAGGTGTACCTATAGCTCACCCACATTATTTTCGCCAATTATATCTATGTCCCATGTCATTTTTACCCGACTACGGCGAATAAAAAAGGAGGGTTATGATTTTGACCGGTATGTATGTATGTATGTATGTTCATCTGTTCCCTCCTATATTCCAAACCACTTATCACAATTTGACAAATGAGGTATCGTTAGAAGCGACGACGCTTCTAACGATACCTCATTTGTCAAGTCACTTCACATAGCCTATAACCAGCGGACAATCACGAGATTGTCCGCTGGTTATAGGCTATGTGAAGTCACAATAAATGGTTTAATTGAAATAAATGCTTTGAGTTTGAGTTTGACAGACAGACAAATTAAAAATCCGGAGTCACACGTTAGGGCAAAGTATAAGCAAAAATCTAAAAGATTACGTGTGACTCCGGATTTTATAATATATATATTTTTGAAATGTGCTCATTAAGCCCTTTCATTTGATACCCTACATGGTACGATTAAACAATTTTTTTTTTTAAGTTCCTCACTTTATGTCTTCTAGAGGGCGCCATTTTTAATTTAATGTGACTTCACATAACCTATAACCAGCGGACAATCACGACGCTTCTAACGATACCTCATTTGTCAAATTGTGATAAGTGGTTTGGAAGATAGGAGGGAACAGATGAACATACATACATACATACATACATACATACATACATACCGGTCAAAATCATAACCCTCCTTTTTTCTTCGCCGTAGTCGGGTAATAAGCCCTGGCAGATGAGAGATGACCAGTCTCAACTGACAGCGCCCGTTCACGAACATGACACGTGGGTCAGCACCATCCAGCTCAACCATTTTGTAGGGAACCGAATGATGTGGTGTCTTGTTTATACCTTTTAAGTCGTAGTTGGGTTTTAGTTTTTATTACTTGATTTTTTTTAATAGTTCGAAGTCTCTTACTAATATTTTTACATTTTAAAGGTACAGAAAATTAATTACGCAATCTAGTTACAAAATGCACATAAACAGTTTTTTTTTTAATTCAAATATCAATGACCGCGAGTTAGCAAGTGGAATGAACTTTTTGAATATGCCTCAGGCACTAAATATTTAATTTAAATCTAGCTCTTACCTGAGTGATTATCACCGTTACCGACATTAATATGTATTAAAATACGGGTTTATTTAGGTATATAGGCTTAGTGACATTGTTTTTTTGACATTTACATAGTATTTTGACATTTTAATAGTAATGTCGAAATTTGAATTGTATTTTGACATTGGAATTGTATTTTGACATTTGAACTGTATTTGGCATTTTAATTGTACTTTGACATTTTGATCTTATCTGGGACTATTATGTTTTGTTAATTGCAGATTGAATGAATTCATTTTAATTGTATTGAACTGTCATTTGATATGTGATAATTGTGTATAATGTATTTTTTTGTTATAGCATCAATCGTACTCACTCATTCATTTAATTTTTGCACGTCGAATCTTGGGCAGAATGTATGGCTCAACTTTATTTCTTTACAACCTTATTTGTATACCTACATTATAGCAAATAAATAATTTGATTTGATTGATTTGATTTGATGTGAACTGTAGACATTTTTTTGAACATTTTCTATTTTTTTTTAACCTACCTGAAACTTTTTGAAAGGCCTACACTGTCCTCCCATAACAATTAACACTGTAATTCGAAAATATTGTAAAAGCCAATTATCTTTTAAAAGAGTAACCATGGAGTGTCTTGCCGGCTCTTCTACATAGGAAACGACCAATTGGAACCGTGCACCTAGCTTCTGACGTTTCATAAGTGCCCATGAAATAAAATATTTTGATTTTGATTTTTGTTTAAACGGACTAACGGACACAGAACAGGACACAATATTAGTTTTATTGTTCTATGAGCGTTTACCGTGCGCGAAAGCGTAATTTAAGGCAAGTCACGATGATGAACACTAAAGTCTGTTTTTTTAATCTCATAGACTAATTTGACATGTGTCAAACTCCAAATTGAAAAAACAAACAACAATAACTTGAGATTTCAAATTAGTCTACGAGTTAAAAAAATTAAAAATATGTAAACATCCGAATTGCTAACCTCTTCCTTTAAGAAGTCGGTTAAAAAACAGAGTTTATGTAGGTAATTATAATTTTTTTTGACGTTTAATTAAGAGCGTGCATTCTGAAAGTTGGCAACGTCGCAAATAAATGTCAAATAGTTCGCTGTTTTAATTAATTTGGCAATATTTTATTACTGTATGGAAAATTAAATATGGGTAACTAGTAAACTAAAATATTGATTACTAGCTGCGCCCCGTGGTTTCACCCGCGTAAGGCAAATAATAATTGATATTATATGTATTAATACGTACGTAAAATACGCGCTTTGACGTGGAGTTGCGGATACCAGCCCGTATTACCTATTACCTATACGTATTATATTGTATGTTATCTAACGAAAATAGTATAGCGTCTTTGCCATAAAAAAAAAGTTTTTTTAATTTTTTATAGTAAAATATTCACAAAAAATATTAAATTGATACGGAAAAGAAACTCTGTACACGCATACTTGTCACACTTGCCTTTCTACGTTGAAATACAGAATTTTTCTTTTACATATCAATTTAATAGTTTGTGAAAATTTCTCTAGGTACCCAGAATATATATTTTTTTTTTGATGTGTAATTTTTTTTTTAGCATATATGGACGCTGTACTATTGCGGGTTAACAGGAACGCCCTTTGTTAGTTAACATACTGTATAATATATCATTATTATATTTTATTTATTTAATTATAATTATATTCTCTTCTATCGCCATGCCAACAGTTCTAAAAATAAAACACAGCAGATTTATTTAGAGACTTCAACGTACCAAGAAGTCTAAAACCTTTTAGACATGGCATAACATAGACAATCAAACAAAAAATAAAATACATAAGCAAATATAAACACTCTTATATTAAACAGCAGGCACTAATGTCAAGAACCTCGTACTTATTTTAATCTAAATACGACAAACTTTTTCCTCATCACTATTTTTAGAGTTCCGTAGGCAGTTTTGTAAAACGGACCACTTGCGGCATCTGACACACGCGATTTTATTGGAAACTACTCGGTGTACGGATTTGAAAGGCAGGAAGATAGGTACAAGACGAATTTTTTTTTTTTAATTTTTCGTTTTTTTTTTTTTTTTTCAATATAAAAATCGTCTAAGTGTATTTATCGTCTGGGATATCGAATAAAGATGAAAAACACTATCACTTCAGTTTGTTAACTTCTAGCAAACACTTTTTCGAAAAAAAAAGATGCTTAAAGGCTTAAAGTATGTAGTGCCCGGTATAAAAATACAATAGTAATAAAATAAACAAAAATATTACCAAAAGATCCGGTGATAAAAATCGCGCGCATAAAATCCCAAACATTAAAAAAACAAGATGCAGAACGAACATAAAAATGAAAGCTTTTAACGACCAACTTTGTTTTGCATGAAAACATTACATTAATAATAAAAAATTGACTGGACTACTGAAGCACATGACCAAACAAGTTATTTTTGCGGGCGAATTGACGACAGAAATGAAATCTTAAAATGAGGTATGTAATAACAATGGTTTTTTAGACTTTTAGTCATACTCATAGCTAAAGATATACTTACTGTTAAAATTTGCATGTCGGTGACGCGGACTCATAAGATTTTCCAATACCAAAAATACATCGTTCAACGCATTTAAAGAACACTATCAAGTATCTACCCTAGTACAATTATCACATAGCCTGTTTTAGGGTTCCCTAACCAAAGGCTGTCGATGAGACCCTATTACTAATGCTACGCTGTCCATCCGTTTATCTTTCACAGCACAGGGCTGTCGGTATCTTTTGAACAGTAATAATAACATAAAATAAAATCTAGTGTCTCGAAATTTTCCCAGAGTGTGTACTTATGTGTACTACTATGGACGATTGGACGGTATAACAGCAATAATAAAAATAAAATAAAGTTAAAAATTAAAGGGGGTCCCCTACCAGAAACGTGTCGTTTTTTAACTAAAGTATTAAAAAAAAAATGTACATAATGTTGTATTTTTACCAAAGTATTCAAAAAATATGTACCTAGTGTTAAATACTGTACGATGGTACGGAACCGTTCGTGTGCGATGTCGATTCGCACTTGGCCGCTTTTATTCTAACAAAAAATGTCCATACCTACACTATATTTCTACAGAACTTTTTTCTATGCAAAATAAACTCGTGCGCAGCTTATGTCGAACTGGATTTCCTTCAAAAGGTATATAAATGCAGGCTCGAGACTCATTCAGGCAGTGTTGAAAATTACTTTGTAAGATGAAATCGTTCGTTGTATTTTGTGTTGTCCTGGTGGCTGGGATTAATGCCGCAGTGAGTATATTATATTTATTAATACTCCCCAGTGGCCCAAGGCTCCCAGGAGGAGCTCGAGGCTAAGTAATAACAGCCGCACGGGTCGATCCATCAGGTTAAGCTACGCTTGCCGGGGTCGGTCCGTGGATTGGTGACCATCTTTACATACCGAGACTCTTCCGTGTCTCGGAAAGCACGTTAAGCCGTTGGACCCGGCTGTCTTTGTGGATCTTTGACAGTCGTTAGGGGTCGTCAGAAGTTCGAAAGTCAGACAACCAGTCAAGGGGTATCGTATTACCCAGTTACTGAGTTGTGGAGGTGAGATAGGCAGTCGCTCCATGTGAAATACTGGTATTCAGTTTCATCCGGTTAGAGTGGAAGCCGACCCAAATATAGTTGGGAAAAGGCTAGGCAGATGACTATCCAGTGGCCCAGTGGTCGAAATTCGACCATAAATTCATTTAAATTTTAAGTTCTGTAGTACATACCAAACCATGCTTTTTTTTTGAGTGTGGGAAATCATCAAATGACTTCTCCCGCTCTCGGCGGAGCGGAAGGGCGTGTCAGACTTTTACCGACTAAACCCACCCGTGTTCCTTCAGTTGCCTGTTGCCATGTCTCCGGTATCCCTTTCGGACTTTCCCGTAGCCCAGGTAGGACCAATTCCATGCTGCCATGTCATTATTCTAAGGAAGCAATCTTCTGTCAAACGCATGGTAGTGTTCCTGGAACTTTTTTTGGAAATTTTTGGAACATAAAAGCAATGGATTGGACATTTGTTTCAAACTGATTCCAATTCTGATTGATCGTGTTATTCGTGTATACGCAATTAGGGCGTTGATATTATGTTATACTATCACTGAAAAATATCCTAAATAAAAAAAACCCTCACGCATAAGAAATCTACACTCATTCAATGCATTCAAAACCCAGCTTAGCCTATATCTAATCGCAAACCGGACATTACTTGAAAAAACGAAGTCGGTGCTAAAAAACGAAAATTGAAAAGCAAAGACACCGACTTCCGAAATTAAAGTTAATTTCACTTTTTTAGTGTTTTTTTTGGAAGTCGGTTGTTTTTTTTTTTGTAAATAGTTTTTGTTTTTCACTTTTCAGTTGGTGGTAAGTACCTACCCCAAAATTCGAATACGTGACTAAGTGGGAAAAATACGTAATTATTGAAGCTAACTCAAAAATTACGCAAGCAAAATTAATAAGAGCAAGCTAATACATATAAAGCTTGTAATAAAATTTATATGGGACTACCTACTACATACCTACCCTTTCGAACTAGTAAATATTTTTTAAATCCGTTCACAATTGGCGAAAAAATAGATGAACAAACACAAAAAAAAAAATACATACAAACGAACATAGAACCCTCCCTTTTTGAAGAAGTCGGTTAAAAATGAATGCATTGAGTGGGTCAAGTTTCGAGTAGTTTTTATATTAGTTTGTGACGGATGTTGTCGAACCTAAATTAGTATTTAAGTAATAGTATTGTCCTCAAGAAAGCAACATATTATGTTTTTATTGAGAATAAAGTTTCTTGAAACTAAAACCTAAAACTATAATTATATCCTGCCATCACAACAGTTATACATAAAACATTTTTGATTAGTAACATTGAATGGAGATTTTGTATTGTTATATTTTACTAGCATTTTATGACGGTAATAAAAAATATACAATGCATTATAAAACGGTACCTCTTACAATGAAGTTGTTAAATCAAAAGAAATTTAATCTAACTCTCCTTCTAGGGTTGCCAACCATACTGTAAAGAAAAAAAAAACAACCGACTTCCAAAAAAAAACAAAAAAAAGTGAAAAATAACTTTAATTTCGGAAGTCGGTGTCTTTGCTTTTCAGTTTTGGTTGTATGCCACCGACTACCGAAATTAAAGTTATTTTTCACTTTTTATTAGTGTTTTTTTTGGAAGTCGGTTGTTTTTTTTGTATGTCAAAAGTGAGATGAACTGATGCCCGTGTCCCAGCAGTGGGAACCTTAAGGCTGATTATGGAGCTGAATATGGAGATGAGCTATGAATTTAAGGAAAATTAACTTTCTAGGTAACTTGTGAACGTGTAGACGTGTAACTTTTGATAAACAGGTCCAAGGTCGCAAACATAGGTAGCTTGTAAATAATAAATCTTATTTGATCAACTCTCACAATCTCTCCCTCTTTGTCATAAGCGCAAGAAAACTCCAACTGCCTTCCACCAACATTACAAACCATAATCCTAATAATTCTATCTCTCTCTTACAGAACGTGCCTCTCCCTCCAGACCAACATGAAAAAGCCCATAAGTTCGCATCGGAATGCATCAAAGAAACCGGCGTCTCAACCGACGTCCTAGCCGAAGCGAAGAAAGGCCACATCTCAGAAGACGAAGGCCTCAAGAAATTCACCTTATGCTTCTTCAAGAAAGCAGGAATCGTCGACAATATGGGCAAACTGAATGTTGAAGAAGCAGTCGCGAAGCTTCCTCCTGGCGTGGACAAGGATGACGCTAAGAAAGTACTGGAAGGATGCAAGTCGAAGAGTGGAAAGGAACCAAAAGATACCGCTTTTGAAATCTTCAAGTGTTACCACCAGGGAGCTAAGACTCATGTCTTGCTAGCAGGAATTTAAGCGTTTACAAAAAGTATTGGACACGATAATTTAGTTGTTATGTCCCACTAGCTTATCTTACCAGAGGACCTAGACAAGTGACAATCGCTTCGAAAGCGTTTCGTATTTCTACAACGACTGTGACATAAGCTTTTCGAAGGCTTATGTCAGTCCTATACATTTTTGCCTTTTCCATCATCGTTGTCGCTGATAGAATGTCACTTTGTCTAGGGCCTCTGGCAGTAAAGAAAAAATGGCAGCTAGGCCTAAACAAGTGACAATCGCTTTCAAAGCGTTCCGTATTTCTACAGCGACTTTAAACAGGATTGACATAAGCTTTTCGGTAGTTTATGTCAGTCCCATGCATTTTTTAACTTTTACATCATCGTTATCGCTGTTAGAATGTCACTCTGTCTAAGCCCTCTTGTCACTTTTATTATTCACGTGACAGATAAGTTTGAGGTGTACAAACCTTTCTCTGTACGTCATGTTACGTTACTCTTTTGTTATTTCCAATGTTTGTGATCCCTATTAATTTAATTGTCTAATGCTCGGTTCCTATATACAAAAAAATATCGTTTTACTTACCGATGGTAGTTTTTTTTTGCCAAATTGGGAATTTAAATTTGTAAGCAAATTTTACCTGTGATAGCATATGAGATGGTCTACAATGCAAAGCTATGAAGTCTTTTCTTCATTATTGGTAAAGATAAGGTCTTAATTTTAACCAAAAACGGTTCGTAAATTATAGGAATCGTCCATAGATAAGCCCATAGTAACGTTTCATTTTCGGTTTTTTTTATTATCTGTGTGTCTGTGAAAAATGTTACCAACTAAATTATTGTTGTTATTTATTATGAACTATTAAATTTTAACGTCAAATGTGTCTTTTTTTTCATCATCATCATCATCATCATCTGCCTAGCCTTTCCCCTACTATTTTTAGGTCGGCTTTCAGTCTGGCCGAATGCAGCTGAATACCAGTATATTACATGAAGCGGTTGTCTATCTGACCTCCACAACCCAGTTACTGGGTAACACGATAGGTACCCCTTGGCAAGACTGGTGAAACGGTGTTTTTTTTAGGGTTCCGTACCCAAAGGGTAAAACTGGACCCTATTACTAAGACTCCGCTGTCCGGCCGTCCGTCTGTCACCAGAACCGTGTTAGTTGGACAGTTGAAATTTTCACTACAAATACTAAAAAATAGAATAAAATAAATATTTAAGGGGGCTCCGATACAACAAACGTGATTTTTTTTGCTCGTTTTTATAGATACGTACGGAACCCTTCGTGCGTGAGTCCGACTCGCACTTGGCCGGTTTTTTTTTAATTTCAATTAAACCATTTACAGGCACTTTTGAATTGTCAAGGAGTCGGTCAGTTAGTCAGAAAGTTGAAGCTAGTTGCCCATTCTAAAACGTAGATCTCTATGGAGAAGAACGGGCAAGAAACTCTCTTTTGAATAATAGATATTACAAAATCCTGGGTATATCATTCTTGTTGCATCTATATTTGAGAACAATGTAAAAAAAAACAAAAACAATTCAAAATATTAGATTTAAAATAAGCCCTGGCAGGTAAGAAATGTGCCTACAAACTCAAACTCAAAGCATTTATTTCAATTAAACCACCATTAAAACAGTCACAAATGTGAAGCTACTTGCCCCAAAGCGTAGTACGTACCTATGGAGAAGAACGGGCAAGAAACTCCACGGACAATCATAAAGCCTAGGAAAATTCATGGAAACGAGAAAAAAGAAAGTTTACGTGTTTTTTAAAAAATCCCAGAATTATTCACTAAATCGACTGTTTCAACGAAACCTCTATTATAAATATTTTGTTACCTGTTAATCAATTCGATTATCACACATTTTTTAAATATTTTAACAATGTACAAAGACCCTTGTGGCAGCATGGTGCTTTACAACGCCTAACAATTTTATGTAAGTATACACTTAGCTATGTATTTTTGCTCAGGCGCTTATATCAGTAGCCCGAGAATGAGACGTTACTAGTCACCGCTTGCTTAATTATTTGTAAAAACTAGTGAAAAGAAAGGAAGAAGGAAAAATATTTTATTTGGGACACGCACAGGAAATATAACAATAAAGAAAGAAAGAAAGAAAGAAGAAGAAAGAAAATATGTTTATTTGCGGCAAACATGACGCCAAGAAAGGACAAATATACGAAAATAAACAAGTTGCGGGAAAATATGCGTCACATTCATTCAAATTCATAAAAACATATCTTGACTTGGCTCACGAGGTTGTCGACATGTGAAATGTGGACTCTGCGATCATTGTGCCGATAGTCGTATCAGCCAATGGCTTAATTGCCAAGAGCCTCGACCAACACCTAAGGAGGCTCTCGTTGGGCAGCTGGATTAAGGGCTTGATTCAGAAAGCTGTACTCCTGGACACGGCTCGCATTGTTAGGAGGTTCCTCTCTCTGGAGCCCTGACCGCCGGTAGCTTGGTCCCTGTTCCCGATACCGAAGGGCTACTATTTTTTATATTTTTAAATGTTTTATATATTTTTATATTCTAATATTTAAAAATATAATTTATAATATGTGTGAAAAGTGAAATAAAGAAAACAAACATTTAATCTAACAAAATCAGTAAAACAAGTAATAAATAAAAATAAAACAACGTGAAACAGGAAAAGAAAACCTGTGCGAAGCCAAAAAGGCTCCTATCTCAGCTCAGCATAATGCTACCGACCGAAACTTCGTTTTCGGCGATTTTCGGCCGAACAATCATGCTTCGGCCATATTTTCGTTTTCGGCCATAAATCAGCCGGAGCTTCGACCAAGCTGAAAAGCAGACGTCGCGCGTTATTCGGCCTACTTCGTAAAGCTAAACTAAATGCGCGTAAATGGTTGCGTATGTAAGTAAGCAATAAATAAATAAATAATAAACTAAATTTAAGTTCAGGGCATCTTTTTCTTTCTATTTCATTAAGAAAAGGACAGAAGATAATTTTTAGTTCATTCCTGTCAAATTAATCAGCGCCTGTCACTACTCCATACAAGTTTAGACGTGATTAAAAACTTGCCTACTAAAATTACGTCAATTTACGTCAGGCGCTGATTAATTCTACGTCTATTGTATTTCATAATGGATTTCCGCTAAGTCACGCCTGAATCAATTAACTATAGATCATCATCTGCCTGCCTTTTCCCAACTATGTTGGGGTCGGCTTCCAGTCTAACCGGATGCAGCTAAATACCAGTACTTTACATGGAGCGACTGCCTGTCTAACCTCTGACTCGTAACGACTGTCAAAGATCCACAAATGACAGCCGGGACCAACGGCTTAACGTGCTTTCCGAGGCACGGAGGAGTCTCGATATGTGAAAATGGTTACCCATCCACGGACCAACCCCGGCAAGCGTAGCTTAACCTGATGGATCGACCCGAGCGGCTGTTATTACTTAGCCACGAGCTCCTCACATACATACATACTCTCGAAAAACATTACTCTCCTTCTGGGGCAGTCGGGTTAGAACTAGTCATCGTCAATACAACTCTCTCGGGGGCAACACACTGGCTCTTCCGCCGTAGTATTGATGAGGATAACTATCATTTTTATTATTTCAATCAGATCCTTGACATTTATATTTTTTTTATTAAGAAAGTTAATAACCTCTTAAATAAATTATCAGACTTTCCTCATAGCATATTTTGAAAGAAAAAAACGCCGTATTTTTTACGGATTTCTCTAAGACTAGCGCAGATTGGGCCGTAACGCAACGCATTGCAAAAATCCTCCGCCATTACGTTCATCCATTTTCTATGAACCAACGCACACTAAAGGCGGACTTCACCGCACTTATTGAAGTGAACAGTTCTATTGCGATCTTTCTCAACAGTTAACGAAACAGAGTGCCTAGACAAGTGACAATCGCTTCGAAAGCGTTTCGCATTTCTACAACGACTTTCAACAGGATTGACATAAGCTTTTCGATAGCCTATGTCAGTCCTATACATTTTTGCCTGTTCCATCATCGTTATCGCCTGATAGAATGTCACTTTGTCTAGGGTCTCAGGAGCTAAACCTTTTATTTCGCTCTACAACGAACTACGGATTTTGTCGAAATCCGTAGTTCATGAGCAAGCGTAGTTCATCCGCTGATTAATTTGACAGGATTAAACTAAAATGTATCTTCTGTCCTTTTCTTAATTAAATAGATAGAAAAAAAATCAAGTAATAAAAACTAAAACCCAACTACGACTTAAAAAGTATAAACAAGACACCACAGACAGACAAATTAAAAATCTATTTAAAAATATAGTTGGGTTTTAGTTTTTATTACTTGATTTTTTTTTAAATTCTTTTGGGGTTATAATATAAATATATTTCTGAAATGTGCTCATTAAGCCCTTTCATTTAATACCCAACATGGTACGATTAAACCATTTTTTTTGTAAGTTCCTCACTTTATGTCCTCTAGAGGGCGCCATTTTTAATTTAATGTGACTTCACATTAAATTAAAAATGGCGCCTATAACCAGCGGACAATCACGACGCTTCTAACGATACCTCATTTGTCAAATTGTGATAAGTGGTTTGGAAGATAGGAGGGAACAAATGAACATACATACATACATACATACCGGTCAAAATCATAACCCTCCTTTTTTCTTCGCCGTAGTCGGGTAAAAAGATGCACTGAACTTAAATTCGGTTTAGTTTGTGAACAACAGAATCGGCACCACTTTCACATTATTGGAATGCGTTGGGCTGCGCCTGCGACCCGGTGCGGCTGTAATGCGCGGTTGGCTTTACTGATCGTTTTCCTTAACTCAAACTCGAGCGCTGACAGACAGGATTGTATTAATTAAATTCACGGTATATATAAATGCTGGTTCTAAATTAATTCTATTAGTATCAAAATTATTTTTGGAAGATGAAATCGTTCGTCGTATTGTGTTTTGTCCTGGTGACTGGGATACAGGCTGCAGTGAGTACAACTTTGTTAATATTTGGTTGGTTTGTCTGTATGTATGTATGTTTGTTACGGTATCAAGAGGAAAAAGGGTCGGTCCCCTCTCCATACAAATGCTCTCGCCTGTTTTCTCTCTGGTTTATGACCTTAGAGCAATGATATTTGCAGTAAAATAAATATCCACTAGTTCTATGCCCCTGTGTTTTCCGTTTTGATGATACAGTATCTGTAGAAGCACTAGAACCCTCAGAAAATGCTCAAAATTGCCTGTTTAGACCGCTGTCATCAGAAGCCTATTGTAGAAATTTGACAACTATTCATGAAAAAAGAAAAACATAGGGGTAAATATCCTTCTTAATCAATTTATAAAATATCTTTTAAATTGGTGCAATATTGCAGGAGGAAATAGACGAACCTCGAATTATGACTTTTTGTATGGAGAAAAAGATCGACCCTATTTCCTCTTAAGGCGAAAGCAAAGTCAAATCATTTATTTCAATTAGGCACATAAAAGGCAATTTGAATTTGAGGAATCAGTAAAACTAAAGCAGCCCAGTGATGTAATATATATCTTTGAATTTTCGTGATTTTTTCTTGGAAGCTTACGTAATTCGTCGTTATTCATGCAGATTGTATGATGGTTAATTAAAAATACGAGTGTCTTCGCCCTATTTTCCATCTGAACCAAAATTGATATTAAAAATAATCTTTCTAGCACAAAAATCCAGATGCAGATAAATATGGATACAAAATAATTTTTATTTAATCCACTGGCCGGCGCGTACGCACAACCAATTAACTAATTAGTTATTTAACAAAGTAGTTTACCGGTTTTTATACCAGTATTTTACATGGAGTGACTGCCTACCCGACCTCCACAACCCAGTTACTGGGTAACACGATACCACTTACTAAAACAAGTTCTCAGAATTTTGGGCTTCTGGTTACCCGTGTAACGACTGTCAAAGATCTATGAGTTTGAGTGATAGCCGGAACCAACTGTCACTCAAACTCATAGATCTTTGACCAGAGGACCAGAGACAACTGGACCAGCCGGAACTAACGGCAGAGGAAGTAGAGTCGGTCTTTTCTCCATACAAAAAGTCATAATTCGAGGTTCGGCTCTCAGCTATTTCCTCCTCCAATATTGGACCAATTTGAGAAATATTTTATAAATTGAATAAGAAGGATATTTACTGTGCCCCTATGTTTTTCTTTTTTCATTTATAGTTGGCAAATTCGTACATTAGTCCTCTGATAACAGCGGTCTAAACAGACAATTTTGAGCATTTTCTGAGGGTTCTAGTGCTTTTACAGATAATTTATCGTCAAAACGAAAAACATAGGCATAGAACTAGTTGATATTTATTTTACCCCTGCCTGCCTGTTTTCTCTCTGGTATAAACCAGAGAAAACAGGCGAGAGCGTTTGTATGGAGGAAAGACCGACCTATTTCCTCTTAACGTGTTTTCAGAGACAATACGACCTCCACAACCCAGTTAAAAGGCAACACGATATTCCTTGGTTGCTTCTGCCAACTTAACAAACAAACAACATTTTGTTTGACAAACAAACAAATGATTCAGAGGCAGGCGTATTATTAGGCATTTAATTTAATTTTACATGCTTAATTTTATTTTTTATTATAATTATTAATTATGTTTATATGTTTTTACTTTTTATTTATTGTGATTAATTTTTTTTATCATCTTTAAATGGATTGTTTTTTTTTTTTTTTTATTTGATTTTAACATCTTTCTCTCTCTCTCTCTCTCTCTTACAGTCCATACCCCTACCACCGGCCCAGAATGAGAAAGCCAACAACAACGCCTACGCCTGCATCAAAGAGACTGGAGTCACTTCCAAGGCCTTAGTCGAAGGCCGAAAAGGCAACCTACTCGACGACGAAGGCCTAAAAAAATTTGTCCATTGCTTCTTCGAACAACCCGGCATCGTCACTAGTGATGGGAAGTTAAATATCGATGTAGCGCTCGCCAAACTACCACCTGGTATCGATAAGGATTATACTAAGGAGATACTCGAACGTTGCAAGTTTAAAACGGGAAAGGATGCCACTGATACTGTTTATGAGATTTTCAAATGTTATGCCTCCCAAACGAAGTTTCATATAAAGTTGGATTTTAATATTATATTTTGATAATTTACTTGCAAACTTTATTTAACAGTAAAGTTCCCGTCTTTAATATGACACATCGAGCCTTAAGGTGTCATTTTCATTTGGTTTAAATAGGTTTTTATTCGTTTTTATTACCTATCTTTTTTATCTTTTATATAGATTCTTTTCCATTTTGTGAATGTGAGAACGATGTAGGCCTAGGCTTAGTGGACTGTAGATTTGTTGAATATTTTACCTGGTACTTGTTGAAAGGCCTACACTGTCCTCCCATATCTAATAACACTGTAATTCGAAAATATTGTAACAGCCAATTATTTTTAAAAGAGTAACCGTGGAGTTTCTTGCCGGCTCTTCTCCATAGGAAACGACCAATTGGAAGCGTGCACCTAGCTTCTGACGATTCATAAGTGCCCATGTAGGTTTATGTGAAATAAAGTATTTTCATTTTGAAGGCGAATTTAACGATGGAACTGAACGCGATCAGACCCTGTCAGTGTCAATGTCAATATTCCACAGCAATGACATGACACTGACAGATCTTCAACACGACATAATGAGCAGACCACGTTCAGTTTCATTGATAAAAGCCCATAGAACGACGTTGTCGCAGTGATGACACTCCAAAAAACCGAACTTTTTCTATAAATCGATGATATTTACGGCCGGGTACTGTAGGTTTTAATTGTGATAAGGTGGAATTCGACGATCGGCAATATTGCAGACAGACACGCACGGCAGACGACCACAGACCGCTACGCACCGCGCACCGAGGAACTTCCGATGTCTGCGATACCCCGCACGTACACGTTCCCACGGTCCGTTCTCCGGGCTCGTCGGTGTCCGTCCGCAAAATCGCGGATCGTGGGATTCCGGTATTAGCTGTCTACTCCTCTTTAAGTTTTTTGTAATCCCCTCTATATGAGACATCATTGTTCTAGAAGACTCCATAGTTACGGTTTTTGTTTTCCTCATTCCGGGTTTTTTTTATAATTAAAATAAAATTTGTATAAAATGTGTGGTTTGTTTTTATTGAGCAAAGAGCTAGCTGCTTGGTAATTGTTTAGGTAATGCAAACAAAAAGATAAGATCGCGTGTCTCTATGGAAACGTACATACTTTTTTAACGTTTTTTCGGTTGCTAAGCAACGCTTTTTGCCGAGGTATCGTGGAGTGCGATCCTCTTACTAAACAAATATTTATGAAGCACATACAAATATTAGTTGAGAGTCTGGTTGTTTGTAGGTGTGAGAATAAGGCCTATTTTATAATGCTGATCTTATTTAACCGACTTCAAAAAAGGAGGAGGTACTACGTTCGGATGATTGTTTTTTTTTTTTTTTTATGTATGTTCACCGATTACTCCGCCGTTTGTGAACCGATTTTAAAAATTATTTTTTAGTTCGAAAGGGTATACTCCCGAGATGGTCCCATATAAATTTTATTAAGTTTGCTTGCGTAGTTCTTGCGCTATCTTCAATATTACGTATTTTTCCCACAGTCTATGGAGACGATATCATTATTAGACTCCTTCACTGTTATTTACATAGCAGGTAGTAACTTGTATGGGGTAGGTACCACCACTAAAAAGTGAAAAATAAAAACTTTTTCCAAAAAAAACAACCGACTTCAAAAAAAAACACTAAAAAAGTGAAAAATAACTTTAATTTCGGAAGTCGGTGGCAAAAAACGAAAATTAAAAAGCAAAGACACCGACTTCCGAAATTAGTTTTTTTGACATTAATACTTTAATACCTTTCGCCCGCGGCTTTGTCGGAATCATGTTTAGATATCAAGCCCGCAAGCTTATTTAACTTGACCTTGTATATATTTAGGAGCAGTGGTAGCCCAGTGGTAACGCCCGCGACTTACGAGTTGTAGGTCGTAGGTTCGAACCCTGCGCTTTACTTTGTGTAAATAATTTCATCATCACTGCTCTCAAAACGGTGAAGGAAAACATCGTGAGGAAACCGACATGTCCTAGAACCAAAAATTCGAAGACATGTGACATCTACCAACCCGCACTGGGCCCGCGTGGAGGATTACGGCCCACTCCCTCTCACAGAGAGGAGGCCTGTGTCCCAGCAGTGGGAACATTATAGGCTGATTATGCTTGTGTATATAGGTTATATTAGATAGGTTTATTATAATAGATAGGTTTGATTTTAAAAGTGCATAAAATATTCCAAGTGACTACAGTAATTGCGGTCGAGGACCCCTCTCCTCCTGAAAAACATCAAATTGATTTGTTTTTTGTTTTATCATGTCTATACATATAACGAATCCCATCATAAACCACCATTTCAAATACTGGTATTCAGCTGCATCCGGTTAGACTGGAAGCCGACCCCAACATAGTTGGAAAAAGGAAAGATAACGAATCCCATCATCACGTCTGCAGAGTTTCTCTAGTTAATTTAATTTGACCCAGTATATAAAATCAACAACACAACTTAGCAATTCCATTTCAAAGTATTTCACAAATCAAATTCCTTATCAATCTACAAGTATGCGTACTACTTTCACGCCTCACCTACTAAATCAGTGCTCATGACGATAAGGTAGTGTAAATAAATCATAATTGCTAACTTCTGCATTACCCCAGTAAAATTTTCCGAAGAAGAAATGGGGCTCTACCACGTAGTTTAAAGACCTGGCGCACATCTGGCGCGGCGCGTGTCTCAGGTGATTTATTCTCGGCTTTATTTTTAGGCACGCAACGTTTATATTTGTTTGGCAGTGCGCCTCGCCAGATTTGCGCCCGCCCTAAGTGTAGGACAAGACAGCGCTTTCACGATCAAATTTGAATGACGTAAAATCATAAGTAGTCATTGCAATGTAACTCTTATCTCATTATAATAAAGTATAAATCAGAATGATGGCTGTGAGTTTGTTAAAACTGAGCAATCATTCTAATTTATACCTTAGTTTCCCGAGAAAACAGTTACATTGCAATGACTTACAAATGGTTTTACGTCGTTCGTGAATTTGGTTACCCCGCTGAAGTTACCGACATAGCTTGAAGAGTTAGCAAAGTGAAATGGCAGTGGGCCGGCCCTGACAGTCAAAGAACCAAAGGCCGTTGGAGCAGATGAGTCCTCGAGTGGACATCGCGAAGGGGATGCGCCCTCCCTAACTATATATGGATCGACGACCTTAAAAAGGCGCCTGGAACTGACTGGATATGGTAGGCTAACAACCGGGGGTTGAGGCCCTTCGTCTGAGAAAGACTTCAAAGGTATTTCCAACTCCTATCAACTTAAAGTGCTTCTCAAATAATAAGGATACCTGTCAGTTAGTCAATTTGATACATTCCAGTGTTTTTTTTTCCACATTTCCTAACATATTGGAGCTAATATTATTTTTTCGTACCTACTTATTTTTATTTTTTTGGGTTTGATAAATCATCAAATGACTTCTCCCGCTCTGGGCGAAGCGGAAGGGCGTGTCAGACTTTTACTAAATAAAACCCACCCGTGTTCCTTCAGTTGCCTATTGCCAAGGTCCCGGTATCCCTTTCGGACTTTCCCGCAGCCCTGGCAGGCGTACAATATCACTAGATAATACAATACATATCACTAGACCTAATCACGCGATCCTTATCCTTATATATCCTATAAACGTAAAACACATTACCCTACTACATTTAGTTACAGAAATCGGCTAAGCAACGAAAGAGCGACTACTATTTCGCCATACAAATAAATTGTATGAACTGCACTCGTCCGAAAATAGTTTCCTAACCCAAACAAATTACAATTTACCCGCTGTTACACATACCCACAAAAATACCACACACATGGTAAATACCCACAGAAATACCGAACAATTATTCCAATACCAAAAACCGTATTCCTGTTTCTTTGAACCGTAAAAATCAATCACTGCACATCACTAACACTTGCACATGGAAGAATTTAAAAATAAAATTCAAATACGTTCGCTTGGTTTAGCGCGCTTGAAGTTTATGACGGATGGTCGTATCGCGTTTAGAAAGTATGCAATCGATACTTTAAAAAAAGGTTACCTATTATCAGCCTATTTTGCTCACTGCAGGGCAAAGGCCTGTTCTCATACAGGGAAGGAACGAGCATTGATATCCACTCTCTCTCTCTTCCTCTCTGCATATTAGATTTTCAAGTCCAGGTTTTTCTAGCCATGTTTTTCGTTCTAAATAATATCTTCTATGTGAAGTCCGACTTTTATTATGACATTGATAATGTCATCTCAGTACACATGGCACGTTTTGAGCACGCAGCCTTTTAATTTTTAATTAATTTATAATGTAACCAATATTTAATAAGCGTATCTTGATGTTTTTATCTTATTTATGTGACTTTCATGAGCGTAGATGGACAGAAAGTGGATACAGTAGGCAATTACAAAATTGACACGTGCATAAACACCACAGTAAACCCAGGTACACACGGGCGTATTTTTACAGCGGTGATTTTTTTTCACGCACTGGATTTTCAACTCTCGGTATTGAGAATCCAACAGATTGCGTTTATGGCTGCCATCAGACGGACTGCATTGCAGCAACCGCGTGCAGTCGATATATTCAACTGCATGCATGTTGTACACACGCGGTCGGCTGCAACCGTATGAAGTCAATGCTTACAGTCATGGCAGCCTAAGTAAATACGCTGTTGGATTTTCAACTCTAGGCGCTAAACAGCGCGTCCGTGCGAACCTGCACCCGAATTGAACACGCGATCAATCATAATCTGAACAATTTTGAAGGATATATGTTAATCCGTTGCTTCATATGTTAGAAAAATTTGTCTGCTTGCGTAAATAACGCAATGAATTTTGATGAACTATCAAAATAAAATAAAGAAAAATTGTTTATTCTGCACAAACTTAACGCACATTACAAAATAAAAGAATGTCATTCTTAAATTACCCAAAACCCTCCTATTCAAAGGCTACTTAGTCTGTGGCACAGAGTACATTTTTAATCAGTGGTAAGTGGCTAAGTGGTAAAACTCATTGTGATTTGTCCTTTTTTTAGGGTGGGAAATGACTTCTCCCGCTCTGGGCGGAGCGGAAGGGCGTGTCAGACTTTTACTAACTAAAACCCAACCGTGTTCCTTCAGTTGCCTGTTTCCAAAGTCCCGGTATCCTTTTCGGACTAACCCGCAACCCTGGCCGGCATCGATCCTAGCGGATCCCGCCAATTTTGCTGACATCTCTTTGAGGCGCGCGTGGAACACCACGCGCCATCGACCCGGGCCTGGTCCTAATCGGACGGCAAGCTACCCATTGCTCGCCGTCCGCAAGCCCGCGCCTATGGTGGTCGGGAATCCGCCTGGGATTCCCAACGCGCAGGGCGTCTCCAACGGCGGCGGTTAGGGGCGTGATGGCGCTAACTTTGCCTCTCCCTCACGCGTTCCGCCTCCTCCTTCGCGAGCATTACTGCTCGCAGAAGGAGGTGACTGCTTCCCATGCCCTCTCGCTCCGTACCATGGCCTGGACCAGAGCCGGACGCGAGAGGTCACCGCCGCCAATCGCCTCCAAGAGGACACGGCGGGGCTCCGCCCAAGCAGGGCAGACCTCCACCGTATCCTTTTGATTGGTCCTGTGCTGGGGTTAGACCCATTATTCCGTTCGTGAATCGAAACAGCATGGAAGTCAAACCAAACTTTTAAAAGGCAAAATTGAAAATTCTCTCCACTCTATCATATTCCTTATGCAAAAGCATTACCTACCAAATTCACAAGTTTTTATGCAAAAAACTATTTCAAAGCATTAAAACTTTTAATATTGAGTTTATTAAACTAGTCAATTTATGTCAAACTACGTTTACGGAGTAAGCTGAATCGCAATCGATAATGTCGCCATGCAATGGATAGTTGGAATTGGATAGTGAATTATTTAGTATTATTTGACCGCCCTTTTCTTAGGATCTCAAAATGGCACCATAACATAATATTATACTTAGCTGTCTGTTTAGCTGTAAGTTTTCCTAAAAATAAATATCACGCCTTGTTTTATTTATTTATTTATTAAAACTTTATGGACAAGTAAAAAAAAAAATACCGTACAAAGGCGGACTTAATGCCTGAGGCATTTTCTACCAGTCAACCTTAGGGTGTTTTCTCGAAGGTTTGAGCAGAGGTGCACCTATAGTACACCCACATTTCGCCAGTTATGTTTAAGTCCCCTGTAATAGCGGCCAGACTATAGGGAATATGCATGTGATTCAAATATGGGTCAAATATTTTTTTCTATAAACTATGTTACTTCAGAATTATGCCTCCATCAATATTTTTGAATAAAATTTCTTTTTGAGCGAGAAATTAATTTTTAAAAAGTCCCAAAAAACTGTGGGTAATTCAAATATTTGAAAAGGCTAAGAGCGGATGTGACGTAACAATCCGGAATAACAATCAAAATGTCAATGTCAAGTCAATCAACAAGTGTCAAGTCAATGTCAAACGTTCATAGAAAAAGGAGTTTTTGACGTTGACTTGACAGTTGCTTGTCTGTTTTCACGAACTGTGACGTCACCACACCAAGCGCGCCAAATGGAAGGCGTTTAAATAGCCCGGATCGGTTGGATATTTTTAAACATTTTTTTAACTACTTTAAATTGCTTTTTTGCCGTCGATTTTTTTTTTAACTATTATTTGACGATGTAAACTATCGAATAAAAATATTAAAAAAATACATGCATATTCCCTATTGCCATCAATCGGGCACAAATCCACACTCTGGGCTGTTACTGAAAAAATAGAACCCAATAACACTTTGCGCGACTCGGGAATCGAACCCAGGAGCTCATGCTCAGTAGTAGCGCTTGCGACCACTACTAGAACAACGAGACAGTCTCTAAAAATAGCAACTACTTAGTAAAGCAGACATCAGACGATTCAATGTTTGTTCATTTTTTTGTCTTTCATTCGGCATCTTGCACTTGAATGAAGAGCCTGAACATAACATGAAGCAAAAATGAAAAATTAATCCATTAGTGACACTGTGCACTCGTGACTGTGTCAGTGAGCGGAGCTCATGTAGCTGAAGTTTGGGCCACACATATTTAAACTTATGCAAAAATCAAAATCAAAACTCATTTTCTTTTACATTTCATTTTTTTTTTTCAATTAGGCTGAGGCACTTTTTGAACGTCAACATTAATAAAACAGTCCCCCAAAACGTCTGCCCTTCACTACAGACTTCCTAGTGCTTTAGCTGGGAAGAAGTGGCGCAACAAACTGTCCAGCATCAATCAATCTGCCTAGCCTTTTTAAACTATGTTGGGGTCGGTTTCCAGTCTAAACGGATGCAGCTGAATACCAGTAGTTTACATGGAGCGACTGCCTATCAGCCCTCCACATCCCAGTAACTAGATAATACGATACCCCTTGGTAAGACTGGTTGTCAGACTTTCGGGCTTCTGACGACCCGCAACGACTGTCAAAGATCCACGAATGACAGCCGGGACCAACAGCTTAACGTGCTCTCCGAGGCACGGAGGAGTCACGATATATAAAGATGGTCACCTATCCACGAACCAACCCCGGCAAGCGTAGCTTAAACTCATGGATCGACCCGTGTGGCTGTTATTACTTAGCCACGAGCTCCTCCGAAGTGTGTAGTGAAGTGACTTCACTAAAATCTTACCATGCTGATAACTTAGGTGAAGTGAGCATTCGCGAAGGAGGAGACACGTGAGGGAAAGGCTAAATTCGCGCTCTTCATGCCTCTAGCCGCCGCAGGAAATGCCCTGGGCGTCGGGAATCCCAGGCGGATTCCCGGCCACTGTAGGCGCGGGCGCGCGGACTGCGAGCAATGGGTAGCTCGCCGTCCGATAAGGACCGGGCGGGCTCGACGGCGCGTTGTGTTCCACGCGCGCCACAAAGAGATGCCAGCACAATTGACGGGGTCCACTAGGGCCGATGCCTGCCAGAGTTGCGGGAAAGTCCGAAAGGGATACCGGGGCCCTTGGCAACAGGCAACTGAAGGAACACGGGTGGGTTTTAGTCAGTAAAAGTCTGACACGCCCTCCCGCTCCGCCCAGAGCGGGAGAACTTATTTGATGATTTCCCACCCTCAAAAAACAAAAACAAAAAAGGTGAAATCAGCATGAAGTGGGCTGTCATTCCATCTGATGCTAGGGATTGACACCTCTCTTCATCTTAGTTTTCACGATGAGATTTTTACAAAACAGATCGACTGATATCAGCCTAACTGAGCAGTGGTAGTCAAGTGGCCGTGACTTATGAGTTGTGGGTTCAATCGTCCAATCAAACCCAGACAAGCATGCACTTTGCTCTGTTTAATTTCCAACACCATTGCTCTATAAACGGTGAAGGAAATTATCTATACTTATTGTGTGTCCGTGGAGTTTCTTGCCCGTTCTTCTCCATAGGAACCTACTTCGCTTTGGAATGGGCAACTAGCTTCATCTTTCTGACTGACCGACCCCTTGACAATTCAAAAGTGCCTGTAATTGGTTTATCCATACTAATATTATAAACTCGAAAGTAACTCTGTCTGTCTGTATATTAATTACCTTTTCACGCCTAAACCACTGAACGGTTTTCGATAAAATTTGAAAAGGAGATAGATGGCATCCCGGGGAAGGACATTGGCTATTTTTTATCGACATACCACGCGGACGAAGCCGCGGGCGGAAGCTAGTTTGAAATACATGCTTTGAGTTTGAGTTTGATCGTAAGGTAAACGGTATGCCCTAAATGAAATGATCGTGACGTAATAAATGTCATGCCCTAAATGAAATAATAATTTAATAAGATGTTTTTTTTTTTTGTAGAACACTTTTAAACGTAAATTAACAATAACAATTGTTTAGAACCGTTTGTATCGCAAGTTGAGCGATTTACGAACAATAGTGCTTACAGACAGATAAAGAGATCTTTGCCAAACACTGGTTAACTGATTCAGCGAGATAAAGTATCAAGACAATGTATAAACAACTTTTTTATTTCTAGTATTTCGAAGGGAACTAATTGTGGTGGAACTAGTGAGAATTAGACATTTTTTAGCGTTTCGTTGGGTATTGTAACCACTTTTGTGCAAACCTTTTTAAGTAAATCACTGCTATCTTTTACCTCGCCACACCCTTCAAATCGGCTGATCTATCAAATATAAAGGTATTCCCCGCAGGTACGTTGATCCCCACAATTTGCTGACACAGCATAATGTTACACGATTTTCCTATGCGTAGTTATTGATTTTTTTACACAAATATTTTATTGCGTGATTGAAAGGGATATCATGTTACCTAGTAAGACTCAGCAGTCGCTCCGTCTAAAATACTGGTATTCAGCTGCATCCGGTTAGACTGGAAGCTGACCCCAACATATTGGAAAATGCTAGGCAGTTTTTTTTTTCATAATTGTATTTTACCACTTTTTACCGATTAATATGTATACCCATGCCAAATTATAGCGTTCTAGTACTAAGATAAATATATAGATAGAAAAAACTTTTAGATAGATAGATAGTCTCTAAGCTTAGCCACGGACACACATACAGACAAAAATGGCGAACCTATAAAGATTCCTTGTTGACTACGGAACCTCCTTGGTTACCAACTAATGACAATTACTTTTATACACATTTTTACATGCATTTGCTTATGAAAACTGTCTCTTTTTGCCACTGTTCGTTGTTCAAGATAGAAGGTAAACCCTTAGGCCGCGTCCTAACCAAAACGAAAGAGGCGCGAAAAGGCAATAAAAAAAATCCTTACCCTCATTAAAATCCAACTTTTTTTTAATCTCCTCTTCCAAAATGGTTGGCACCAGATGTTTTTCACTCAACTTAGGCATGGCTACCAACCTTGCAATCACAAAACTGTATAAAATCAGTTGTTTATTTAATTTTCTGAGGAAGTTTTTGGTGTAAGCTAAACAACTGTTTAAAACGACATTTACGTATGGAGTCTGACGTTAAACTGACATCAGACACGATTAGGTTTGCAGAAAAAATATCGATATATCGAAATATCGATATTTTTTGTTCGATATATCGATGTTTTCAGGCGATATTTATTATTTCGATATATCGATGTATCGATATAAAATATCAAGTATCGAAAATGTATCAAAAACGATATATTTTCAATAGCAACACCGTTGTCGCCACTGACTAAAACCGCTGGAATTCAGAGCTGTAAAAATGATTAGTACTTTTTTTCCTAGTTTGGTATATAAATTATTATAAAACTTGAACTTACATAAAGTAATTTTTTTTTTTTAAATTCCTCCTATATATCGATATTTTTTTTTAAATATCAATACGATATAATATCGATACTTTTTTACACTTCTTGCATCCCCAAGACACGTGTTGCACAAATATCAACGCTTTTGTGGTAATACCCAATGTCTGACTGACCGCAATACTAACTACAACAACAACGATACTACTGATAACCATGACAAATTAGGACAGCTCCTCACCTTGCTGTCAAACTGGTAGGTAAATATTTAATTAGTAAACACTTAGATAATTCGTTATTTTTTTACCCGACTACGGCGAAGAAAAAAGGAGGGTTATGATTTTGACCGGTATGTATGTATGTATGTATGTATGTATGTATGTATGTATGTATGTTCATCTGTTCCCTCCTATCTTCCAAACCACTTATCACAATTTGACAAATGAGGTATCGTTAGAAGCGTCGTGATTGTCCGCTGGTTATAGGCTATGTGAAGTCACATTAAATTATTACGCCATTAAAAATGCCGCCCTCTAGAGGACATAAAGTGAGGAACTTAAAAAAAAAATATGGTTTAATCGTACCATGTTGGGTATCAAATGAAAGGGCTTAATGAGCTCATTTCAAAAATATATATGTATATTATAACCCCAAAAGAATTTTAAAAAAATCAAGTAATAACAACTAAAACCCAACTACGACTTAAAAGGTATAAACAAGACACCACAGACAGACAAATTAAAAATCCGGAGTCACCACAGTCTTGTTTATACCTTTTAAGTCGTAGTTGGGTTTTAGTTGTTATTACTTGATTTTTTTTCATTTAAGTACAACGTTTTCTTGACTGACAGATAACGCACAGTCTCAATCCGTGCAGATACAAAAATCATATTTTGTATTTAATAGTTAATTGATTGAGGTGTGACTTTGCGGAAATCCATGATAAAATACAATAGATGTAGATATATTTAGTAACCTATTCCGCTTAACTATTCTTCGACACGTGTTTCACCTCTTAACGAGCCATCCTCAGGATGACGATTGACCAGTTAGTAACTCACTCACTGACTCGCTTCCAGCGCTCGGTGTGGCAACACGTCGTGTTCTGGTTTGCAACTGGTCAATCGTCATCCTGAGGATGCCTTGTTGAGAGGTGAAACACGTGTCGATTTCTTACAGGGTTTCTTATGACTCTTGAAGAATAGTTAAGCGGAATAGGTTACTAAATATATCTACGTCTATTGTATTTTTTTAAGTATTTTATAGTAAACATAAGCATGGATAAGTAAATAAGAGCCGCACGGGTCCATCGATCTGGCATAGATCCGCGGTCGGTCAGTTGATGGGTGACCATCTCTACATACCAAGACTTATCCGTAATTGGTTTAATTGAAATCTTATACCGAACTTTCACTTAAGGTCCAGGAGTAATCCTTACTTCCTTACTATCCTTACTAATATTATAAAAGCGAAAGTAACTCTGTCTGTCTGTCGCGCTTTCACGCCAAAACTACTGAACCGATTTAAATGAAATTTGGTACACAGATAGTCTAGAGCCTGAAAAAGGACAGAGGCTACTTTTTATCGACATACCACGCGGGCGAAGCCGCAGGCGGAAGCTAGTTCCAGATAAAAAAACCCAGTACCACTTTGCCCGTCTTAGGAATCAAACCTCATGCACAGCAGTAGCGCTTGCGACCACTAGACCAACAGCAGGGGTAGCATGAGCACCGTTTTGTCGACGGAAGAGTAGACAAAAATGAAGTTTCCTGTAGACAGTAGACAGTACGAGACGGCAGCAAAATCGAAAGAGTCAACTGCACTTTTTTACGAAATTCACTCTTTTACATAATTCGACTCAGAATTCTTTGTTTTATCATAGGATTTATCGGTTGTCAGTGTGATTTTGACAGTAAGGACAGAAAACTTTCTTCCGAAATAGTCTACATATAAAAAGACCTAGCCAAAGATCGTTGGAAATGAAAGACAAAATGACAGATTGTAGAAAGATTTCTACGGTGGATGTCAAAAATGAAGAAACGAACTGTCACTTTGTATAGAAAAAGCTATGTCTATTCTTCGTAGAGATAGAAAGCGCCATGCTACGCCTGCAGGCAGACAATTTTTTATTGGTTTTTCAGCGGAATATGATCAACAAAACAGAACAGAAAATCTATCCCCAAAATTTCAAACAAACTCTTCGCACATCGTAAAGACACTAGATTCCATAATCCTCTTACATCACATAAGTATATCAGAGTGTCTTCATGTAAAAACTATGCAAAGTACATACAACACATTTACTGCTATTGTTTGCTTATGCAGGGCTGCCAAAAGAGACACAAAAAGAATCTAGGAAAAACTAAATCTAAGGCCCGTGTTCTAAAAGTATATTCAACTTCAAACATTGCGCAAATCGTGTGCGCGGCTGCCGCACGTTTGCCGGCGTTTCGCGCATGTTTGGACGACTGCCGCGCGCAAACGCTTGTGTCTACCTGCCGCGCACAAACTTTTCTGGCAAACATTCGTCAGTAATTGTGTTTGGACGAATTATAAGCAGAGCTATGACACACGCAACCGCTTTCATGCCAATTGAAGTGCGCGGCGCGCGGCGTGTCTCGGATATGCCACGCAGTACTGCCGCGCAGACATTCGGTTTAGTCCACACTAGAGCGCGGCAAAAATGTGTGCTGCAAAGGCCGCGTGTTGCTGCCGCGCACTTGCCGCCCAATGTTTGGACAAACCTAGAATTTACTCGGTTTGGGCATCTCTCCCACCGCCGACGATTAGCGAGAAGCGAGTAGAGCTAGGCTAGCAACTAGAAACGAGTTGGCGAGCAACGAACAGTGAGTGTGTAGTTCGGACAGTTTTGTCGCTGAGCTATGAGCGAGTGCGACAAGTAGAATGATAGCCCAGTCCCTTGCATGTAGGCGTATGTATACCAAACAAGAGTGCGAGTGTTCTACTCGCCAAGCGAGCGTCGCTGAGCGAGTATTTTTTTTTACAGCTCTTGTCACTACGACAAACTAGTGGAGAGTGGAGAGAGAGTTCTCGCCGGCAATGTGAACAGTCCGCGATCAACTATCTACAGGGTGTAAGGGTAAACACCGTTGTCACTCAAACCATGGGTAGTTGACTTAAATATAAAAATAAATGACCGAGTCACAACAAAAACAACGTCATTTTCATTAAAAGATTTTAAAAAGTTTCTATCCGACACCGTGCTCGCTAGCGAAACAGCTGACTGACTGAGGGAGCGGTCGCGCTCGCGGCCTGTCAGGTCACGTCTCGCGCCCGCCACCCGTGTTGAGACGCAAGTTCGTTGCCCTAGCGCATAGGTGAAAGGGTGAAATACTCAAGTGGTAAAATGTAATTTAAAAAATACATTTTTAAAAGTCGTAATTTTCCATTGATTTTACGTTCTATAAATGACACCAAACCACTGGTTTCAAGGATAACGGTGTTTACCCTTACATCCTGTATACTATTAATATGTATCTCTTTTACTGACACGACCACGATCTATAGTTAGTTTCTTGAGCGAGAAAATATTCGATAACTAGTTGCTTCCTTGTCGGCGGCATATAATGTTCCCACTGATTAGCTTATAATGTTCTGTGAATCGGGCATCCTGTGTGACAGAGTGGATAGTTAAGCCGTTGGTCCCAGCTGTCATTTGTAGATCTTTGACAGTTGTTACGGGTCGTCAGAAGCCCGAAAGTCTGACAACCAGTCTTACCAAGGGGTATCGTGTTACCCAGTAAGTGGGTTGTGGAGGTCAGATAGGCAGTCGCTCCATGTAAAATACTGGTATTCAGCTGCATCCGGTTAGACTGGAAACCGACCCCAACATAGTTGGGAAAAGGCTAAGCAGATTATGACATGTTCACCGTTTTGAGAAATGAAGTACTTAATTAAAGAAGTGCATGTCTCCTCCTGTCTGGGTTCGAACTTCGAACCAACAACTCATAAGTCGGGGCCGTTGCCACTGGGCCAACAAAGCTCAGTAAATGGCCTGACCTAGATCATGTCTGGACCTCAGACCAAATAAAAAACCAAGACAGACCGCTGCCTGTCAACAGTGATGCGAGGCCACGGCCGGTTTCGTAAACATCTGTGTGCACTTCACTTAGTGAGGCGTAGTTTGATTGTAGATGGTTGTAAAATTGTGCGTGTGAGCGTGTATGCACGGAGCATGTGAGTGGCATGCTTCATTTTTTTTATTTGGTGTGATGTCTGGACTGGACTTTAGAAAACGAAAATAAGTAGTAAGTAACGTAAAAGATATAGGTACTAAAAAAAAACTAAAAAAAAAAAACATTTATCAAGTCCTTGCCCCATATTTAAATACAAAAACAATACACATATATATTATGTCAATTATGTGTCACAATTACTTTAAATACTGTGTGGAGTATCTTTCATACTGTCAGTATTCGGTTAGGAAATACCAAACTCATCTAGTCTCTTCCCTTCGTGTGGTTAGTAAATAACCTGGTGTCAGAGTTTTAAAGCCGCCCGAGGGCCTCTGACTTGGCTTCACATGCCGTCGAGAAATATCTCTCAGGCATGCCGGTTTCCTCCCTACATTTTCCTTCACCGCACACCGTTCACTCACCTAGTTTTAAAACATAAGTTATTTTGCCGAGTAACAATGTTTTTACAAACCAATTTAAGTGGTACAGAAATAAATATAATTTATCAAACGTAGAGCTAAAACCAATAGAATGCTACTAAAGTCATGTGATGATGGAACTCTGCTAAGTACAAACTAATTACTAAGTTAAATAGACTCCCTTGGTTCAGGGTCCTGCAGGCGTAGCATGAGCACCGTTTTGTCGACGGAAGAGTAGACAAAAATGACGTTTCCTGTAGACAGTACGAGACGGCAGCAAAGTAGAAAGAGTCAACTGCACTTTTTACGAAATTCACTCTTTTACATAATTCGACTCAGAATTCTTTGTTTTGTCATAGGATTTATCGGTTGTCGGTGTGATTTTGACAGTAAGGATAGAAAACTTTCTTCCGAAATAGTCTACCTACAAAAAGACTTAGACAATGATCGTTAGAAATGAAAGACAAAATGACAGATTGTAGAAATATTTCTACGGTGGATGTCAAAAATGATAAAATGAACTGTCACTTTGTATAGAAAAAGCTATGTCTGTTCTTCGTAGAGATAGAAAGCGCCATACTACGCCTGCAGCTTCTGTCAACTGCCAGCCCTAGTTCTACAAAGGCCATCGACTCGACATCGCGTTTTGTCATTTCGTGCCAAAGATTCTTGATAAGCTACGATAGAACTTTGCTGGATAGTTTATGAAGATCACTATCAGGTTTATTGTATATCGATATCTCTACCATTTGATAATATTGAAGTCTTAACTTCAAGTCCTAGATAAGCCAGGTAGGTAAACAAAGAAAAAAACTTTTAACAAAAAAAAAAACAACCAACTCCAAAAAAAACACTAAAAATGTCAAAAATAACTTTAATTTCGGAAGTGACACCGGTCATTGCTATTCAATTTTCGTTTTTTGCCACCGACTTCCGAAATTAAAGTTATTTTTCACTTTTTTTGTGTTTTTTTTGTAAGTCGGTTGTTTTTTTTTGTAAAAAGTTTTTATTTTTCACTTTTTAGTTGTGGTTCCTACCCCACACAAATTCGAATACCAATACCTGCTATGTAAATAACAGTAACGGAGTCAACTAAGATAATAATATCATCTACATACGCAATGTGGGAAAAATACGTAATTATTGAAGCTAACTCAAAAACTACGCAAGCAAAGTTAATAAAATTTATATGGGACCACCTCTGATGCATGACCTACCAAACAAAAAAATAATCATCAAAATCGATTCATAATTGGCGGAGTAATCGCGTAACATAAACACGAAAAAAAAAACGAATTGAGAACCTACTCCTTTTTGAAGAAGTCGGTTAAAAAGTGTTATACACGCGAGCCCCAGCGCAAAAAGAAGGCTTATACCTAATGCCAAAAAAACATAACAAGATGCAAACATGGTAGCCAGCCGTAACCCTCAAGAAAAATAAACGTAAGTAGCTAACATAGTAAATAATAACATACAAAAAGATTTATCTACAGACAACATTTCCAGGACCTCTTGTCTCGTACCATTCCGACACATTGTATTGACAGTCGAAGATAAAAATATAACCCGCACACACGACCGATAAACAAGAAAACTATTTGTTCTGTTATCGGTCAACAACTCACGAATATCTAGAGATTAACGTTCATATCTTTAGTTGTATCTATCACTGACATAAAGGTTATAAAACTAAAACCCAACTACGACAAAAAAGCAACTAAAAAGGTATAAAACAAGACATCACAGGCAGACAAATTAAAAATCCGGTGTCACACGTGTTAGGGCATAAAACAAACAGATTACGTGTGACCCCAGATTTTTTATTTATCTGTCTATATGTCAATAAATCTGCCTAGCCTTTTCCCAACTATGTTGGGGTCGGCTTCCAGTCTAACCGGATGCAGCTGAATACTAGTATTGTACATGTCGCGACTGCCTATCTGACCTCCACAACCCAATAACTGGGTAATACGATACCCTTTGGTTAGACTGGTTGTCAGACTTTCGTGCTTCTGACGACTCGTAACGACTGCCAAAGATCCACAAATGACAGCCGGGACCAACGGCTTAACGTGCTTTCCGAGGCACGGAGGAGTCTCGATATGTGAAAATGGTCACCCATCCACGGACCGACCCCGGCAAGCGTAGCTTAACCTGATGGATCGACCCGAGCGGCTGTTATTACTTAGCCACGAGCTCCTCTCATTTGTTAGGTTTACATTAGTTAGGACATATGATACTTTTTATCCCGGTAAACGCAGCATAATCGCCAGTAATAGCTAGTAATAAAATAAAAGTGCTGGTATCAGATATACGCAGCATTCACCATGGAAAACATAAAAATCTATTTAGCTAAACCAGAATTAATTCCGAAAATCACACAAAATGAATAAGAAAGAATGAATATCTTAAATGTTGGTAAAAATTGCATATTCAGCAGAATGTTTTATATTTATGCCAATAATATGCTTTAGAAAAACAAATTGCTTAGATCGAAGGAAAAAATATATTCAAGAAACAATGTGTAGACTGAAAACACTTTTGGTAAAACAAACTCATTTTTATTTTAATACTAGCGTGACCACTGACACGTTTGTAAATTAGTAGACTTGACCCCCAGATAAAGGTCTACCCCTGTGCCAAATTTCATGTGATTCCTACCTCACACAAATTCGAATACCACTACCTGATATGTAAATAACAGTGACGGAGTAATTAAAAACATCGTCTATATAGACTAAATGGGAAAAATACGTAATATTGAAGCTAACTCAAAAACGACTCAATCAAAGTTAATAAAATTAATACGGGACCACCTTTGAAGCATGACCTACCTAACAAAAAAAGAATCATCAAAATCGATTCATAACTGGCGGAGTAATCGCGTAACAAACATCATCTTCCTGCCCTTGTCCCATGTCACTTCGTGTCGTCGCAACACGTTTTCTTCTTCCACTCTCCCCTGTCAACCGTCACGCTATCATTCACTCCCTTCTCTTGCATATCATTCCTCACACAATCCATCCATATTTTCTTTGGCCTTCCGCTCCCGCTCCATCCATCAACATTTATATTCATCACTTTTTTAGTCACGTGCGTTTCGTCCCTCTTCATCACATGCCCATACCAGGCCAAACGATAACCTTTCAACTTTTCTGTCACTGGCGCCACTTTTAAACATCCCCTTATACAGTATGCAAGGGTAAACACCGTTGTCACTCAAACCATGGGTAGTTGACTTAAATATAAAAATAAATGACCCAGTAACAACAAAATAAAAACCTTATTTTCATTAAAAGATTTTAAAAAGTAAATATCCGTCACTGTCCCGATACTCATGGATACGCGCTCGAGAGCGCTGCGAAACAGCTGACTGAAGGGTCATGTAACGTCCCGCGCGCCCCGCCCGCCCCCATCAACTGCCGCCAGCCGTATTGAGACGCAAGTTCGTTGCCCTTGCTTCATCATTCTCCTGCCCTTATCCCAATTTATTTGGGGTCGGCGCAACATGTCCCTTTCTTCCATACTTCTCTATTAGCCGTCATCTCGATAGTCACCCCCTTTCTAGCCATATCATCTTTCACACAGTCCATCCATCGTTTCTTTGGTCTTCCCCTACTCTTATAGCCATCGACATTCATACCCAAAACTTTCCTCACAACATTTTCCTCATTCCTTCGTTGCCCTTGCTTATAGGGTGAAATATTCTTGTGGAAAAATGTAATTTCCTTTTAAAAAAAAAGTTGTTTATCGTTCTATAAATGAAACTAAACCACTGGTTTCATGGATAACGGTGTTTACACTAACACCCTGTATACTCATTCTTTTCTTTATCCATTTTCGTCACTCCACACATCCATCTCAACATTCTCGCGTAACAAACATACAAATACAAAAAAAAACATAAAGATAAATTGAGAACCTCTTTCTTTTTGAAGTCGGTTAACTAACTCAATAACACCGATTTACAAAGGTCAGCTATCAAAGTGGGAAACCTATTCAAATACAAATGTTTACGCGAACAATATCCTTCCAAATGAAACAAGTTTCTCTCATTGTTTCTGTATTTAACTTTTTACATTTTCACGACCTTTCCAAGTTTCTGAATTTCAAACAACTTTCGATAATAAGATTATTTTGGAAATTCACTTTACAAAAATCGGTCAAGTGCGAGTCGGACTCGCGCACGAAGGGTTCCGTACCATTATTTATAAAAACGGCAAAAAAATCACGTTTGTTGTATGGGAGCCACCCTTCAATATTTGGGTTATTTTATTTAATTATTTACTTTTAAAGTGAATGTGTAACTAAATATTCTGTGAATATTTCAAGCGTCTAACTGTTGTCGTTTTCAATATAGAGCAAAAACGAGCAAAAAAATCACGTTTGCTGTATGGGAGCCCCCTTAAATATTTATTTTATTCTGGCTTTTAGTATTTGTTGTTATAGCGGCAACAGATATACATCATCTGTGAAAATTTCAACTGGCTAGCTATCACGGTTCATGAGATACAGCCTGGTGACAGACGGACAGACAGACAGACAGCGGAGCCTTAGTAATAGGGTCCCGTTTTACCCTTTGGGTATGGAACCCTAATAAACGGGCTGTGAGTGCTGTGACCTTGACTTTTGACGTTTGAGTGAATGTTATACGAGAGATGGAAAGAGGAAAAGTGAAGACCGGTGCGTAAGAGGCGAAAAAAAAAACAGCTGTTCCGTACATTTTGACGAGTTATGCGAACATAAATGTATGGAACAGCTGTTTTTTTTTTCGCGATTTCATATTTGTTCCCATCGTAAAAGTTGTTCATAAGGATGAGTACAATGAATAGCAATATGTACAGCACATTCATAAGAAAGGCTATTCTGATACAAGATACAACGCGGCTTGCCTGCGGTAGGTAGGAGTCAATTACCTAGTTTTCTTTAGTAGGAGTAAACTGGTAGAAATCGTCACGTAACGAAAAAGCGTTATGCCCCCTACATGCGACTTTCTCTCTCTGTCTCTATTACGTATAATAGAAAGAGAGAGCGAAAGTGTGAATTTGGTCAAAATGAAAATCCATGATGGCGGCTGCGAAAATTTTCAAATTTTCCGTCATGGGTATCGTTTTCATGGTTTTCGAGGGTGCTAAAGTCGACAGTGAGTAAAAAAATTATGTCTATACTGCAGACAACAACAAGTCTCAGCAAACTCCAAAGATATAGTGAGGGCAAGACTGGAAATGAGAGTGCACGAGAGTATGTGATCTGAATTTTTGGCGTTGAAATTTAATTTTAATTGATTTTTAATTTTTAAGTAATAGTATGAATGTAACAATAAATTTTGCTGTGCCCTGACAGGGTCTACAACGGCTCCTAGCTCTAAGTTAACATCTTGTTTTACCTTGTGGAACGCAAATAAATGAAAATGAATATGAATATGAATTTGAATTGAAAATTAGAATGACTTAAAAAGGCCTGACAAAAAGATTGCCAGCAATAAGTGATCGGATGCGTAAGGAAGGTAGAACTTCGGCACATATTTGTTGAAACATGAGTATACAATCAAAGCACCTAACTGTTATCAATTTGATTTAAAAACCGGGTTGGTGTCCGTTGCATTAAAGTTTCAACCCTCTAGGGGGGTTGCGTGCGTCATCGGCCTTGGTTGACGTGTTGTCTGGTACGTTACGTAGTTTAAATCTACGTAGTTTTGACTAAAAATAGCTTTTTAATAAGATTGGACATAATAGCAGACTTTTATATTGTGGCGGATAATTATTGTAGCCAAGTTCACAAGGCGATGATCAATACAATATTTTACTGTATAATTTTGGGGATCACATAGCAGTTTCACACTGCATTTTTACCCCCGACAGAAAAAGAGGGGTCTGTGTGTCTGTCAACGCCATCGCAGCTGCCAAACGGCTGAACCAATTTTGTTTTTTTACAAGCTTTATATTAGCTTGCTCTGTTTTGTGTTTTCTTTGAAAGGTGACTGATCGAGTGTTCCCAGATATAAGAAAAAAAAAGAAAATCGTTTATTCGATGATGCTTTGTTTTTGTCGGGGGTTTTTTAAATTTTTAATTTAATTAACTTGTTTAACAGTATGAACAATCAAATGGGATGCTGTTTACCGTTAAATATCGTAGAACATCGCCGTGTAAACCAACAAGTCTGTCATATTATGCCACCCATAATAGTGTTATAATAGTATAGTAAGGCAACTCAGAGTCAAGGGTAATTGAGAGCCACATCCTTAACGTATTTATAACGATGTCCCACAGCCGACGAAGAAGCGACTGGCAATCAACGATTTTCTTGCTTAAGAAACGTAAGTACACACGGCTACACATCAAGCTATACATTTCCAGTTTATGCTTATCTCACATTGTACGGAAATTCTATAGAATGCGAGATCAGCATAAACTAGAAATGTATAGCTTGATGTGTAGCCGTGTGTACTAAACATTGTAGGTCCCGTGTAAAAGTAAAAGAGATACCTACATTATGTATATTAAATAGTTGATCGCTGACTGTTCAAGACCCGCCCAGACAGGCGCGCGCGACAAGAGTTCAAGCATTATTTTGACAACATTCTTCGAGATAAATCAAAATTGCTATAATGGTCAAAAACAAGTGACAATGCGGCCGGCAATGTTACTATGAAAATCCATATTTGTCGTGTTTACCGGACAAATAGTATAATTAACTTGATGTTGTTTTTTTTTTTGGGTTTTCAAACGCCGTCTCTGGCACTCTCAATTGTAGTCACTTAAAATATCAGTATAAAAATCAGTAAACTTCCCAGACGTGATGGGTATCGATATGTCAACACGATAAAACAGATTTTATCAACTCACACTTACAAGTACTTAACAACAATACCAGCGGTCATTGACCCAAAAAAAAATCATCCATTCTTTTTATTTTGTCGTGTTTAGATATCGGTACCCATCACACCTGCGCTGCGGAGTCTCGCAGGCTAATTTTATTTGACCCTGTATTTTACTAGCTATCCGCCCCTGCTTCACTTCATCATCATGATTTCAGCCGGAATACGTCCACTGCTGGACATAGGCCTCCCTCAAGCACCGCCACTTCGACCGGTTCTGTGCTTCTCACATCCAGCATATTCCCGCGGCCTTCACCAGGTCATCGGTCCACCTTGGCTTCTCTTGGTTTTGAGTTATTTACCAGAATCATATAACGGCTATGTGATTCGTCTTTTTACACCCCGTATTTAATTAAAACCGCATTCACTGAATAAGATGTCCGCAATGCACAGCTGCATCAAATTGATTGGTCGAGCCGGCCACTAGCGCGCGCGGTAGGTCACTACTTGCGAGGTGGGCGCAGTGCACATAAATTAATTTAGTTACGGATTTATATGACGTATTTTTTGGAGGGGGATGTTTCGAACTTTAATAGGAAAGTTGTATGATAAATTTTTTATCAATACAATCTCATTGTAATCTTCAGCACACGTCTACGTTAGGAGTGAGGCATATTTATCGTCGCAGATAAAAATCACAGATATAAAAAAATAGCAGATAGCAACTGTTCCTAACAATAAAACATATCTGTTACTTAAAATAACAGATCCTCAAGACTGTTACCGCGGCTGTTATTGTTAAAACTTCGGATACGATTTTCGACTTTAACAAAAAGAAATAAAGAAGATATTCAATTGAGATTTAAATAAGTATTTATCGTCCGTACAAAAATAACAGGCTGTTATTTAATAACAGATAGATACGATTTTCGATTTTAAACTTAAAGAAATGAAGAAGATATTCGATTGAGATTGAAATACGTATTTGTAGTCCGTACAAAAATAACAGGCTGTGATTTAATAACAGATATTTGGCTCTGTTATTTTTTTGTCACAGTAACAGTGATAACAGATATCATGTTTAACCTGTTACAACCCATCTCCAGACTACGTTAGAATTTGCAGAATCTTATAAAGATACCCCTTGCAAGCGTTGCCATGTGTTTTCTTATCCGTTTCTTTGCTTGTCAAACCGATTCGAAACACCCTGACAAAGGTTTATTTATACATATATTTACAATTCATGCTTAATAGTGGTAGGTATAATCAATCAATCTGCGTAGCTTCGCCAACTATGTTGGGGTCGGCTTCCAGTGTAACCGAATGCAGCTGAATATCAGTATTTTACATGGAGCGACTGCCTATCTGACCGCCATAATCCAGTAACTGAGTAATACGATACCTCTTGGTAAGACTAATTGTCAGACTTTAGGGCTTCTGACGACCCGTAACGACTGTCAAAGATCCACGAATGTCAGCCGGGACCAACGGCTTAACGTGCTTTCCGAGGCACGCAGGAGGTTCGGTATGTAAAGATGGCCCACTCATCCGAGACCTCCGGCAAGCGTAGCTTAACCTGATGGATCGACCCGTGCGGCTGTTATTACTTAGCCACGAGCTCCTGGTAAATGCCACAAGGCATTCTCTGCCAGTCAACCTTGGGGTATCTCCAAAATCATTTTTACTCAAATCTCTTTTGGGTATCTCCAAAATTGGGTTATTTCAGGGTATTTTCAGTTATAGCAACTACAAGGTGTTATTTTGGCTCGAAATTCGGAGCTAACGCCGCCATCAGACATTTCACAAAACAGTTCCACAAATGTTTACCAACAGCGCCTCTTGTCAACGTCATTCGAGCGCCAGCAGATCCTTGTAGGAACTTTAGTGTCCGAAATATCTAAAATACGCATGACATTGGGAACTAAAAAATCATCACAGGAAACGCATATTTTATGGCTGTATTAAAATTATTAATAGCTTCACAGTCTGTGTAAATAAAAACATTGCTCTATGCGAAACCGGACGTCTGCCTTGACCCGCCATTAATAGTATGCAGTAGATAAAGCAGACATCAGACGTTTCACTTTTTGTTTTTCATTTCCCATCACTCGGAAGTGAAATGTCATCATCATTCTCCAGTCCTTATCCCAATAGGGAATATGCATGTATTTTTTTAATATTTTTATTCGATAGTTTACATCGTCAAATAATAGTTTAAAAAAAATCGACGGCAAAAAAGCAATTTAAAGTAGTTAAAAAAATGTTTAAAAATATCCAACCGATCCGTGCTATTTAAACGCCCTCCATTTGGCGCGCTTGGTGTGGTGACGTCACAGTTCGTGAAAACAGACAAGCAACTGTCAAGTCAACGTCAAACACTCCTTTTTCTATGAGCGTTTGACATTGACTTGACACTTCTTGATTGACTTGACATTGACATTTTGATTGTTACCCCGGATTGTTACGTCACATCCGCTCTTAGCCTTTTCAAGTATTTGAATTACCCACAGTTTTTTGGGACTTTTTAAAAATTAATTTCTCGCTCAAAAAGAAATTTTATTCAAAAATATTGATGGAGGCTTAATTCTGAAGTAACATAGTTTATAGAAAAAAATATTTGACCCATATTTGAATCACATGCATATTCCCTATTTATTTGGGCGAAACTTGTCTTTTTCTACCATACCTCTCAATTAGTCGTCATCTCGGTAGTCACCCCCTTTCTAGCCATCATGAAAAATTAATTCATTAGTGCATCGATCCAACCGACCGCTACCGAGTGATCGAAAAAAATTAAATGAAAGAAGCAGAGGAACGTTAATTCCTTTAAAATTATGTAATTTTGTCAGTGTTGTGTGAAGGTGAAATGAAACAAAAATGAACAATCACTCGAGTGAAGTGTCTGATCAGCTTAATACTACGTCTATAGAAATTATCACGTGCGTCCTAGATAAATGAAGACTTGTAGTAATTAAAAACTAGCCAAGTGCGAGTCGGACTTTCACACGAAGGGTTCCGTACCTTACAATATTTAGCAAAAAACGTCGAAAAAATAAGTAAATAATGGATAACCCTGAAACTGTCAATTGGCCAGGTTATTATCATCTATCAGGGCCGCAGCTACCGTACAACTCGATTCCTATCGGCTTCCCTTCTGGAATTCGAAACAAAACCACTCTATCGTCATTGAAAAATGACACAGTCAGTAGTGTTTAAAATGCCTTTTAAGTAATCACACTATAGGTATTTAATACACCATATAATTAAAACTATACAAAACGCCTACATTCAATGTTTTGTCTTTGTTGTCTCCCAACAGCAAAAAAATATTCTCTAAAATAACTCGGCGGCGCGGCTGGCTTATCGCTCCTTCAAAAATCAAGGCGTCATGACGTCACTTCGGTCACGTGACACCCCGGTTTTATACGCTTCGAGCAAGCCGGTCAAATACGAGTTATTAAACCTAAAACGATCTAAACTTGCGTTCGCTTGAACGAGATGCCGCGATATCGGTTCGGTAGTTTTCGTTGAATTTCGTAATGCGTTCGGCTCGGAGTTCGGACAGGACGCTATTGTGTGGTTGCTGTTTGACGTAATCGCATTATAATTTGTTTACACTTGCAGTTAATTTGCATTTTGTTCGTATTATTTATTGAATACATTAGTTTATCAGTTCGAGAATCGTAGTAGTAGTATTAGTTTGTTGGTATAAAACAGTGATTAAAGTGTTTTGACTTTAGTGAAAGTGTACGTTGTAATTATGTATTTGGGGTAAGTAGATAGTTAATAAGTTGAAATTTCTTAATAGATTTGAAAAGTTATTAGTACTATCAGTAGGATTAGGATGGCGGCAATAATTCGTCAAGGACTTTCTAATTAACTACAATGTCTTTTGGCCCGCGTGCGGCCCGTCTGGTAGCTTAGTAGTAGCCTATACATTGTTGTTTAGGATTATTTTCTTTGTGAGGAAACATGCTTTCCAAGGTTAAGTTTTGAAATTAAGAAACACAATTACGTTAGGCCGTGCTCGCTCAGATATAAGTATAAATTACAAACGACGTGATAGTTTTTTCAAACATTCTAATGTTTCCCTTTACGATAAATATGAAAAGCTGACTGGCAGTTGTAAATAAAATAAAATGTATTGTTTCCCTTGTTTACTTTTCTCAGATTCTAGTAGTTTATGTAATAAAGGGGTGTTTACATTCATAATCTGACGATTTTTCGCTAATTCGTTTGAAGCTCTACACCCGCGCGGCCAATTCCCTCTAGTGGCCGTGAGCGAAAACTCTGAATTGTAAAATGCCACTCCCTAAAAATTTCTCGTTAAACGCGCTTATTTGTGAATTTTTTGAATGGAGATATCTCGTTCTTGTACTGACAAAATGCATTGCTTTTCTGGTATTTTCGTTAGATGGCGTTGCGCTATTAGGAGCTTAGTATAGATCTGCGGTAGTGCGGTTGAAATCACTTGTTGAACTGTGTGAGTGTGCGTGGTTTGTGAAAGCGAGCTTTTTGAATGTGACTTTATAAATAAGTTTGAGAAAAGTACATCAAAATAGGAATTTAATGAAACGGTTTATTGACACCGTTCTTTTGTTAGGTAAACAAAACAAGAAGTAGGTTTTCGCGGCCACAAGGAAGGTCCGAAGTGACATCATTAATGGAATTGATGAAATTATACAAGATGTATTTAGTTAAAAAGGGATTTTTATTAGTTCTCAGAAGAACACACATAACAGCAGAACCGTTGACAGCGCAAGAGAGAGAGAACATTAATCGAAAGTGACAGCAGATGATTGCGTTTCGTTTATATTTCTAACACTGGCCCGTAAACAAAGCAATCATTAATTAAACTGGCCCTTAAAATAAAAACCTATACTTAGTCATACAAATTCTAAACTAAATTAGGTTAACTCAAGTACAATACAACATTGTTAAAACATAAAATATCTCTAGCTATAGAACCCCTTTTACAACACATATTTAAATTATCTCTGTTAAACCAAGCTGATTAACAAATTTTTCGGTTTTCTCTTTAGTTAAAGGTTTAGTCAAAACATCAGCAATCATTTTATCAGTAGATAAATAAATTAAATCAATAATACCTTTGTTTACAATTCCTCGTATGAAATGATGTCGTACATCAATATGTTTAGTTCTAGCATGATACATAGGATTAACACAAAGTTTTTGTGCAGATTGACTATCGTTATACATAGAAATTGTACAACTTATACCTAAACATTCATACAAGAAAGTTCTGATAAATAAAGCTTCTTTACATGCATCAGAGAGTGCCATATACTCTGCCTCTGTGCTGGAAAGAGCGACTGTCTTTTGTTTTCGACTTTCCCATGATACTGTGGACTTCCCTATTTTAAAGACAAACCCAGTAAATGATCTCCGATCTATCTCATTGGCGGCCCAATCTGCATCAACGTAAGCGCTGACAACCACGCTACTCTTATCAAAAGTAAGACAATGATTAACTGTACCTTTCAGATACCGAAGCACCCGTTTTGCTGCCTTCCAGTGTAATTCAGCATAACAATCGTTGAACTGGCTGAGTATACTTGCTGCATGAGCAATGTCTGGCCTTGTGCAGACTGCAATGTACATCAAACATCCAACCAATTCTCTATAAGGAAATTTTTTTTCTTCACAATCTGGTTTTACAAGCTTCAATCCAGATTCCATAGGAGTGCACGCTGATTTACAGTCAGACATCTGAAAACGCTCTAATACTCTTTTAATATAACTGGACTGATCCAAAGTCAACTTGCCATCCCTTCTGCATAGTTTCATGCCAAGGACGTGATGAGCTGGCCCTAGATCCTTCATTTCGAACTGAGTCATAAGGTTCTCTTTAATCTTTAATTTTTCCTGTTTGTTGTTTGAAAACAAGATTATGTCATCGACATAAAGTGCTATAATGGACATAGTTCCATCATGATTCTTCATAAAAACACATGGTTCTGAAGAAAACTTTCTAAAGCTCAGTTTCTCTACTATAACTGTATTTATCTTCTCATACCAACTCTTAGAAGCTTGTTTAAGCCCATAAATCGCTTTATTCAAGCGATAAACTTTCCCTGGGTTCTTATTGTCCTCAAAGCCCTCCGGCTGTTCCATGTAAATGGTCTCCTTGAGGTCTCCATTCAAAAATGCAGTTTTCACATCAAGGTGATCTATCTCCATTTTCATCTCGGCGGCCAGAGCAAGCAGCATTCTAATAGTTGAATATCTCACCACTGGTGAGAAAGTTTCATAATAGTTTATACCATACTTTTGTGTATAACCTTTTGCCACCAATCGAGCTTTATATTTCAATACTTCTCCATTCAATCCTCTCTTCTTTTTATAAACCCACTTGCACTTCACAGGCCTCTGCCCTTCTGGCAAGTCAGTCATAGTCCAGCATTTGTTATCCAAGAATGATTTATACTCATCTGACATAGCATCTCTCCATTTCTTGGATTCTGTTCCTTGCAAAGCTTCCACCACTGTTTCTGGATCGTCATCAAAGACTTGTTGTGTGATGAGGTATGAAGCCAAGTTCACAGCTTCGCTGTACTCTGCTGAAGTATCCAATGTTGTGTCCTCTGGAACGTAAGTTTCATCACGCGAATCATCTGATTCAGAGCTACTCACTGATATAATACTATTCCTGGACCTTGAACTAGATTCATCAGATCTCGTATTACTGAGTATCCCTGTTTCATCATTTGAATCTGATAAGGCCTGATCTGGACTAGACAGGTTTGGTGACTCTGAAGAGTTTTGATTGTGAGAATGTGTTAACACTAGCTCAGTGAACTCATCACTTTCACTTTTTGATGAATAAAATTCATTTTCTAGGAATGTTACATTTCTTGCCTTTATGCATTCTGACGGACGTAAAGGGTTTAATAATCTATACCCTTTTGTCTCTTCACAGTAGCCCACAAAAATGTATTTCTTACATTTTGGATCAAATTTCTTACGTTTTTCTGTCAATGCATAAGCTAAACAGCCAAAAGTTCTAAGGTGAGTAACATTTACCTTTTTATTTGACCATTTTTCCTCAGGAGTAGTGCCCAGAACCGCTTTAGTCGGATTCCTGTTCTTCAAGTAAACAGCAGTGTTTACCGCTTCTGCCCAGAACCGCTGATCAAGACCTGCATCCTGAAGCATGCATCTGGCCTTCTCCACTATGGTACGGTTGGCACGCTCAGCAACTCCATTCTGCTGCGGGGAGTGGGGTACAGTGGTCTGGTGACGGATCCCATGGCTCTTTAGGAAATCCTGTAAAGATTTATTTACATATTCACCACCATTGTCAGTGCGAAATACTTTTATTTTGTTACCTGTTTGATTTTCCACCATAGCCTTAAACTCCTTAAATTTATCAAAAACTTGGTTTTTAGACTTCAGAAAATAGACATATGTCTTCCTGGTAAAATCATCAATAAACGTTAAAAAGTATCTCGATCCACTAAGTGAGTTAGTTGAAAATGGCCCACAAAGATCACTGTGCACAAGCCCCAAGGAGGCTTTTGCCCTACTTTTTGACTTTTTCGGAAAAGGCAACTTTGTTTGCTTACCTTGAATGCAAGCAACACATGATTTAAAAGTTGAGTTATCAAAATCCATGCCAGTAGACATACCTTTTAAAAGCTGCATACTCCGCACATTGAGATGTCCAAGCCTTTTATGCCAAACCTCCTGCGACTCCCTGGGCGCAGCCTGAGATGAGACAGGCACGACCACCTCCGCAACTTGCTCTGTTGGTAAAACAAAACCTTTCCCCTCCTGACACACAGACACAGTACATGGCCTCTCCTCAGTCACAAAAGAAGCATTACCTTTGGTATTAAGTATATAAATACCATTCTGACACGTAGCCGTGGCAACTACTTCCTTGCCATCATAAATTTTACATAAATTCCTTTGAAATGTTACATTAAAACCTTTACGTGTCATTGCACTAACTGAAAGTAAGTTTGTTGCTAGCTTAGGTACATATAACACTTCACTTACAGTTTTTAAAGAGTTCTGTAAAGGAATTTTCACATTTCCTTTGCCACATGACAACAGTTTCTCGCCATTTGCAACGCTAACCGTGACTGGAGTGTCACACACAAAATTATGTAAAATATTTTTGTTGTTACACATATGTCTGGTAGCGCCCGAGTCCACATACCAAACATTATTCAGTAGTTTAACTGAAAAAGCAGACAACAAGGCCTTATCTGAGCCCTTGCTCTTTGAATGACCATCATCCTTGCAAACAGCTTTGCGAGGACAATCCTTGATACTGTGCCCCGGTTTCTTGCATCTGAAACAACGAAACACTTTCGACTGCTTCTTTACAATCAGTGCTGTGCCAACATCTTCTCGTTCCTGTCTCCGCTGGTACTCCTGAGTTAATCTTGATCTCACAAATTCTGTGGTGAGTTTCAACGTAGAATTTTCCAAAGTCATGATGAGTGGGTCATAATCTGATGTGAGCCCGCTCAGCATCACGATAGCTAAAAAGTTGTCTTCCACGCTGGCACCAATATCATCAAGCTGTTGGCCTATCTCATCCACCTTTGTGAGATATGTCTCCATGTTTTTGAAAGAATCAAGTTTCATCCCGAATAACGTGCGTAATAACGACAAGCGCCTGCTCAGGCCCTTACTTTCATACACATTTTCAAGATTGTACCAGGCTTCATGTGCCGTCTCTGCGCTTCTAATGTGTGGATAGACGCATGGCTGAACAAGGAGACAAATACGTGCTAATGCCTTCTTCTGTATTTTGTCATCTTTTCCCTTCTTTTCTTCCACAGCATCCCAGAGTTCTTCATGTATTAGTAACATCTTTGTTACAAATTTCCAAGTTCCGTAATTTTCGACACCACGTAATTTTTCAATGGTCGTTTTGGGGTCGGCCATGACGCCTTGTTTTGAAAAAAATCGAACTGGGGAAAAACTATGACAATCTGTCTGAACTTGAAAATAATACTTGAATTAACCGCAGCGAAGCAAGCTGGGGCCATAACCTAATGGAATTGATGAAATTATACAAGATGTATTTAGTTAAAAAGGGATTTTTATTAGTTCTCAGAAGAACACACATAACAGCAGAACCGTTGACAGCGCAAGAGAGAGAGAACATTAATCGAAAGTGACAGCAGATGATTGCGTTTCGTTTATATTTCTAACAATCATAACAAGTATTATTAACCGACTTCTTCAAAAAGGAGGAGGTTCTCAATTCGTCAGTATAGTTTTTTTTTTTTTTTTTCTTTTTTTTTTTGCTCCGGGTTCCCACCCCCGAAAAATCAAACTTCGCCACTGTCATCTATCATTTACCCCACTTATATCGCGATATGCCAATCGGTCCACATTGGAAGGCCCCCCATAAAGTGGATCGATGACGTGGTGAAGGCCGCGGGAATGCGCTGGATGCGAGAAGCACAGAACCGGTCGAAGTGGCGGTGCTTGGGGGAGGCCTATGTCCAGCAGTGGACGTCTTTCGGCTGAAATGATGATGATGAAACATAACTGGCGAAATGTGGGTGTAGGTACAGACGCCAGCACATCAAGCTACTACAATCTGTCAAATTTCTTTAATAGATTTTCAACTTTATCGCTAAAGCATTAAGGTTCAAGGTTGATTGGGAAAATCTGACAGTTTCGGGTAGCTTGACCTGCTGGCGTCTGTACTTTGTTAACCTCTACCTAAACATGTTGCTTGCTGTAAAAATATCAGATTAATCGGAAGTCAAATCCGAAGCATTTATTATATACAGGCACATCACATTGATATGTCATGAGGTCGCGTCCATACGTATAGATAAATTAGAAATAAGTTTTTTATATTACTCTATTTTTATGTTTTTTTTTTTATATTTCTACTAGCTTCCGCCCGCGTGATATGTCGATAAAAAGTAGCCTATGTCCTTTCTCAGGCTCTAGACTATTTGTGTAACAAATTTCATTAAAATCGGTTCAGTAGTTTTAGCGTGACAGACAGACAGACAGATAGACAGAGTTACTTTCGCATTTATAATATTATTATAGTAAGGAAGTAAGGATTAGTAAGGATAACGGATGGGCCGGTCGGATAGAAAGCTGACGCCAGTCGCCCGTTCCAAAACGTAGATCTCTATGGAGAACTGGAGAAGAACATTAAAGAAACTCCATGGACACTCAACAACTGTTATACCTTAAAAAATAATCTATAATTTCATCTTTGCTATTCATTTTAGTTATAATAATGTTGCATACATGTTGGAGGAGCTCGTGGCTAAGTAATAACAGCCGCTCGGGTCGATCCATCAGGTTAAGCTTCGCTTGCCGGGGTTGGTCCGTGGATGGGTGACCATTTTCACATATCGAGACTCCTCCGTGCTTCGGAAAGCACGTTAAGCCGTTGGTCCCGGCTGTCATTTGTGGATCTTTGACAGTCGTTACGAGTCGTCAGAAGCACGAAAGTCTGACAACCACTACGATAGGTACCCCTTCGTTAGCCAAGGGGTATCGTATTACCCAGTTACTGGGTTGTGGAGGTCAGATAGGCAGTCGCTCCATGTAAAATACTGGTATTCAGCTGCATCCGGTTAGACTGGAAGCCGACCCCAACATAGTTGGGAAAAGGCTAGGCAGATTGATTGTTATAATAATGTTGCAGGCCTAATATAAGGTAGATTGTACAAGGATCACCCATAATTGTTCACATCTTAGTTACTGTACTTGCAATCTATGCAAATAAATGTTTACTTTACTTTACCCTTTTAAGGTTTATGCGCTAGGGTAGCCCGCGAAATTCAAATTTTCTTACGTTTTTTGCAATTTGCAGGTCAGTATCAGGTTGTATGTTGATCTAAATATTATTAGCGCTCGTAACAGATATGAATTTATATAATTATAAACATTAGAATCAGCAATACAACTCTCTAAGTTCATGAAAGTGCCAAATGTCATGATTTCATGAAATTGTCATAGAATACACTTTCATGAGCTTAGAGAGTTGTATTGCTGATTTTAATGTTTATAATTCTGTAAATCCATATTTGTTATGAGCGCTAGTAATATTTAGATCAACAAACAAACTGATACTGACCTGCAAATTGCAAAAAACGTAAGAAAATTTGAATTTCGCGGGCCACCCTAGCGCATACTCGTGTTGCTGAAGCCAGTGATCAGTGATTCAGTACATTTGAACTGCTGTTAGTAAGCCAGTCTGCGTGACCCTTGGGGTCGAGTCACTTCGAGACACCAGTTAGTAGCAGACAGCTGTGCTGCTGGGGAGTTTGTTGCGCCACTTCTTCTTCCCAGCTAAAGCACTAGGAAGTGGTGAAGTGGCGTTTTTGGGGGACTGTCTTATGTGATTTTGACGTTCGAAAAGTGCTGATTCTCAGCCTAGTTTGAATAAATGACTTTTGATTTTGATTTTGAGTAGCACCCGCCGCACATACTCGAACACTCGCATTGGTCATCATGAGCCGCGTGCGTATCACAGCGTTTAAAACAAAGTCAAATAATTTATTTCAAGTAGGCACATTACTCTTTTGAACGCCAAAAACAAGGAAATATAACTGATTCTAGTTGCCTATAGCCTATTAAGGGCGTACCATACCTCAAATTGCTTAGCATGATCCTCCGTTATGCCGAAAATACTGCAGCATTAATTTTGAAATAAATATTTATGTTATAATTGATGCTAGGTGCTATGTTTGGCGAAACACAATTATATAAAATTTTCTCTAAGTATAGAAAAAAATCCAAAGTTGCCTCTAAACGAAAGTATAAACCGACGAACAGTATAAACCTGATATTCAAAAAATACTTCAAATTAGATCATGAAACTTTGCATAAAAAAAAATCAAGTAACAAAAACTAAAACCCAACTACGACTTAAAAGATATAAACAAGGCACCACAGACAGACAAATTAAAAATCCGGAGTCACACGTGTTAGGGCATAAATCGAAGAGATTACGTGTGACTCCGGATTTTTAATTTGTCTGTCTGTGGTGCCTTGTTTATATCTTTTAAGTCGTAGTTGGGTTTTAGTTTTTGTTACTTGATTTTTTTTTTAATTCTTTTGGGGTTATAATATATATATTTTTGAAATGTGCTCATTAAGCCCTTTCATTTGATACCCAACATGGTACGATTAAACCATATTTTTTTTTAAGTTCCTTACTTTACGTCCTCTAGAGGGCGCCATTTTTAATTTAATGTGACTTCACATAGCCTATAACCAGCGGACAATCACGACGCTTCTAACGATACCTCATTTGTCAAATTGTGATAAGTGGTTTGGAAGATAGGAGGGAACAGATGAACATACATACATACATACATACATACATACATACATACATACATACATACATACATACCGGTCAAAATCATAACCCTCCTTTTTCTTCGCCGTAGTCGGGTAATAAATGAGTCATCTATAAAGCAGGTCTTATGTTTTTTATTTACCATTATTTTCACCGTAAAAAGCAATTACCTAAACTTTTCGAGGCTTGAGAGCCGCTAGCACCCCACTCCGTCTCGCTCTCACTCAGGTCGCGAGTAGTATGGTGCGAGCGAGATAAAATCTTTGGTAGGGTACAGTACAACACAACTTAGATGTAGCATCGGCAAAATTCGTAAAACCGATCACCATCCGAACTCAGTGCGCCTTCAAATCTCCAATCTTTATACTGCTTTAGGTGAAAATAATCTTTACGTAAACGCAATAACTTGTAAAGCCATGTAACCAAATACATTCGTAAAATTGAAATGAATGAATGCAAATTTTGAAATGTATGCTACATCTAAGTTGTACAGCCTTTATGATCTGCTCTTTTGCTCTCGCGTGTCGACGCAGGCACGTATATGAGCGTGGACGCGAGTGTCGTGCGAGTGGCTCAAGGTAGCTGACACATATTTCACGCGGTTTCCTATGGCGTCCTACTATATGGTAGAGATGATGAATATAACCATCAACCATTAAATTTAACTAATATTTAAAATTAACCATGATATTCAATAAATAAAATTAACATTAACGAATAAAAATATCATATCAACTTCTTTAAATACGCCTAGCACTTGTTAAAAATATTCGATTATCTAATCGAGATAAATGCTAGTCAGTCCTAAGCCTGTTAAAGTATGAAGGGAAGTTTAACTTAACAATTTCAACATGCATTAGTTAATAGAATATTCAACTTTTCAACATGTTGCAGATACTTGAATAAAAATATTAACTAATATTTTCAACCAATAAAAATATCGATATTTTTATTTAACCATTAACCATTAACCAATAAACAATTTCAACCAATATTCTCATCTCTACTATATGATTCGCATCGTCGATGGCTGGCAATGGCGTCTCGTGCCGGTAAATGCGGATGAACACGTGTCGACCAATGTCAGTGCCACATCAACGCAGTATCGTACAAGCGCAAGTGTGAACATGTGCGGCCGGCGTAAGCGATATATTTAAGCGAGGATTTCGACTTTTTTTTTTTTGTGGAAGCCAACTCCTACGTGCTTTGGGTCTAAACCTCATTTATTATTATGTTGACTGACCTGGATCTCCAACTGAACTCTGAGCTTCGAGAATCGCAGTTGCACTTGGTACCACTAGAACAATGAGACGGTTTTGGATAAGCCTTTTCAAATCATGTCAGCCATTGCTGTACATGGACCTCTAGCTTCTAAAGACCACTTGAGTGAACGGTCATTGGGAATATTTTTCCTAATATGCTGATCAACAAGGTCCTAGACATAGGTCCTACAAGCGTAGCATGAGCACCGTTTTGTCGACGAAAGAGTAGATAAAAATGACGTTTCCTGTAGACAGTACGACGGCGGCAAAGTAGAAAGAGTCAACTGCACTTTTTACGAAATTCACTCTTTTACATAATTCGACTCAGAATTCTTTGTTTTGTCATAGGATTTATCGGTTGTCGGTGTGATTTTGACAGTAACGATAGAAAACTTTCTTCCGAAATAGTCTACCTCCGAAAAGTCTAGACAAATATCGTTAGAAATGAAAGACAAAATGACAGATTCAAAAATTTAGAAACGAACTGTCACTTTGTATAGAAAATGCTATGTCTATACTTCGTAGAGATGGAAACTGCCATGCTACGCCTGCAGGTATTGTCGTCTGCCACAAACATTATTGGGACAAAATTGACAGAATTTTTTAATACACTGCCGAGTAAATTATAGACCTCTAAAATTAGGTGTCACACTTCTCCGTTCTGTACACAAAATACTGCTGGGACACAGGCCTCCTCTCTGTGAGAGAGAGTGCTATAATCTACCATGCGAGCCCAGTGCAGGTTGGATGTCATACGTCTTCGAATTTTTAGTTCTAGGACATCCTCACGATGTTTTCCTTCACCGTTTTGAGAGCAGTGGTGATGAAATTATTTACAAATTGATAACAGCCTATAATATAGACCCACTGCGGGACAAAGGCTTCTTCTTCTTGGAGAAGGAACGAGCATAGATTAGATAGAGCGTATTGGCGATGTATCGCAGGTTCTCTCTAGATCATAGAGATATAATTATAATATAGAGTGCGCGCAACAAACTATGAACAGTAGACACGGGTTTGAACAACACGACGTTCCTCACCACACTCACTCACTTGTCAGTTCGAGATTCATTCATTTGTACGTCACAGTGAAGCGGTAAAAAATGTTATTTTGAGGTGTTGGGACATTCAATCATTTTGTGCACTTGAAGTGCCTCTTGTATGTCCTACCCAACACTAATCTATAGCTCACTTGTCTACGATGCGCACTAAGCGATTTGTGCAGTACGCGCACTCTATGTAATATTATATCTCTATGCTCTAGATGATTTCCTTCACTGTAAGTAACAGGAGAAAATCCAGTACTAAGAATCCCTTTTGAGGGTGATCAGCCTTTGAATAGAAATACAAAGAGACTACACATAAACCTAGTATTAGAATGATTAGTAACACTAACAACACAGTAACTCCAGAAAACAGTGCGACATAGTTACGATGAGGTTGTGAATTTTCACATACACATGTTCCTCAATGATTTTGCAATTGATATTTAGTGCGTTACCTACTGATATTTCGTAATGTTTGTGAGAAAATGGTATCTTTTTCAGATGAAGTGTTAAAAAGCGTGAGAATGACCAATGCTATTTCTTGTGACCTCCCAAAAGCCGGTACCTAGTCAAAAGTGTTAGATTAGGGTGATTGAGGTCAGATGTATTCAAATCGGGACTCGCAGACGATGCGTAGGTTCAGAGGGCCTAGACAAGTGACAATCGCTTCGAAAGCGTTCCGTATTTCTACGACTTTCAACAGGATTGACATAAGCTTTTCAATAGCTTATGTCAGTCCTATACAATTTTGCCTTTTCCATCATCTTACCGCTGATGCAGCTTAATGTCTTACCTATGTTCTATGCTATGGGGTTTGGTGTCCGCATTTAGTCCTTAAGGTGGATCATTGTGCATGTGTCTTACCTATATTTTACATGAAGCGACTTCCAATCTGAGGCCCTAGACAAAGTGACATTCTATCAACGACAGCGATGATGGAAAAGGCAAAAATGTATAGGACTGACATAAGCTATCGAAAAGCTTATGTCAATCCTGTTGAAAGTCGTTGTAGAAATCCGAAACGCTTTCGAAGCGATTGTCATTTGTCTAGGCCCTCAGACCTCCACAACCCAACGGTACCTCTTGGTAAGTAAGGCTGGTTTTCAGACTATCGAATCTGTCTAACCGACTGTCAAAGATCTACGATTGACAGCCGGGACCGTCCTTTTCGAGTCACGAAGGAGTCTCGATTTAAAAGAGTAGCCGTGGAGTTTCTTGCCGGCTCTTCTCCATAGGAAACGACCAATTGGAACCGTGCACCAAGCTTCTGACGTTTCATAAGTGCCCATGTAGATTTATCATAACTTAATAACTAATATAATAAACGCGGAAGTTTGTAAATATGGATGGACGGATGTTTGTTACTCGTTCACGTAAAAACGACTGAATGGATTAGGATGAAATTTGGCAAACAGATAGTTTCCAACCTGGATTAACACATAGGATATTTTTTATTCCGATATTCCCACGGGATCGAGACTTACGCGGGTGAAACCGCGGGGCGCAGCTAGTGTGAAATAAAATATTTTGATTTTGAATGCATGGTCCATCTACGAACCAACCGCGGTAAGCGTGGCTTACCCTTCGATCGACCCGTGGGGCTGTTATTATGTAGCCACGAGCCCCTCATACAGCCGGAGACCTACAATTTATTTATAGGTTGAAAAGGCCATCATACTCGCATTGTTTCGTCTCTGCTCCCATTTCTACGAGTAATGAGCCGTACGTGTCATCATTTATAAGATACAAAAGACGTAGATATATTTAGTAACCTATTCCGCTTATATAGCGGTCTAAAGTGTCATAAAAAAAAGCCTTTAAGAAATCGACACGTGTTTCGACTCCCAACGAGGCATCCTCAGGATGACGATTGACTTGTCGCGAACACGACGTGTTGCCACGCTGAGCGAAGGACGCAGTCCCTAACCCTAGGTTACTCTGCGTCTGGCGCTGACTGACTCTTCAGGAATAGCTAAGGTAGCCCGCGAAATTCAAATTTTGTTACGTTTTTTGCAATTTGCAGGTCAGTGTCAGGTTGTATCCTGCCAGGGTTGCGGGAAAGCCCGAAAGGGATACCGGGACCTTGGCAACAGGCAACTGAGGAAACAAGGGGAGGGTTTTAGTCAGTAAAAGTCTGACACGCCTTTGCGCTCCGCCCAGAGCGGGAGAAGTCATTTGAAGATTTCCCACACTCAGAAAAAAAAAAGTGTCTGGTTGTATGTTGATTAAAATATGATTCGCGACCGTAACAAATATGGCTTAACAGAATTATAATCATTAGAATCAGCTATCCATTAATTCCTGAATCAATTAACTATCATTAATTATCAAGCAATACTCCAACTCTATACTGGCGCCTAAGATCTTAATTAATTAAAAGCTCTTTGCTTTAAGTACCTACATTTAATTTACCTAAGGACTGGTACAGACGAGACACAGGACTATACAGGGTGTTAGTGTAAACACCGTTATCCTTGAAACCAGTGGTTTGGTTTCATTTATAGAACGTAAAATCAATGGAAAAAAACAACTTTTTTTTTTTTCAAGAAAATCTACATTTTTGCACAGGAATATTTCACCCTATACGCAAGGGCAACGGACTTGCGTCTCAACACGGTGGGCGGCGGTTGGCGGGGGCGGTTGGGGTGCGCGGGGCGTTACATGACCGGCCGTCAGCTGTTTCGCAGCTCTCTCGAGCGCGTATCCATGAGTATCGGGACAGTGACGGATATTTACTTTTTAAAATCTTTTAATCAAAATAAGGTTTTTTTTCTTGTTACTGGGTCATTTATTTTCATATTTAAGTCAACTACCCATGGTTTGAGTGACAACGGAGTTTACCCTTGCATACTGTAGAGCTACTTTATGGCTGCCATAAAGAAACTTCTAGTGACACACACATGTGCCACTTCTGAGCGACATTTAACGCTGCACTTGCCACTGCGATGTGGATGTAGCAAGTCACAACATATCCTAATGTACACACGACTTTAGTCACCGGTGACTCGCTGACGATTTCAAAATCTGACGCCTACACGTCAGACCAAATAAAAAACCAAGACAGAGCGCTGCGAACAATACAGTGAAGCATGCCAAAACTACACCTCCGCTCTGTGCGCAGACGCTCAAACGCACACATTTACAATCAAACTACACCAAAATATGTGGACACATGTTTACAAAACCGTTGACAGCGCTCTGTCTTGGTTTTTTGTTTAGTCTGCAGGCGTAGCATGGCGCTTTCTATCTCTACGAAGAATAGACATAGCTTTTTCTATACAAAGTGACAGTTCATTTCTTCATTTTTGACATCCACCGTAGAAATCTTTCTACAATCTGTCATTTTGTCTTTCAGTTCTAACGATCTTTGTCTAGGTCTTTTTATATGTAGACTATTTCGGAAGAAAGTTTTCTATCCTTACTGTCAAAATCACACTGACAACCGATAAATCCTATGATAAAACAAGAATTCTGAGTCGAATTATGTAAAAGAGTGAATTTCGTAAAAATTGCAGTTGACTCTTTCTACTTTGCTGCCGTCTCGTACTGTCTACTGTCTACAGGAAACGTCTTTTTTGTCTACTCTTCCGTCGACAAAACGGTGCTCATGCTACGCCTGCTGAGGTCTACACATAGATTTTGACATCCCTAGCCACAAATCGTCAATGAGTCACCGGCGACCAAAGTCGTGTGCACCTAGCTTAAGGGTTTTATTAGATAATGGTTGGAAAGGTCAAGTATCAAGTACTTAGTCGATTACTATTATGTCATTAAATAGATACGGATGGATGCCTACTTGAGCGTGCATAGCATAATAAGCCTATAATGTTCCCACTGCTGGGACACAGGCCACTAAATGCGAGAGTGGGCTGTATTCCACCACGCGGGCCCAGTGCTGGTTGTTAGTTGCCACATGATTTCGAATTTTTGTTTCTAGGACATGCCGATTTCCTCACGATGTTTTCCTTCACCGTTTCGACAGCTGTGGTGATGAAATTATTTACACAAAATAAAGCGCCTGGGTAAAGCCACTGGGCCACCACTGCACTGCTTATTATGTGTGCATAAAAGGCCAAAAAAATAAAAGGTTGATCCCTGGCAACTCTGGACCGAGAGAGATGGAAGGAGAGTAGAGAGGCCTTTGCCCAGCAGTGGGACAATACGGGCTAATAAAAATAATTGGATGGCAAACAATCTGGCAGTCCACCTGGTCGTTTGGTAAGTAGTAAACGCTGTCTATGGACATCTGCAATGCTAGGGGCAACGCACATTCCTATTCCAGAGAAAAAGAGGGAATAACTCATGTGCCAACGTAATTACAACGAACTTTCTGAAGAACATCACTACTTAATAACATATTTGTACAAAAAAAAAATAACCGACTTCCAAAAAAAACACTAAAAAGTGAAAAATAACTTGAAATTTGGAAGTCGGTGTCTTTGTTTTTTTTCCCACCGACTTCCGGAATTAAAGTTATTTTTCATTTTTTAGTGTTTTTTTTTTGGAAGTCGGTTGTTTTTTTTTTTTGAAAAAGGTTTTAAAAGTTTTTATTCACTTTTTAGTTGTGGTTCCAGAATTCCTGATACCTACTTTATATAGAATATGTAAGTATATTTACTCTTCACTTCGACACAAAATATACGGTTTCCTTGCTCACGGACGCGTAGCAGATAATGTACTTACTTTGATAGGTGATATCTGATACTCAAGTTACGTTACAAGCGTCTACTGGTTGACTGGAAGGACCCGGCAAATATTAGGAAAATTAATACAGTTGAGGGACGAAAATTGAAAACAGTATGCTTAGGTGGTTTGGTCGTGTTGAGAGGATGAATGGAAGGCGACTAACAAGAGATATTTACAAGGCAGATGTTAGTTGAAACGCCGGGAGGACGCCCTAGATCCTAGGGCGTCCTCCCGGCGTTTATTTGTCTTTCTCTAGGACCTAGAAAGACAAATAGTGACCTTATGTTTTGTGTAGGAGGTTCTCAATTCGTCTGTTTTGTGTGTTTTTGTTACGCGATTACTCCGCCAAATCTGAATCGATTATTTTTTTTGTTTGGTAGGTCATGCTTCAGCGGTGGTCCCATATAAATTAATTAAATTTGCTTGCGTAGTTTTTGAGTTAGCTTCAATATTACGTATTTTCCCCACTTAGTATATCTGGACGATGTTTTAAGTTACTCCATCACTGTTATTTACATAGCAGGAAGGTACCAAATAACTTTTTCCAAAAAAAAAACCGACTTCCAAAAAAACACTAAAAAGTGAAAAATAACTTTCATTTCGGAATTCGTTGGCATTGCTTTTTAATTTTCGTTTTTTGCCACCGACTTCTCTCTCTTCTTTTTTTTGGAAGTCATTTGTTTTTTTTTTTGTAAGTAAATAAAAAGTTTTTTGTACGTGGCTTGAGATAGGCAATCGTTGATAGCTAGTCGTTTCCTCGCCGGCGGTGGGACAGGTTCCTAACGCTGGCAGCCGTATTACGTAACGAGGGTAAAATGATTCGACGGTTTACCGCGTTTCGCGGAAACAACGACTATAAACGTGGCCGGAAAAACTTGGAATCTAAACTGGGAGTGGAGATTTTATAGAAACATAAGGCTTGTGTCCCCAAGGGGGTAGGCAGCGTTGGATAGTACAACCATATTTCGCCAATGAGGAGCTCGTGGCTAAGTAATAACAGCCGCACGGGTCGATCCATTAGGTTAAGCTACGCTTGCCGGGGTTGGTCCGTGGATGGGTGACCATTTTCACATATCGAGACTCCTCCGTGTCTCGGAAAGCACGTTAAGCCGTTGATCCCGGCTGTCATTTGTGGATCTTTGACAGTCGTTACGAGTCGTCAGAAGCACGAAAGTTTGACAATAGGCAGTCGCTCTATGTAAAATACTGGTATTCAGCTGCATCCGATTATACTAGAAGCCGACCCCAATATAGTTGGGAAAAGGCTAGGCAGATTGAAGTCAAATCATGCAAAGTGCGAATTGCTGGTCAATAAACTGTTGCATTTTATGATCACATAAACGCATTCGATTACTGCTATATTGCTCTTAAACGGCCTATTACTGTGTTTGCATGAGTAGTGTAAATCTTTTATGGGAAGAATCGTTTATGGGAGGAATGTTTCTAGAAAAAAAACATTTTTCCAAAAAAAAAAATAACCGGCTTCCAAAAAAACAAAAAAAAAATTGGAAGTCTTTGTCTTTAGTTTTGTATTTTTGGTTTTTGCCACCGACTCCTCCTTCCAGCTGAATACCAGTATTTTACATGGAGCGACTGCCTATCTGACCTAGGCAACTCAGTACGGTACCCTTTCCCATTATACCCTTCTACATGGTCTTCACATGATCTGACCAAGATTATGTCTGGACTTTAAAACAGACTGTAACCTCTGAGTTTGTTTCGGCCTTTCTTCTCAGAGTAGTCAGATAAAAAACGCCGACCTCATCTAGTTTTAAAAATGTGATTGACGTGTAAAAGTGCTTGTAGAAACCTAATTACAGAAATAAATATTATCATTTATTTATCACTAGCTGATGCCCGCAGCTTCGCCCGCGTGGTATGTCGACAAAAAGAAGCCTATGTCCTACCCCAGGATGCCATAATATATCTCCTTGTCAAATTTTGTCGAAATTCGTTCAGTGGTTTAGGCGTGAAAAGGTAACATAAAGACAGACAGACAGAGTTACTTTCGAATTTATAATATTAGTATGGATATACATACAGACAAAGACGCGAGCAACAGCTAGTTCACTCAAATAATGAAGTTCAGTAACGGAAGAATCCCGGACCATTAAACTTTGGGTGTATTTTCGGCGCGCATAAACTCGCCTTTGCACGCATACAATAGCATTAATTATGTCATGGTACGGGCATGTGATGCGCGGAGGAATGAGGAAAATGTCGTGAGGAAAGTTTTGAGTATGAATGTGGATGACTATAAGAGTAGGGGAAGACCAAAGAAACGATGGATGGACTGTGTGTGAAGATATAAAGATGACTACCGAGATGACGACTAATAGAGAAGTATGGAAGAGCAAGACATGTCGCGCCGACCGCAAATTAATTAGGATAATGATAATGCACCTTTCTACTCGTTCCGGATTGTTTCTGTGGCGTCTTGTGTCGAAATGAAGCACGTTTATGAGCGCAAACTTATACCTACTTCATGCAAAAAATATACTCCAGGGAAACCAAGTGTCGATATCGAAGGTTTAAGGGCTTTCAAACAACAGAGCGGCCAGATCTTAGCACGGGTAAAACATATTCAAGATATGATCGCGGCAACGTTGGTTTTGCATTGTAAATCTATCGATCCGCGTAGCTCTGTGCAAGTTGGAAGCATATTTTTGGACTGTGGATTCAATATTTGAATACCTTTAAAAACTGATTGATACTGATTACAGTTCGATTCAAACTTAATGGCGACTGAGGCTGGCAAGGGCGGAGGATGTTCATGAGGACTTTCCACGCCGGAATAAAAACAAATAAAACCAGCCAAGTGCGAGTCGGACTCGCGCACGAATGGTTCCGTACCATTATCTATAAAAACGGCAAAAACATCAAATTTATTGTATGTGAGCCCCCTTATATATTTATTTTATTCTGTTTTTTTAGTATTTGTTGTTATAGCGGCAACAGAAATACATGTTCAGTGAAAATTTCAACAGTCTAACTATCACGGTTCATGAGATACAGCCTGGTGACAGACAGACAGACAGCGGAGCCTTAGTAATAGTGTGCCGTTTTACCCTTTGGGTACGGAACCCTAAAAAGGTTAGGTTAGGTTTTGTGACAAGAGTGCGGAAGGTGGAGAAAGGAGCGTTGAGGCGCAACTTGACTACGTCCATAGCGATAGGTACACAGTTATTAAATCAAGAGTCAAATAATTAAATTATGCTGAGAATCAGTACTTTTTGAACGTCAAAATGACATAACGAACGAAGAACGTCATAAGACAGTCCCTAAAAACGCCAGCCCTTCACCTTCACTTCCTAGTGCTGCTGGGAAGAAGTGGCGCAACAAACTCCCCAGCAGTAAAGACCCGGCTCCCTAAGTTCCTATTCAATTCTGAAATCAATCAGAATAGCAATAGGCAACAAATCATCATCATCATCTTCATCTATAGCCTGACTTCACCCACTGCTGGACATAGGCCTCTCATTTCTTGTGCCAAAACATACCTCCCATCTAAACACATAAGTACCTTCAGCGGTACAAATAATCAAGTCTCGGAACCGGTTTAAAAAAAACATGAGGGGCAATCTTTGGGGATTGCCGATAAAAGTGAAAACTAAGTAACATTCATTCATTTCTTCAAGCGTTCGGTGACGATGACGCGAGTTCCATGATTTTTGTTCACCCAACAAGCGTTCGGTGACGATGATGCGAGTTCCATGATTTTTGTTCACCTAAAAAGTGCTCAACGCGCCTAAAGAAGTTTTCACTTCAAAACAACGGTAAATTAACCGGTTTATTCAACGGGCGGCATGTCGGTAAAAGCGTTGCAACTTGTGAGGACGCCGCGCTAAATAAAAACTGAAGTATTAAGCGGTTTTTATTGGTCTAAACCGAAAAATCCGAAATGCCGAATACCGGTTTAAAAAAACCGGTATATGCGAAACCGAATCTAAAGGTTTTTGCGTCATGTAGGTACATACCGGTTTGAAAATTTAAACCGGTATCCGAGACTTGCAAATAATCTTGTTTACAAATCCCTAACTCGAATGGAGGTGTATCTGCTTAACATAATGTGTATAAATCTATATATTCTGGCGACAACACATTATATACGACGAATAAATATTTCTACCTCATTTTCTGAGGGATTCCCTCGAGGGGTGAAAATCCTGATAATGGTTTGTGTTACTATTTACATTTAAATACATTAGTATTATTAGGAGTCCTATGGAACCATGATAAGTATAAAAATTATGGACCGTTTCTCTCGTCTCGCCATGAGCTTTATAGCTTACTAGCTGCGCCCCGCGGTTTCACCCGCGTAAGTCTCGATCCCGTGGGAATATCGGGATAAAAAGTATTTTATGTCCTATTCCAGATCGTGGTCTACCCCTGTGCCAAATTTTATCCAAATCTGTTCAGCCATTTTAGTGTGTAAGTGTAACAAACCAACTCAAGTTTCACATTTTTGTTAGGAAGGTAAGATTAGGATTGCGGTTCTTAAATACCCCTATGGAGCGCCCTAAATACCTATGTATAATTGTGTATTATAAATGAAAAAAAAAATTAAGATAAGGTAAAATTTGGCAAATACTAAATGATAGTTAAAAGTCAGTGAATCGTCTTAGGGGCAATTATATATATCAAGTTTCCGCCCGCGGCTTCGCCCGCATGGTATGGCGATAAAAAGCCTATGTCCGTCCCCGGGATGCCATCTTTCTCCTAGCCAAATTTTATCGAAATCCGTTCAGTTCAGTGGTTAAGGCGTGAAAAGGTAACATACAGACAGACAGATAGACAGACAGAAAGACAGAGTTACTTTCGAATTTATAATATTAGTATGGATTCCTTCGGTGAACAGTTAAGTATAAATGTTTTTTTTTTTCATCAGGCCAATGTTTAGGAGTAGTTGTAATTTTTTCCATGTGTACCGGAAACCATGTTTATGCAGTTCTATTAGGCAGGGTTGCTGATTAAATATTTATGAGAGTGTTAAATAATAATGCATCTACAATTATTGTGGATGGATAAAACAAGACCAGTGCATTGATTTAAAAATAAAAACAGCATTTTTTATTGTTAGTCTTTACACAATCAGGCTGAATAAAAATTCCTTGGCAATTATCCACAAAAAAGTGACTTACCTTTGTTTACAAACACTGTTTGTGTAGCCAAAAACTGTAATTATTTTAACAATTTAAAGTAATTTCTACAGGAATTGTGCAGAAAAATTTGGCTAAATATAATATTGAGTAATCCACTTACCGGTATACGATGTGGAACTGTAGGAATCAGCAGAAGATGCCGATAAAGATCTGCTTCTATACCGCGCAGATTTTTTCAATGCGCCTGATTTCCCGCGCTGACCCTCGAATTTTCCAGCAGCTGCACCAGCCTCGGTGTTCCCGCCACGCACTTGGCCGGGGTCCGTCACAGGACTATCACTCGGAACATTAGCGGCCGCAACACTTTCTTTCCTATTCGAATTCGAATTCAGCTGATTCGGCTCTCCATGACCGTCAGACATATTTGAATTTTTATTTTTTAAATATTTTTTTTCTAGTAATAAATCAATTAGAATTTACGGTTTTCTATAGCAAAACCTCTTTACAGTAGTACTCTTTATTTTTTTTACGATTTTTTCCAATAGTCGCACTCAAGAACGATGAAATAAAAATATCAATAATAAAAACAGCAGTACAAACAACCGCAGTGGCGATTACAATAAATTGGAAGATTGGGGGAACACTTCGCGGTATAAAAATAAATTCATAAGGTAGTATGACGTTATTTTGTTTTCGGTAAAGTCATGAAAAACTAAAAAATTAAATAGAACAGATGGAAAATACAATTTTTTCAGTTATCCGCCCGAGTAAAAACGCACACCCCACTTCCATGCTTCACCCCCGAAACTGAAATGTCATTTTTCGATCGGCATTCAGCTAGGGATTGCATTAGCACTTTGACAATAAACCGTAGATTAAAGTTAATGGTTCCGATTATTGTTATAAGATAAAACTTAACAATCTTGTGAAATTATTTACAAAAACCTATAAAAAATAATGACTTGCCACCATCATAATTTATCTGCAAGAATCAAAACGGTTTAAGCTACCAAAACGAATGCATTAATATTTTTATAAAAAAACCACTGTTAATATCTTAATAGTAACATTTGTGTACTGTGCTGTTACTGTTTTTATTTATTGACATTTCTAAATATTTTAATCTGATTTAATTATAATGCTAAGTTATGTAATTTTAATCTGATTTCACTGTAATTTTTTATATTTTGTTATTATTGTTATTTTAATGTAATTTAATTGCCATGGACTGTTTTATATTTTCAACGTTTTTGATGTATTTTAATGAATTTTGATCCGTATTAATTGTTATTTTTAATTTAATTTCATTGCAATTTGTTATTTTTATATTATTTTCAACACAATGTTTCCATATTGTTATGAAATAAATGACTAAATGACTAAATGAGACTAAATGTAATTTTATGTAAATCCAGCATTTTTTAATTTCATTACACAGTCCTACCCTACCATCTTTTTAATTAACTCCCTTTTTCATTTTAATTCCACATACTTTGAATGAGAAACCGGTATTACCGGTTTTTAGTCTATGATTTGTTAAGAAACTCCTACGCCCATCACTAAACTCGCCAATATGGAAGTGAAACGTATGTCAACTACTGCGCGACCAAACAACTAGGAAATAAATAACTCAAAAATACTTTCTATTATTAAACTTGGTGAGTATATATTTACAAAATCAATAACTAAACTATTGTTTCACAAATTTCACTGAAAATCATCCATTTTTATGCTCCGTTCACAAATGGAAATGTACCCGATAATCGTCATCATAGCATTCGCCGGCGAACAAAGATATTTTTAAAAGATACTTCTCCTATAAATATTTAAATCACATTCGAAAGCGTCGTAAACAAAACCTTTTCAACGTACCCGTTGAGTTTTCATTGATGGTTTTCCTGTATATTTTTGAAAACATACATGTGTGACATTTTATAGTTGTCATCATGTTTACATGTCATGCATTTTATTATTTTATGTATTTATTGTAGAGGAAAGGTGTTGGAGCGTGTATATTTATCATAACAGGCGTCATATTGTGTAAAGTTAAGTGATAATGTCGTGTAAATAGTTGTTTCCAAGATATTGAGCCAAGGTTGAAAATCTCGCTAATAAATTGAACACACGCTTTGACATGTGCAATTTAGTTTTTTTTTCCTCATGTCAATGGACAGAGTCGTGATTCAGCCTAAGACTTGGAACATTTTGAGTAGTTTTTTTTTTTCATGTTCCATTTACTTACCTTGGATATCTGCTCACATTTACATTAGTACTCTTCAAAACACTAACTCAAATTGAATGAAAGAATTACAGGAATGTATCAGCGACCTATTATCTTGTGAAGTTATAATTATTATAATAAGCGGATTGAGGGTCTTAGCAAGGGTTATTGTGTTACCCAGTAACTGGGTTATGGAGGTCAGATAGGCAGTCCCACCATGTAAAATACTGGTATTCAGCTACATCTAGTAATACAGGAAGCCAACACCAACATTGGGAAAAGGCTAGGCAGATGAATATGAGGCTTGAGGTACCCGTTGCATCTTAAAATGTGTCACAGTTAAAACAACAACAACTAAGATTGAGGACAATTGAGGTGCAAAGAGGGCATATATTAGGTCCCCAAATATTTAATTTATAATTAATACAGTACTCTTACAAAAAAAAAAGTGATTGAGTGAACCCGTGGCATAAAACCAGGTAAAAATGAAAAACGTTATGTGGTGCCATAGCTAAATATTTTTTTATTAGAGTTACAACTGTGCTTTTTAAAACCCATTGAACGCATACTACTTCTATTATGCCATTTATTGTTTGCAATTTATGTAAAAAATTTAAATAAAATTACTAAGGCCCATCTGGGCCCACGCACAATGGTCCACCTTAAGGCCTAAGGAAACAAAACCCCATAACATAGAACACTAAAGTTCCACATCTTCCGATCTCCAACACAACACATACCAAAACTCACACAAGATCGTATGAAGCTAATACAATCTGTTTTTCCTTCATTCCCAGATTTCCATGGATTTAAAGAAGGTATCATCTTATATGTTATTTTCTAACACATACCTACGGATAAAAGTTATCTGTGTAGATGCTATTGATGTGTAGTCCCTTTCTAAGAAACTCGCTTTGTCATGAACTGTTGATTGGCCTTTGAAATGAAATTGTTTATTCTGTAAATAGGATATTGGAATCACTTTTACACGTCATATTAAAAAGTTGTAAAAATAAGCTAGATGAGGTCGGCGTTTCGTATCTGACTACTCTGAGAAGACAGGCCGAAACAACCTCAGAGGTCACCGTCTCCTTTTAAGTCCAGACATAATCTTGGTCAGGCCATAATATGAGGACCATGTAGATTAGAGTCTGAAATGGTCTTTTGAGGAAGGTACATTCAATTTAAATTCAGGGTGTCATATTTTGATCAAGGTATTCAGGTGCATCTGTTAAGACTAGAAGCTGACCCCAAAACAGTAGAATTAGATAAGATTTGTATCAACATATTATTGATGTGGTTGGACTGGAAGCCGACCCCAACATAGTTGAGAAAAGGTTAGGCAAAAATAAATTATATTCTATTCCTGCCACTGTCGCACAACTTTCAAACTACAATTGCAAGATAGAGAGGGAAACATGTCTTAGCCAAGGTAAGTCTTGGCTTCAAAAACTTGGAAATTGGTTTGTCTTGGTATGAGCATGTGATGTGGACAAATGAGGAACATGTTGTAAATAAAGTACCATGTATGAGAAAACGATTTTTCTTCATATTTTTTTTTTTCGTGAATTTTTCCAATTTTTTAATAGTTATTCTGCTATTCTGGGCGAAGACAAATCCAACAAATCAAAGATCATCAAAATCGGTCCAGCAGTTCTCGAGTTATAAGTGTTGTAACAAACACAACTTTCTTTTATATATATAGATTAAAGTAAATAAGTAGTTCATTTTTTATCAAATTCAGAGATGCATTGTTTCTTTCGTCTCACCATTTGCTTTTGCATTTTATACAAGTTTAAAAAATAAAGCCAATCTCAAAGAAATCAAATCACGCGAAATAAAGTATTTTCGTGTACTTTATTAACCCTCGACGTATAAAGAGGGGTGTTATAAGTTTAACGTGTGTATCTGTGTGTCTGTCTGCGCCATCGTAGCTGCCAAACGGCTGAACTGATTTTGATTTTTTTGTTGTTGTGTTGGCGTTTGCATTAGTCGTCCCCCGACACGACGACGCTTGGATCAAAATATTACCTAAAACTTTTATGATATTATTTTTTTACTTTTTAGTCGCTTTGTTTTTGTCGGGGGTTTTTAAAATTTTTAATTTAAGTAATTTTTATTATTCTCATAAAGTATAGAGTACAATTACCTGAAATAACGTACAATACTTTATACCAAAGTATAGATATAGATAACCAACTATAAAAATATAGATATAGTATAACCAACCTAGACTAACCTCTCATTCTGCCTACCACTAAACAAAACGATTAATACCGTGATTATACGCAGTCAATGACCCATTTAACCTTGGATGTTCTCCCCAAGGTTATGAATATCTCAAATATTAACAATAGTTTATAATATCTTAGGAGTTCTTAGATAATGTATGATAATTTATTTCAACAATAAAAACTACTGCAATGACTTTTGACGTAACGCATGTATTTCGTAAAAGATTGGACGAATTTATTATCTTTTGTAATGAGCTAACTGTTTCTTGTTATTTAATCTTTTTGAGCAGTAAAAGTAATTATCTAATTCGAAATCAAATTATAAGATATCAAACAAAATCACTAAAATAATTACCTAAGTCTTGAAGAAGCTCGTGGCTAAGTAATAACAGCGGCACGGGTCGATCCATCAGGTTAGCTACGCTTGCCAGGGTTGGTCCGTGGATGGGTGACCATCTTTACATACCGAGCCTCCTCCGTAACTCGGAAAGCACGTTAAGCCGTTGGTCCCGTCTGTCATTCGTGGATCTTTGACAGTCGTTACGGGTCGTCAGAAGCCCGAAAGTCTGACAACCAGTCTTACCAAGTGTATCGTATTACGCAGTTACTGGGTTGTGCAGGTCAGATAGGCAGTCGCTCCATGTAAAATACTGGTATTCAACAGCATGCGATTAGACTGGAAGCCGACCCCAATGAACAAGCGTCTTTGGAAACCAATGCTTTACCGGAATCAGCTGAATACCAATATTTTACATGGAGCGACTGCCTATCTGACCTTCACAACCCAGTTACTGGGTAACATGATAAATCTTTATAACGGTACGAACGGAACTAGATATCGAGAAATACATTACCTCTATAACGAACAATTTGATAGTCATCACTACATATTATAAAACAAAGTCCTCCGCCGCGTCTGTCTGTTCGCGATAAACTCAAAAACGACTGCACCGATTTGCATGCTGTTTTCATCAATGGATAGAGTGGTTCTCGAGGAAGGTTTTAGTATATATTAACCGACATCCAGGCGGGCCAAGCCGCGGGCATAATATAAAATACATACAGTATGTTTTCAAATCGCATGAAGTTGCAAAACACCACATGTTATAAAGCTGCTGCACCATGACTCATAATTACTCATAAACGACTATTTGTTTCTAAGAAAACAGTCACACGTGTTCGTTTCGAACGCATACGTAAATCACGAATCAACGAAATATACCGTTTAGTTGCCAAAATGTCATTTTTTAACACAAAAACGGATTTCAAGTTTTCTAAACTCATAAGTACTTCAATATTACGTATTTTTCCCACTTAGTATGTATGGACGATGTTTTAAGTTACTCCGTCACTGTTATTTACATAGCAGGTAGTTGTATTCTAATTTGTGTGGGGTAGGTAGCTCAACTAAAAAGTGAAAAATAAAAACTTACAAAAAAAAAATACGTCGCACTTTATTTTTTGTTTGTGAAAAGAGTTTTTCTTTAACTGTGAAATTGATTTCGCTCTGCTAATTTCTCCAATTTATCTTAAATTTCAGCTAGTTATAATGTCGAGTGTTGGCCGCGGGAGAGGGTACACCGGCCGACATCACTTGCGGGAACAGCGGCCCGGCGACGACCGAGACGCCGAATCCGACGCCGCGAGGACATTGGCTGAACTTAGTCCGAGATCTACTGGTAAGTGTCTTTTACTGATTTGATATTCTCGTATAAAACTCAATAAATCTGCCTAGCCTTTTCCCAACTATGTTGGGGTCGGCTTCCAGTCCAACCGGATGCAGCTGAATACCAGTATTTTACATGGAGCGACTGCCTATCTGACCTCCACAACCCAGTAACTGAGTAATACGATACCCCTTGGCAAGACTGGTTGTCAGACTTTCGGGCTTCTGAAAACCCGTAACGACTGTCAAAGATCCACAAATGACAGTCGGGACCAACGGCTTAACGTGCTTTCCAAGGCACGGAGGACTCTCGGTATGTAAAGATGGTCACCCATCCACGAACCAACCCCGGCAAGCGTAGCTTAACCTGATGGATCGACCCGTGCGGCTGCTATTACTTAGCCACGAGCGCTCAAACTGATTGAGATATAAAGGTCGTCCGAAAGCTACTAATACTTTGACAAAAGTGAACAGTGGAATCTGCGTTTGAAAGTGAGTGTTATTTTAAATAAAATGCTAGGCGACATCGTCTTCTCTTCAATAAGACTGACGAGTAAAGTAATAAACTATTATACGCAACTTTCACCTTAAATAAACAAAAAAAAAATCTGCAACAAAGTCACTATACAACGCTAAAAGGTTTCATTTGGCGCGCGGCCAAAATCGGAACTAACGGCGCCATCTTGTTTTTCAATACAAGTTCGCAAAGGCACATCGCCCCCCTGTCAATGTCATTCAGGCGCCAACCGATCCTTGTAGCACTACATTTACCTGTGCAACCGTTTTAAAATGTTTACAATGAAAACCTTTTCTGATGAAGCTTAGGATGGGACAACTATTTTAACAATAGTCCTCAAAAAACAATGGTTCACTCTTTCACCATTGTTTTTTTTTTCACAGCGCTATACAAAAGGTAAACACGAGAGAAAGAGATAAAACTTTAAGTAATATTACTAATATCTACCTGTACTTACCTCTTTTGGGAGCAATTATCTAATGGCACTTCACATTATTCAATATAGTGAAAGAGTGAGATAGAGCTATACGTTAGAAATGTCTTAGAAAGAGATAAATTATAGAGTGTAGTATCACTACCACTCCTGTTTTTTTGTCCCAATAGAATAAGAAAATATATGACTTTGTTAGTTTTGGCATTCGCACCTGTACTGTTGATAGAAGAGGTCGTGTTTTTCGCCGCATATTTATTGTGCGCATATTTATTTAAAACAAGTGTATAAATTGTGTGGTTTTACAATGGTTTTGAATAGTAACCATGAAATAGATTCAGGTGGGTGTAACGGTAGACAGACAGCAGTGGTGGCCCGTGGTATCGACCCCGACTAACGAGTCATCATTGTGTAACTTAATTTCATCACAACTGCTCTCGAAACGGTGAAGGAAAATATCGTGAGGAAACCGGCATGTCCTAGAACCAAAAATTCGAAGACATGTGACTTCTACCAAACCGCACTGGGCCCGCGTGGTGGATTATGGCCCACACCCTCTCACAGATAGGAGGCCTGTGTCCCAGCAGTGGGAACATTATAGGCTGATTATGCTTCATGCTTATAGTGAAACGTATTTACATGTTGTATTTTTAGAAGCCATTTTTTGCGCTGTTTTCGATTTTACTCACAAAGTATTTTTGGCTACAGATCTAGATAGTTGTTACTACCGGATTGTTTGTATAAATAATCATGTGATATTTATATGGATTTCTATCTGTGATTTTCCCACGCAAGATTTCATTTCAAATCCTAGGTCAGTGTAACTTTTTATCTAGGTCTTCTTCATGTTTACAGTTGTCTACATTTCTTACTAATATTATAAATGCGAAAGTAACTCTGTCTGCCTGTCGCGCTTTCACGCCAAAACTACTGAACCGATTTGAGAAAGGACATAGGCTACTTTCTATGGACATACCACGCGGGCGAAGCTGCGGGCGGAAGCTAGTTTCTTATAATTTATTTATTTTGACCTGTCCTTTCTGAAGAACATGACCATTCAGGTCACTATAATATGTCCTACGGCGTCTCGTCTTCCACTCACATCAATCAATCTGCCTAGCCTTTTCCCAACCATGTTGGGGCCGGCTTCCAGTCTAACCGGATGCAGCTGAATACCAGTATTTTACATGGAGCGACTACCTATCTTACCTGGGTAATACGGTACCCCTTGGTAAGACTGGTTGTCACTTTCTCAGACTTTCGGGCTTCTGACAACGCGAAACGACTGTCAAAGATCCATGAATGATAGCTTAGACCAACGGCTTAACGTGCTTTCCGAGGCACGGAGAAGTCTCGGTATGCAAAGATGGTCATCCATCCACGGACCAACTGCGGCAAGCGTAGCTTAACTTGATGGATCAACCCGTGCGGCGGTTATTACTTAGCCACGAGCCCACTCACATCTGCCTTATATTACTTACCTTATGTTATTCGCGTTTCATTTAGAGATGGGTTGTAACAGGTGAAACACGATATCTGTGATCACTGTGACTGTGACTGTGACAAAAAAATAACAGATCCAAATATCTGTTATTAAAATCACAGCCTGTTATTTTTATACGATAAATACGTATCTCAATCGAATATCTTCTTTATTTCTTTTGGTTTAAAGTCGAAAATCGAGTATCGAGTACTATAAGGAAAATATTCTATATATAAATATTTTAAATAATGTGTGTTGTGTATTATTAATTCAACGTAGAAATGACTGAGTTTTATTGGCATTTGACAATGTATTTTACCAGGCACATAATTGTTTTATTGACATTATATTATTATAAGACTATGAATTTCGGAGACACGTATTGGCTAAGACCACGGGCTAAGACTAACCATTATTTATATTTCTTTATTCCTTTTTACTTTTAAGAAAACGATTCACATGCCATACCACAGGCTAAATAGAATTATAAGACCAAATAATGTAACATGGAAACCACCGATTGTATTTACTCTATTTATACGTGAATAAATGAATTTGAATTTGAATTTGATATATTTTTTTTTACTCAACTGAATATCTTCTTTATTTCTTTTAGTTAAGTCGAAAATCGTATCCGAAGTTTTAACAGTAACAGCCGCGGTAACAGTCTTGAGGATCTGTTATTTTAAGTAACAGATAATTTTTATCGTTAGGAGCAATTGCTATCTGCTATTTTTTAATATCTGTGATTTCTATCTGTGACGATAATTACGACCCACTCTTAGTTTCATTCATCCTCTAAACGTGACCAAACTATCAAAATTTACTCTCTTTTCAGACCCAACAAGAATGGAAGTGAAACGAGAGAGTGAGAGGGAGACGGTGGAGCCTGAGAAAGAGATAGTAGCAGATAAACAGGAGAAACAGTCGCCGATTGAAGAAGACACCACTCTCAAGGAGATGCTGCGGGTTGACGAGCAATATGTACCGCTGTTGACACTGGTGAGACAAAACACGTCGTTTATAACTTACTTAATTGATTCAGGCGTAACTTTGCGGAAATCCATTATAAAATACAATAGATGTAGATACAGGGTGTTAGGGTAAACACCGTTATCCTTGCAACCAGTGGTTTGGTTTCATTTATAGATCGTAAAATCTATGGAAAATTAAAACTATTTTTTTTTTCATTCTACATTTTACCACAAGAGACGCCAGTTCGTTGCCCTATGCGCTAGGGTAACGAACTTGCGTCTCAACACGAGCGAGGGGTGCGGGACGTGACCTAACCGGCCGCGAGCGCGACCCCTCCATCAGACAGTCAGCTGGCTGTTTCGCTAGCGAGCACGGTGTCGATAAAAACTTTTTAAAATCTTTCAATGAAAATAAAGATTTTTTTTTGTTGTTTTCGGTCATTTATGTTTATATTTAAGGTCAACGGTAAACGGTGTTTACCCTTACAGCCTGTATATTTAGTAACCTATTCCGCTTAACTATTCCTAAAGAGTCGAGAGCACGCAGAGAGGCGGCGCTCGGCGTGGCAACACGTCGTGTTCGGGTTCGCGACAAGTCAATCGTCATCTTGAGAGGCATCCTCAGGATGACGTTATATAATTGATGTACTTATACCAAATATTGTAAAACATTTTTTTAAAAAGAGTAACGGCGGAGTTTCTTGCCCATTCTTCTCCATACGAAAACTACCTTTTGGAAGGGGCAACTAGAATCAGTTCTATTTCTATGTATTTGACGTTCAAAAGTGCCTTTAATGTGCCTACTTGAAATAAATTATTTGACTTTGACTTTGATGACGATTGACTCGTTGAGAGGTGAAACACGTGTCGATTTTTTACAGGGTTTTTATGACTCTTGAGGAATAGTTAAGCGGAATAGGTTACGAAATATATCAACGTCTATCGTATTTTTTAACTTGATCATCATCTACGTAGCCTTGTCCCAACTATATTTGGGGTCGGCTTCCAGTCTAACCGGATGTAGCTGAATACCAGTATTTTACATGGAGCGGCTGCTTATCTGATATTTACAACCCAGTTACTGGTTAGCACGATAACCCTTGGTTATCGAACGTCTTGATGCGGCAATACGTTTATCATACCTGTCCTCATACAAATCCTGCATCGCACAAACAGAGTTATCTGCGCGATTAGCATATTTAGAACATCCCGACATCAAGTGTCGGGCAGTAGCCCACCAGAAAACACCCGTATGCTCAGAGGCCCTAGACAAGTGACAATCGCTTCGAAAGCGTTTCGTATTTCTACAACGACTTTCAACAGGATTGACATAAGCTTTTCGATAGCCTATGTCAGTCCTATACATTTTTGCCTCTTCCATCATCGTTATCGCTGATATAATGTCACTTTGTCTAGGGCCTCAGAAGATCACCTCTTTAATGTACGATGAGGAACTTAACACACTTTGTATCATATCTCTATAAGGGTCATTTCACACCAAGACGCGACGCGACGCGCACTTTTTTACGATCCGATACAATATCGAATTTATTTACTACACAATAAGGTACACGCGTTGCGCAGCACCGCGCATCTCAGCGTACTTTGACACGTGTCAACACTCGCACTGAAATTTATACCGTTTCGTGAAGAAAATAAGTTCGATAATTGTTAAAAAGTGCGCGCAGCGTCGCGTCGTGGTCTGAGCTGAACCCAAGTATGTTCTAAGAACTGCGCTGGATGCAAGGGTTGTTAAACTTAATATCTTCGTTTTCAGTTGGAGCAGTTCTCTCCAGGCGAAGACGGCATACAGTTTAACAGGAAGCTGCGCCATTTTGAAACCACCGTGTCGTCCATGTGCCCTGATGAGGCGCGCCTGCAGTAAGTACACAAGTATTTTAGTTGTTGGTAACTGTACTGTTACTTTTTTCGCAGTTAAATTATTTAAATTTTCTGGCAACAATGAAAATTATAAGAAGTAGAGAATACTGAGCCAAAAAACTCATGAAAGGATTTTGAAAAAAAAACACTGTTTTTGTTATTTTTTTAATTATTTAATTACTACGGATGACTTACAGCAAAAATTAACAGAAAAAGAAAACTGTATGTGAGACTGACAGCCAATTAAAAGTCTTCACTTCTAAAAACAGAATAAAAATGATTAATTAATGAAATAATTAATTATTGAATGATTTATTTATGATGATTTAAGCCGGAATTACATTACAAAACTAGTTGGAGTTGCTCAAACTTAGTTATTCATTGATAGTTCCGAGTTTTGACTCGTGTAAATTATTAATGAATTACTAAGTTTACGGCTTAAAATCGTCATAAATAACAAAACAGTAGTTTTTTTCAGAACGCTTCTGCATGCGTAGCATGAGCACCGTTTTGTCGACGGAAGAGTAGACAAAAATCACGTTTCGTCTAGACATTACGACGGCAGCAAAGTAGACAGAGACAACTACACTTTTTACGAAATTTACTCTTTTACATAATTCGACTATTTATAATTTAAATTGACTTCAATACTTTAGACAAATGTCAGTTGTCACTTTGTCAGTGTGATTTTGACAGTAAGGATAGAAAACTTTCTTCCGAAATAGTCTACATGTACAAAGACCTAGACAAAGATCGTTAGAAATGAAAGACAAAATGACAGATTGTAGAAGGATTTCAAAGGTGCGATGTCAAAAATGAAGAAACGAAATGTAACTTTGCATAGAAAAAGCTATGTCTATTCTTCGTAGAGATAGAATGCGTCATGCTACGCCTGCTGGGCATGGAAATTTATTTTGTTTTATCTTGCCATATACCACCAGTGCTATTAAAACAAAAACAAAATTGATAAATATTTATGGTATTTTCCTCTATTTACAGACAAGCATTCGCCACATTCCGAGCAGCCGCCCTTCTGAACTCGGTGACAGCGCGCAAACTAGCCGCTGTAGGGGCTTCCTTCACAAGACAACAACGACAGCAGCTGTTGAGAGGAGCCCTACTCAATGTTGTCATGCAGGGAACCTTTGCCAGTAAGTAATCATATGCCCAGCCTTTTCCCAACTACACCCCTTTGCAAAAAAAACGGGCACCTTAACAGTCATTGGCTTTTGTATGGATAATATTAATATTATCCATACAAAAGCCTTACTATTGCATTAGCATAAATGACTTATAATTTGTTATAATCAATAAGAATATAGTTTTTTGGCTACACCCTTCTTCCAGCAGCGCTACAATTTTACTAGCTCTTATTGCTTTTTCTGTCATTACAATCGACACAAAGATATCACTTTTAAGTCACAATAAGGCTGGATTATGCGACAAACATAAATTATTCTACTAAAAATAACAAGAAGTTAGTTTTAGTTGCCAGGATAACCTTCTAACCGCAAACCCGCAAAATGTTAGTAAAAGTCACAAACGGAAAACGGGATTATTATTGTTTTTAAACAAAAGTTTCGAATTTGGAATTAACTTTTTTTCTTACCCAGACTCTTTATTAAGTGCCGGTAACATAGTTTGGCTATTAAAACCTCTTTACAACTAAATGATTACCAATAATGTACAAAAATCAAAACCGCTCGTTTTTTTTGCAAAGGGGTGTATATTGGGGTCGGCTTCCAGTCTAAACCAGCTGAATACTAGTCTACACTAATATTATAAAGAGGAAAGATTTGTATTTTTTTGTGTATGTTTGTAATGAATAAACTCAAAAACTACTGCGACGATTTCAAAAATTCTTTACCATTAGAAAGCTACATTCACCCTGAGTAACATAGGCTATAATTTATAAAGATTACACGCGGGCGAAGCCGCAGGCGGCAGCTAGTATTTTATATGGAGCTACTACCTATCTGACCTCCACAACCCAGTAACTGGGTACGGTACGTTAAGAATTTTGTTGCTAGGGGCAACAAAATTCTTATATAAATATTATAAATGCGAAAGTAACTCTGTCTGTCGTGCTTTCACGCCAAAACTACTGAACCGATTTCAATGAAATTTGGTATACAGATAGTCTAGAGCCTGAGAAAGGGCATAGGCTACTTTTTATCGACATACCACGCGGGCGAAGCCACGGGTGGAAGCTAGTATTAAAATAAGAATATTATTTATTTTCAGAACTGGACGTCCTGGAGCGGTCAAACCCACTGTTTCTTATAAATGCTGCTAACCTCATGGGAGACTATTTTGCAGGTAATTTCAATGTTTATTGTAATATTTTTACATTTCATATTTTATCTAGTATATTTTTGCATTTCGATTCTAATGTCAACCAGGTAGAGTCGAGCGCTCTTCATCAGTAACACTGACCTGGAGCTACGCTAACGTAGTATAGAGATTCAATAGATGAGCCATGATGAGCGGCCATAATATTATACTGGCTTTGTTACCACAGACGTACGGCACACGGTACTGAAATAACATTTTATTTAAGAGTGTCGCGCCATCTATATCGCCACATGCGAACTACGCATCATACTGACGTCGCGCAATATCCTGCATCGCGAAAGCAGTTTACCGCACTACGAGTATATATATTTAGGCATCGTCGAGACATCAATCGTCGGGCAGTAGTCCACCAGACACGAGCCCCGTCTGGTCGGAGGACCCTCCTATGTCTATATAGGATGAGTGAACTGTACACCCTGTTCCTCACACCTCTATAAGAGTAACCTTGACCATATTTCTCAAAGCAAACACAAAGGCATAAATTAACAGACTTGGTTTTACATTAGATCTCACATCTTTTTGCGGTAGAAGAACTGCGTTGCGAGACTCGCATTGTTTTACATGTTATGTTTTTGATAGGATCCATTATATTAAATAGAATATAATAAATTAATTTGAGTTGACATTAATCAGGAATCTCTCACTATCATCATTTTAGAAAAATGTCTGGTTATTAATAACTAAAAATGCTTTTATTATCATTTCAGAGGCGCGCCTATGCAACGGCAACAAAGTACATATCCTAGCCAGTCCACTGCTGCAGTACATGCGGGCATTACTAGGCAGTGACGATATTAGGGCGCACCGCAGTCTGGCCACACAGGTATGTGCCTATATCCAGCTATAACAAAGAACATACACAGTCCGCTACTCCAGTACATGCGGGCATTACTGGGCGGCGACGATATTAGGGCGCACCCTATATCCAGCTATAACTAAGTACAGAGTCCACTGCTGCAGTACATGCAGGCATTACTAAGCAGTGACGATATTAGGGCGCACCGCAGTCTGGCCACACAGGTATGTGCCTATATCCGGCTATAACTAAGTACAGGGTCCACTGTTGCAGTACATGCGGGCATTACTAGGCAGTGACGATATTAGGGCGCACCGCAGTCTGGCCACACAGGTATGTGCCTATATCCGGCTATAACTAAGTACAGAGTCCACTGCTGCAGTACATGCGGGCATTACTAGGCAGTGACGATATTAGGGCGCACCGCAGTCTGGCCACACAGTTATGTGCCTATATCCGGCTATAACTAAGTACAGAGTCCACTGCTGCAGTACATGCGGGCATTACTAGGCAGTGACGATATTAGGGCGCACCGCAGTCTGGCCACACAGGTATGTGCCTATATCCGGCTATAACCAAGTACAGAGTCCACTGCTGCAGTACATGCGGGCATTACTAGGCAGTGACGATATTAGGGCGCACCGCAGTCTGGCCACACAGGTATGTGCCTATATCCGGCTATAACCAAGTACAGAGTCCACTGCTGCAGTACATGCGGGCATTACTAGGCAGTGACGATATTAGGGCGCACCGCAGTCTGGCCACACAGGTATGTGCCTATATCCGGCTATAACTAAGTACAGAGTCCACTACTGCAGTACATGCGGGCATTACTAGGCAGTGACGATATTAGGGCGCACCGCAGTCTGGCCACACAGGTATGTGCCTATATCCGGCTATAACTAAGTACAGAGTCCACTGCTGCAGTACATGCGGGCATTACTAGGCAGTGACGATATTAGGGCGCACCGCAGTCTGGCCACACAGGTATGTGCCTATATCCAGCTATAACGAAGTACATACACAATTCACTACTCCAGTACATGCGGGCGTGTCTAGGCGGCGACCATATTAGGGCGCACCGGAGTCTGGCCACACAGGCATATGCACGATAACAAAATCAGTGTACTAGGTCACATTAAATTAGCTAGCGAAACAGACGTGATGAGTATAGTTATCTAAACATAAAATACAGTATGTTAACTAACAAAGGGCGTTCCCGTTAACCCGCAATAGTATAGCGTCCATACATGATAAAAAAATATAACCATACAAAAAATTTTTTTTTTAAATAATAATGGGGAATATGCATGTGATTCAAATATGGGACAAATATTTTTTTTTATAAACTATATTACTTCAGAATTATGTCTCCATCAATATTTTTGAATAAAATTTCTTTTTGAGCGAGAAATTATTTTTTTTAAAGTCCCAAAAAACTGTGGGTAATTCAAATACTTGAAAAGCTAAGAGCGGATGTGACGTAACAATCCGGGATAACCATCAAAATGTCAATGTCAAGTCAATCAACAAGTGTCAAGTCAATGTCAAACGCTCCTACAAAAAGGAGTGTTTGACGTTGACTTGACAGTTGCTTGTTTGTTTTCACGGACTGTGACGTCACCACACCAAGCGCGACAAATGGACGGCGTTTAAATAGCCCGGATCGGTTGGATATATATTTTTTTTAATTTAAGTACTTTAAATTGCTTTTTTGCCGTCGAATTTTTTTTACTATTATTTGACGATGTAAACTATCGAATAAAAATATTAAAAAAATACATGCATTTTCCCTATTTTAACTATTGCAATATTCACAAAACTATAAAATTGAAAAAACCACTCTCAAAAAAGAAACACTCTGTACACGCACACTTGTTTTTCTACGTTGAAATACAAGTGTGCGTGTACAGAGTGTTTCTATTACGTATCAATTTAATATGTTTTGTAAATATTTTACAAAAAAAAAAAAACTTTTTTTTAATGGTTATATTTTTTTAGCATGTTGTATAGACGCTATACTATTGCAGGTTAACGGGAACGGTCTTCGTTAAATAACATACTGAATGTTATACCAGTAAAATAACCAAAACAACCTATTTGGTGAATATTCTTATCAAATTAACCTATTCGCCGTATTTAAATAATATATTCCAATTCTTTCCAGCTAATGCAAAATGGCCGCGAGCTCCTCTCAGTCCTAGCCCAGGAGCTAGACGAGCTCTCAATCTCCATCCGTCTCCGCTTGCTGTCTCCTCCACCAATAAGCACAATATGGCTGCTCCTCTCAGCCGACCTCTGTCTCAACAAATTCCTCCCACTACCGAACACACTACAACAGTTCTACGCCGCCCATCTAGAGTTAACCACCGAGGAAAATTTTAGTGAAGTCAGCTACGGCTCTTGGAAGAAGAGCCCCGAAAAAGATGATTACAGATCAGATACTAATGAGATAGCTGAGAAAGTCAGCCAGAATCTGTCGCAAATTAGCCTGAATAATAATGAGGACACGAAGCCTAAATTAAGACCGATATTAGGCGCCGGCGCAGGCTTGTTAAGGCAAGAACAGGCGCTCTCTGTCAGCCAAGATACTTTCGAAACTTGGACTGCTAAAAATAATTTAAACAAGAGATATGACTTGAACTCCTGGCGGCAGCAAGAGGAGGAGAAAAAGGAAGAAATAGAGTACAACCAAACGGTGTTACCCCCTAATGTGCAAGCTTTCCCTGTGCCCGATTACCCACCTCCCATAAACCGGTTTAATTACTCGGATAATTTCGTCAACTACCTACAGCAAGGCGACGGAGCGTATATACAGAATCAGTACACGAATGTGGCTTTCAATCAACAAGGCGGTGATACTTTCCAGAATTTTCCTGAGAGAACTCCTGTACTACCCACCAATACTGAAAGACCGCCCCCTGTAGTAGAAAGGGTCGCCCCAACCCCGGCCCAATCGATACCCGAACGCGTGAACAACGAACTACAGAAAAACAGTAGCCGCCGTCCCGTAGAAAATTGGAGGAAAGAGAAAAATGAGGTTATGGAGGACCCTAACAGGAATAGACAACGGAACTGGACCCGTCAGAAATCCAAAGACAATGTCAGCGAAGATGAGGATAAAGAGAAATATAATGACCGGTCTACATCGAGAAATAGGGATGGTAGACCTGCGAGGATGAACCGTAGGAGTAGTGGAGAGGAGGAAGGGGGAACGGCCAAGACTCCCCCAAGGAGACACGTGACAGAGGTCCCCAGGAACACTAAGTATTGGGACCACGATGATCGGTGTGATAAAGATTATAATAGTTAGTAGGAGCAGGCTTTGTAGCCTATAGGGGGCGTTGTGTGGAGAGTTGGGGACTTGGCGCACTATGGGGGACTGTAGCCCTAAGGGGGAATGGAACCCGAAGTGACAGTGGATAAAAGTTTTATGTGATGCAGTTGTTACATGGTTCAAAAATTGACAGTCGATTTTTAATCTGCAAGAAAAAATTTACGTGACAATTTGTTTTGACGAATTTTTATTGAGAGAAATATTGCATTAGACACTGCCACACTATTTGTCTAGAGGCGAAATAAAACTATTACTTATCATGAAAAACTAACTAAACTGCCAAATCGACCCCAAATAGGGAAAAACGACCCCAAATAGGGCAAAACGACCCCACATAGGGCAAAACGGCCCCAAACAGAGGGTATACGGCCCCAAATAGAGTTGAAAATGAGCATTTTTCATAAAATTTATGCCATAAGGCCTCTGCATCCAAAATATATATTCACTATAACGCCATCATCTTTCTGTCATAAGCAGGAAGGTACCACACAACGCCAGCTATGGTGAAATATCTAAATAATGAACTTTACCAACAAAAATTGGGTCTTTGATAGTGAAATTAAAAGTGACATTGACACTATTTAGTGAAGTGACTTTAGTACCAAAAGTGGATGCCAGTTGACAAATTTTAGTGTTAATAAAGTACCAATTATGTAACTATTTTGGTACCTGGTAGATCGCAGACCGATAAGTTGAAGTTAAAGTGTTGGGTAAGTTAGTAATATGAATTTACCTTTGACCTACATCGTGTATGTCGAACGAAATAATAGTACATTAGAATTAGAAAAAGGATTGGTAACCAACATTGTGTTGGTTGCCAAAATTGGAGGATTTATCGGACATCTTGTCTGCGGTCTACAACCCCATTTAGACTATACTTTTATAGTATGTTGCATAAAACATAATGAAAAACAAAATGTGTTCATAAAATCTTCGCTATTCGTGATTGCATAACTTAATTAAATACTTTTATAATTGATTATGGTCTTACTCAAAAATGTTTCGAGTTCGTCCGATTTATTTCGGACCTAAATGTTTACAGTAAAACTTTTTTCTTAATGTCCCTCGGTAAAATTCGTGTTTCGTCACTCGTCGGATTTCTATCAGCTGCCGTTTGCACCGGACGCTCTCAATCGACTTGGAAGTGTATAGAGTTGTAACTCTTGTAACTTGATGTAATTTATTTTAAAAATGGGAGGAAATACTTTAAGCGGTCAAGGACTTTCTAATATACGGTAATTTATTGCCCGCGCGCGGCCCGCCTGGTAGCTTAGCGGAAAATAGTTTTACAGTTCTATATCGTTCACATGCAAATCAAAACAAAACAACAATAAAGTACTTGGTTCTGAATTCAAATTATTATACACGACAAATCTAATAATTGATGGACATGGAAACTAGCATTCGTTTGTATTCGGAAATGCGATGATTTCCGAGGGACATTAAGAAAATAGTTGTATTGTACAGGCCCGAAACTATTCGGACAGGGCCGAAACTATTCGGACAGGGCCGAAACTATTCGGACAGGGCCGAAACTATTCGGACAGGGCCGAAACTATTCGGACAGGGCCGAAACTATTCGGACAGGGCCGAAACTATTCGGATAGGGCCGAAACTATTCGGACAGTCGCGAAACTAACGTGATAAGAACCGAAGTAATGAATGTTTCACGAAAGGTGTAATATGTATAATTGTATGCATGCTTTAAAATTATTATGTAAATGAGGGTTTGAAAGATTATTGCCTAGATTTTCCAAAAAGTTATTTGTCTTACCTGTATATTGGCAATAGGCTCGCCCCCTATTACATGGGACTTAAACATAACTGGCGAAATGTGTGTGTACTACAGGGTGTTAGGGTAAACACCGTTATCCTTGCAACCAGTGGTTTGGTTTCATTTATAGAACGTAAAATCAATGGAAAATTACAACTTTTTTTTTTATTTTTTTTTTTTCTGCATTTTACCACAAGAGACGCAAGTTCGTTGTCCTATGCGCTAGGGCAACGAACTTGCGTCTCAACACGGGTGGGGTGTCCGGGATGTGACCTGACCGGCCGCGAGCGCGACCCCTCCCTCAGTCAGTCAGCTGTTTCGCTAGAGAGCACGGTGTCGGATAGATACTTTTTAAAATCTTTTAATGAAAATGACGTTTTTTTTTTTTGTTGTGTTCGGTCATTTATTTTTATATTTAAGTCAACTACCCATGGTTTGAATGACAAGACTGTTTACCCTTACAGCCAGTATAAGTACAGCTCTGCCTAACCTTTTGGGGATTACAGGCGTGATGTTACAGACTTTTGGGTGATCTTAACAATATTTCTTTTACTATGAAAATGACAAAAATGTAATGTAACTAGTTAATGTAATATTGTTTTTATTTTTTTGTTAATTAACGTGAACAATTTAGCAACTGAATCTACTTTTTTTTTAAACAAAAAAAGTCGTGTGCTAACTGAAATTACAAACAAAACGGATGTTCTATTACGGAATATTAAAATATATTTAATTTAGTATTTAGTCTTAAAAACTAATTTAAAAAAGATTTTTTTTCTTCTCATTAAAAATAGTTGTAGACAATTTATTATTAAATAATTAACTGAGTTCTTAAGTTTTCAAATGGCAGTTACGTTTGTTTAGGTTGTGTAAAATGCGATTATTTGTCGCAGTTGCGATTTTGTCGCCATATTCAATTTTATTCAATTCAACGTCAGATACATGTTCAACTACTCAAAAAAAGGCAACTGCGACAAAAAGTCGTATGGTTTGTACGCGTCCTAAATATCTTAATATTTTAGTTGCTCAAGCCCTTAGTTTCAGAACATGACACCAAAATGATAATAGCAATATATTTGTGATACATTATCCAAATAATACAAATTATATAAATATAAATTGGATTATAGGAAGGCTTTGGACAAGACCGGTGGTAGTAGGCCGAAAATTCAAATTTAAACTCAAATTTGCAATATTTTATTTCACATAAACCTACATGGGATTTATGAAACGTCAGAAGCTGGGTGCACGGTTCCAATTAGTCGTTTCCTATGGAGAAGAGCCGGCAAGTCACTCCATGGTTACTCTTTTAAATTTTTAAAAGAGTAACCATGGAGTTTCATGTTTCATGGAGTTTAGAGAATAGGCTTTTACAATGTAATTATGTTCTTAAACCACGCAGAGATGGATAGATAATTGGATTAAAAAATAACAGGCTAACAACTGCTGTGACTCCATATTTTTTTATATAAACATAAAAAACTATGATGCCAATAAACGATTGCATCATTTATTTAAAACAAGCGTTTGTTGCAGAATTTGAGACTTCCCTCTTTACTGTAATCATGTCTTTTTAGTCAATAAAATATTAAAGGTCAAATTAATTTAACTAGCGAAACTCCACAGATAACAGATCTATTCATGATAAACTTTTGTGAAAACTTCCTCACTCCTACTATTTCGCTGTGACCCACAGGGTTCATGTGCCTATTGTATAATTACAACTTGCTTCAAAGACGGTGAAGGTAAAATTTCGTGAGGAAACCGGCCTGAGAGATATTTCTCGTCGGCATGTGAAGCCAAGTCAAGCCCATGGGTGGTATAAAAACTCTGATATTGGGGTAGGTACTAACCACACGAATAGGAATGAAGTAAACATTTTGGAATGCAAATAAACTAAGTATTGAGTTTTGCGAGCTAACATCACTGCCACCGATTTGAAGTCCAAGCCATATACAGGTCGTCCCACGGATATGCCACATGGAGGGAAAGTACCTTGAATATTGTAGATGGAACATTTTACTGAAAGAAGACTATTTGAAATATAAACTGCATTCATAGATATTTAAATAATTACATGGTTGAACCAGAGAGCGAAATAATCAAAAGAGTGCGACTTTGTATTCCAGGAACGGACTCATTTTGAGCATAAATTCAAATAATGTCTTCTTTCAGTAAAATGTTCCATCTACAATATTCAAGGTACTTTCCCTCCATGTGGCATATCCGTGGGATGACCTGTATAAAATTAGTAAAATATTTCCATGAGTAGTTTTGTCATATTATCGCGTAGAAGTTCCTTAATTCAGACTGGGAAATCTCGGAAGTCGGATCAGATACTCATAAAATCTCGAAAATCTTCATCTGTGTCGCCTTTTCTTCAACGGGTCGACTTCCAATCCAACCGGATGGAACTGAATACCAGTATTTTACATGGAGCGGCTACCTATCTGACCTCCAGTTACTGGGTAACACCCGTTGGTAAGACTGGTGGTCAGAATTTTTGACTTATAATTATGTCGACAATTTTTGAGCAAAATAATTGTAGTTGTTATTTTGAATTGCTGTTTTCGTACAGAACAAAAATATAATAATAACTGATGCCCGCGGCTTCGCCCGCGTGGATGTCGGTTATTATATACTAAAACCTTCCTCGAGAATCACTCTATCCATTGGTGAAAACAGCATGAAAATCTGTGCAGTAGTTTTTGAGTTTATCGCGAACGGACAGACAGACGCGGCGGAGGACTTTGTTTTATAATATGCATGGATGGCTATCTATAGGCTATGTAAATAAAATATTTGTATATATGACCCTAAGGTTGAATTTCAATTGCACGTCATAAAACGACAAAGCATACTTAGTTCGTCTATTGGATATTTTCAACCGTACTGACATTTCAATTTACTGAGAATTGTTGTCAAGTATCTATGTCCAGAGCCAGTGGTTCCTGGCCTTTTTTTTTTTTTTTGAAGGTGCGAAATCATCCAATGACTTCTCCCGCTCTGGGTGGAGCGGAAGGGCGTGTCAGACTTTTACTGACTAAAACCCACCCGTGTTCCTTCAGTTGCCTGTTGCCAAGGTCCCGGTATCCCTTTCGGACTAACCCGCAACCCTGGCAGGAGTGGTTCTTGGCCTGGGTATTGTGTTTGTAAATGTACTATTTAAAAAAATCCCGAAAAGGGACAAGGTTTCTTAAAAAAAAAAAAACAAACAAAGAAAAAAAAAACGACAAATACTAAAAATGAAACCTACGCATCCCAATGCGGTCTCTTGAGGCCGAGGGCCAAATTCTCAGATTACTTTTCTGAGTAAAGTTAGCGTTTCACACGAATATAAACATTATTGTTAAAAAAATAGTGTTTGTATTCGCGAAAATGAACAGTGTGTCATACGAATACGAACCTTATAAGCTATGGCATATGTTTATATTTGCGAAAATGAACGTTGTGTCATACGAATATGAACCTTACATGCTATGATATAAGGATGCTATTCGAATGAAAGCTAACGCTTCGTAAATAGTGGAGTTTGAGATGAAAGAGAGAAGACAAATGATGACCGTAGTATTGCTAAAGCAACATATAATACAACATTATATTTTGTTTATTCTAAACTCGAAAAGGGGTCATTGTACTCAACATTTTGAACAACTTTTTCTATGGGACCAACCTTGAAATCGCGAAAAAAAAATTAGCTGTTCCATACATTTGTGTTCACTTAAATCGACAAAATGTATGGAACAGCTTATTTTTTTTTTCGCGATTTCATAGTTGGTCCCATAGAAAAAATGATGAGTACAATGACCCCTTTTCGGGTTTAGCATAAACAAAAAATAATGTTGTAAATGTCCAAACTGTACTTAAATATTTATACAGTGGTGAAAGATTGTAGCCATCAAATCTACCCAATTATTCTATGGGGCTGCCTCATTGGTCTAGTGGTCGCAAGAACTACTACTGAGCCTGAGGTCCTTTTTTTTTTTTTTTTTTGAGTGTCGGAAATCATCCAATGACTTCTCCCGCTCTGGGTGGAGCGGAAGGGCGTGTCAGACTTTTACTGACTAAAACCCACCCGTGTTCCTTCAGTTGCCTGTTGCCAAGGTCCCGGTATCCCTTTCGGACTAACCCGCAACCCTGGCAGGCATCGGTCCTAGCGGACCCCGCTAGCGGAGCCTGAGGTCCTGGGGTATATTCCCGGGTCGGGCAAAGTGTTAATGGGTTTTTCTTCTAGAAATTTCTCAGTAGCAGCCCGGAGTCTGGATTCGTGCTCAGTTGATGGCAATAGGCTCGCCCCCTATTACATGGGACTTAAACATAACTAGCGATATGTGAGTGTACTATAGGTACATCTCTGCCTAACCTTTCGGGGGTTACAGGCGTGATGTACTTATTTCGATTTTCTTAATGCGGTTTTTTGAATTTTTTGAATGGACCTCCACAACCCAGTTACTGGGTAACATGATACATGGGTAAGACTGGCTGTCAGACTTACGGGTTTCTGACTACTCGTAGCCACTCGTAAATAGTCGTGTTTTCCGAAGAACGAAGGGGCTCTCCATATGGCTCGTTTGCCACCCAATAAATACCTTTTTTTGAGCAGTGGTGGCCCAGTGGTAACGGCCACGACTTACGAGTTGTAGGTCCTAGGTTCGAACACTGCCGGGTGCTTTACTTTGTGTTAATTATTTCATCACCACTGCTCTCAAAACGGTGAAGGAAAACATGGTGAGGAAACCGGCATGTCCTAGAACCAAAAATTCGAAGACATGAGACATCTACCAACCCGCACTGGGCCCGTGGTGGATTACGGCCCACTCCCTCTCACAGAGAGGAGGCATGTGTCCCAGCAGTGGGAACATTATAGGCTGATTATGTAAAGATCTTTTACCTTTGTTGTTAAGTTCGGATTTCATTGAGTGATCTGATCTAATACTTGGCGAGAGTACCAGTCTGCTAAATGTCTCGATGTGGTCGCTAGTTATGTGTCGTTTTTCATTACTTTCTAGGCATTATGTAGATACATACGATCTCTGGAGAGTTATGTGATATCTAGAATGGTTGATCTGAAGATTTGGTCTCGGAATCTCCAGCGGTTCTCATGTAAAAATATGATTGGTTCGAATTCGAACTATACTGGAGTATTTTTTGTCAAAAATGGTCTTAAAACAGAGTTTGATAACTGATAGACACGTGCTTTTGCTAAGACTTAATTCCGACCCTCTCTTGTACACACGGCTGCACATCAAGCTATACATTTCCAGTTTATGCTGCTCTCGCATTGTATAGGATGTCCGTACAATGCGAGGTCAGCTTATACTGGAAATGTATAGCTTGATGTGTAGTCGTGTGTACTTATCGTTTCACAGTGATAGGAATATTGCCTAGCCAAAGCTCGTGTCAAGTATAGCTGAACAAATAACTTGAGGTTTCGACCGAGGCCAAAAAATCTATGGAAAAAATCATATGATCTGCCCAGGATTTAAGGGGAAACACGGTCACGTGGGCGTTGTCATCCATTTCATAGTAACGTATATTAAAAAAAAAAATATATTACTACGCCAAAAAACAAGACCCTGAGAACATGACAGTGGTGGATATACATTATATCGTAAAATAATATTAGGACTTGTATAACTAACCAGGGGGAAAATAGGAATACGTTAGTTTATAGGTGTGTCCAAACATTGAGTGACAAGAGCGTGGCAGGTAGACAAAAGCGTTCGCGCGCGGCAGTCGTGCACGAATGCCGCTTTATATCCAAACCTTAAAATGAACGCCAACGCCCATGACCGCGTTTCCTCTTAAAAAAATTGAATGTTTGACAGAAAGTAATGAATTCAGCCTTAAGTATAATGCATAATAATGAAATTAGATTTCTTATTTTTCATATTGTAATTCTAGTTTAAAATAATTAGAATTAAAATAGTTCTAAGACTACATTATTAATAATTATTAAAATTGGGATCGTGATTAATGAAATTTAATAAAGTTGGACAAATTATGATTGCAATGTTGTGAAATACTCAATTTAATTTATATGTCGCATGCTTTTAGAGAATACAGGGTTATTGATTAAATGTCGGCAATCCAGGAGATCTTTTGACTCCTAATCAAATGTCAACTATTATAACCGACGTAAAACCGTATAAGCCGACGTTTAACCAATAATCCTGTATATCTCAGTATCATCTACCTACCCTTTTCCCAACTATGTTGGGGTCGGCTTCCAGTTTAACCGGATGCAGCTGAATACCAGTATTTTACATGGAGCGACTGGCTGTCTGACCTCCACAACCTAGTTACTGGGTAACATGATGTCCTTTGGTAAGACTGGTGGTCAGACTCGTAATCAGTGCTTTCGTGATTATGTGAATATCGCATACCGTGGAAAAAAGGTCGCCGGGTAGCACCCTATGAACATACACATATATGCCAACTTTCATGGTGACATACATTTTTATACAGGGTGTTAGGGTAAACACCGTTATCCTTGCAACCAGTGGTTTGGTTTCATTTATAGAACGTAAAATCAATGGAAAATTACAACTTTTTTTTAATTTTTTTTAGATCTAAATTTTACCACAAGAGACGCAAGTTAGTAGGGCAACGCCCTATGCGCTAGGGTAACGAACTTGCGTCTCAACACGGGCGTGGGGTACGGGATGTGACCTGACCAGCAGCGAGCGCGATCCCTCCCTTAGTCAGTCAGCTGTTTCACTAGCAAGCACGGTGTCAGATAGATTTAAAAAAAATCTTTTAATGAAAATAACGTTTTTTTTTTTTGTTGTGTTGGTCATTTATTTTTATATTTAAGTCCAACTACCCATGGTTTGAATGACAAGAGTGTTTACCCTTACATCCTGTATAGGTACCTAAATAAATAGATTTGTATTTATTTCGAAACAAAAGTAATGACTTACCTATTGAGTAGTATTTCATACATTGTAATCGTTTGAAAACTTATAGATATCCTTATTATTGGTCTGTTAAATTAAAAATCTATTCTGTCTTTCGTTGATAGAAATTTCATTTAAAAAAAGCATTTTAGCAAATTAATTATTATTTCACTACATGCCAAATTTTTTTTACCGGTGCTAAACTTAGGCATTGCCACCATTATAAAGCCCGCCTTATGTCCAACAATGGGCTAAATACACTTTGAAACTTCCTCAGATTCGACAGTATCTAGTAACAAAATGCAGAATACTAGCAGACAAATTACACTCCCGGATTCCTATATCAAGCCACTGTTTTTTTTTTAATAATGGATTGTGTTAAATGGTCGTGAATTCTGGAACAATACGGCCAGTATGTCTGCTTCAAGCCTGCACAAAAACAAAACTTTTACTTTAAGTGACAATCGCTTCGAAAGCGTTTCGTATTTCTACAACGACTTTCAACAGAATTGACGTAAGCTTTTCGATAGCTTATGTCAGTCCTATACATTTTTGCCTTTTCCATCATCGTTATCGCTGATAGAATGTCACTTTGTCTAGGGCCTCAGATTGGAAGTCGCTTCATGTAAAATATAGGTAAGACACATGCACAATGATCAAAGAGACTTACTACTAGCGATAAAGTGACATTCTATCAGGCGATAACGATGATGGAAAAGGCAAAAAAAGCTTATGTCAATCCTGTTGAAAGTCGTTGTAGAAATACGAAACGCTTTGAAAGCGATTGTCACTTGTCTAGGCCCTCTATTCTGTAAGTCGCCATTTTGAACTACTTATATTATTATTGAAATTACGCTTGACAAGCAATGGTGCCAACATGACAGCAAGGCAAAGCATAGTGACTCGATTAACGACTCTAGGGGTGTATGATAATAAGGATTGAAAGAATGCCTAGTAAACATCGCTCGGGAATAAGTACCTGTATAGTATAATTAATTCATTGTGAATCACAAACGCAATGATTAGTTTTAAAATTTAAACTTAAATTAAAAACAGGCCGTGGACTGTAGCTATAGAGTGAGGCCACAAAATAATGGCTTTGAAGCCTTTTCAGAGTTGTTCAGGCCAGTTTTTGCAAGGCCAGAAATTGTCTGGTATGATTGGCGCTAAATTGTGAACATTATTTCTTAAGTTTATTGACAAAAAGGTTCTCGAAAAGGTTTGCCTAGCTGTGTCTATGATTTTAATAATCGTGCAGGGCCATTTGGGCCAAGCCACAAAATGCTTAGGTAGTGAATTAGTAAATATTAAGGGATAAACTACAGCCCACGGCCTAAAGATTTTCATGCAAAATTACACTGGGAAACCCTGATCTGCTATGACTCAGGCCTCCTCTCTGTGAGAGCGAGTGGACGCGGGCCCAGTGCGGGGTGGCAGATGTTTAATGCCAAGTTCAATTATATAATTATAAAAATCAGGCAACGTAACAAAAAAGCCGAAAGGGAAAGTGTTGCCTGCCTTGTCGGTCTAGTGGTTGCAAGTGCTACAGCTGAGCATGAGGTCCTGGGTTTGATTCTTAGGTCAGGGAGGTTGTAATTGGGTTTTTCCATCGTAAATTTCTTTGATGGCAAAAGGCTCGCTCGCCTATTACGTTTGACTTAAAAACATAACTGGGGTAATGTGGGAGTAGATACTGTATGTACCTACATCTCTGCCTCACCATTCGGGAAACACAGGCGCGATGTTATGTAGTTGTAACAAAAAGACTTCCAGCAATAACAACCTCGAATAGTATAATTTTGCAAGAAAATCAAACATGTTTAAGGCATTGTAAATTAGCTAAAATTATATAATTTTAGATTTTTCTAAGATTTCTTAATGAAACGTGGATTTCTTTTCGATTGATTAACAAAATGTAATAAAATATGGTAGTTGTTTGCGCCGAATTTTGAAGTAATCTCAGTATTGGGTCAATGTAAAAAAAAAAAATTTTGGTTGCATTTAACTTGACATATTTACACGACGTACTAAGTAAACACAGCTCAATATTTTTCACAATACTGTTTCACTGTACCAACGAACAAACAAATAAACTTCCTGACAGTCGAAAGGTCATAAGTGCAAATCTTACTTTTAAAATCTGCTTTATTTCTATGACGTTAAAGTCTAATGAAACTCGTTGGTTTTCACAGAGATTAGGGCTTATAAAAGCTGTTAATTGGCGTACTTAGAATACTTCGTTGAAATAAACAACAGAATGACACGACTATATACTATTTTGTGTATAAAATGTTTAAGAAAGAGATAATGACAATTGTGCCTCTCTGTCTAACCATCTGTCTATTATATCTTGCATGTCAGAAAAAAACAAAAGTAAATTTAGGCTTAGTTCCTCACGGCTACACATCAAGCTATACATTTCCAATATAAGCTGTCTCGCATTGTATAGGATTTCCGTACAATGCGAGGTCGGCGTATACTGGAAATGTATAGCTTGATGTGTAGCCGTGTGTACATTCCAAAATAAAAAACATTACACTCCTTTTTGGGCAGTCGTGTAAAAAATACTGCGTTCAGATGCGAAACCAGGCGTAGAATACGCCCCGAAATTTGTAACAGCGTTAAATGTGTACGAACTTTCGAAGCCTGATTTTCAATTCTAAACGAAGTTTTTTCTTGCTACCCAGTCGGGGTAAAGCAAAAGGAGAGTTATGTTGTCTAGTAACAAAAAGATTGCTTCACACCTTTAACCGTGCGTTTGCACTGGCGAAACATTACAACAAAACGTGTTTAAATCTCTAGTGCCTGTCAAAAATTGTATGGAACATTGACAGAAGATAGAGATTTCAACATGTTTTGTCGAAAATGTTTCGCCAGTGCAAACGCACGGTTACAGATACTTAACCTCTGACAGCAGCAAGCAAACAGAAACCTTATTTTAACGAGAATAAAGATCACTGTCATTTTTAAATGATGCAAAAGAGGTGAAATAACTTTGAAGGCCTTTAGTACAATGGGTCGTGTCTTCTGGTCGCGGCATTACTTTTGCCTCATAATTCAATGATATTTAAGGTGCAAGGCGCGCAGTTGCTTACCCTCATTTTTCAAAATAATGGTACCCACTGTAAAAATCTTGAATGTGCAAAATTGCATGAGTTTCTGAAAAAACATAATATTTTGATCACCTATTTATTTCTTATAGGTTATGTGCAAGATCTCAAATTAATATTACTTTTGTTCTTAGAAAATTACTTGAAATTAGCAAACGAATCTTTTTAAAATCTATTAAGTACTTGCTGCCAATTGATGTCATTTCCACTTAAACGAATATCAACTTTAAACTAATGAAATTACGTTGATTTCAGAATGGTTGAGAAAAGTCATAAACATGTTTGAAGTTGTAGCGCAAAGTGCACTTTGTGCGCATGGGTAAAAGTTGCTTTTCCAAAAACACATATTTACATGTTTGGAAACTTCCAGGATATATTTTTTTTGTATGCAAAATATACGACATCTTCAAACAGTTGTACAAAAGGGATAAGTAACTGCGAAAGGTTTTTTGTTAATATAAAATAATTTAGATTTGAAAGGCGTCATGTCGCTAAGATTTCGTTATTAAATTATGTAATCTCGAATAAATTGAAATATGATTTCATTTTGTTGTTTTATTTCTTATTTTTTAAAGATCTTTTTGTGTCTTCTTACACTCGAGTCGGCTGTTGGTAAACATTTATGCAGGATTAAAAATAAAACTGGAATAAACATTTTCAAATCGTTTATTGAAAAAATAATATACTTGACAACTTCAGACCAAATAAAAAACCAAGACATTGCGCTGCGAACAATACAGTGAAGCATGCCAAAACTACACCTCCGCTCTGTGCATACACGCTCACACGCACGCATTTACTATCAAACTACACCTCACTAAGGGTGCGTTCCGAGTTTCGCTGTAATCGATTTGGGCGTGCTAAAACCCGTTCCGTATTAGCCTAAGCACGATAACGATGTCCCGTGAATCGTCATAGATGACGTCATGACATGCGCCATCTTGCGATAACGCCGACCATGCCTTAGATTATTATCACCGTGAGCACTGTCAATGTGGCTGTCAAACTGACAGTTGTACTGTGTTGTTTTAAATCATACAAACAGTATTTTTTTTTAATTGATGAATATACTGATGAATTTGTTTTTTTTTTTAATTTGATGTGTTTAACACAGAAGCACTTTATAATATGAATATCAACAATAATAACAATGCAAGGTTTGAGGTTATGTTTATGTTACGAGGACTGTGAGCGCGTTCACGAACGTTCCGAATTGTTGACAGCCCTCAGCTGTCATAATTGTGATATCTAATTCGGTACGCAAGTAATCGCTGTAAGCGTTTATTTTCTAATTCGGAAAGCAGCCTAGGTGCACACATGTTTATGAAACCGGCCTCACGTCACTGTTGACAGCGCTCTGTGTTGGTTTTTTATTTGGTCTGAGTTGACAACTTAAAACTAGACTTATTGTAAGTAGTTGATATTTATTACTAAACATGATAGGAACAACAACGATAATGTTTATATACAAATAACTGCGCGGTAATTGTGTAACACACATCCATACTAATATTATAAATTCGAAAGTAACTCTGTCCGTCTGTCTGTATACCTTTTCATGCCTAAACCACTGAACGGATTTCGACAAAATTTGGCAAGGATATATATTATGACATCCTGGGAAAGGACATAGGCTACTTTTTATCGACATACCACGCGGGCGGAAGCTAGTTAAACATAAAATAACAATTGATCGCAATGGGTTTCCTTTTGACAGTTCACCCACTTTCATTGCGTTACGTTGTTGAGTGAATTTTTCAAACATAAGGATCAGCTCAGACCGCGACGCGACGCTGCGCGCACTTTTTAACAATTATCGAACTTATTTTCTTCACGAAAAGGTATAATTTCAGTGCGAGAGTTGACACCTGTACCAAAGTACGCTGAGATGCGCGGTGCTGCGCAGCGCGTGTACTTTATTGTGTAGTAAATAAATTCGATATTGTATCGGATCATAAAAAGTGTGCGTCGCTTCGCGTCTCGGTGTTAACTGGGAGCCCAAGAAGCAATTGATTAGCATCCTTCAAAACTCTCGGATTGTGATTGAAAGTGTGTTACAAAATGAGGGTGGTTGATCATACTAGTCCAAATATACTTTGTTTCGTAAAAATGTATATCTACACTGCCAATACTGCTACTGCAATAAAAAAACTAAAACCCGACTACGACAAAAAAGTCAACTAAAAAGGTATAAACAAGACATCACAGTCAGACAAATAAAAAATCCAGGGTCACACGTAATCCGTTTGATTTATGTCTTAAATGATGAAACGTGTTACTCCGGATTTTTTATTTGTTTAGAAGAAATGAGACCTACATTGATGGCAAATAAATAAATAAATCTAAAATCTAAATCTGAGGGAACAGATAAACATAAATACATACATACCGGTCAAAATCATAACCCTCCTTTTTGCTTCGCCGTAGTCGGGTAGAAATACACAACAAAGTTTTGGAATGAGATACAATAAAAAGTCGAGAAAATGAGGGATTTCATGATAATCCACTCCACCAGTTGGCGCCACTTTTAAAAGAGGTTTTCAATTTCGACAATGAATATAAAATTACGTTAACGTTCATCATTCGTTTCATTCATTCAGTCACGACTACACTCGCGACAATCTAAGAAGTCCGTTTTGACGTTTCGTTCTCGTACATGTAATAAAACGTCAAGCCTTGAGAATCAGTTCAACGCAATGTAGATAAGTCGTCGATTACAAACTCTCTAAGTATGATCAATCGATATGTCTCGAGAATCAGTTTATAAGAAGCAATGATATTATATTAACAGATATGTTATACACTCACAAAACAACCGAAAAAAGTGTTCCGCGCAGCAGCGGCACACATACCTACGTTTCATTCATTTTACATTTCACTACAAGTAAAAACGTTACAATTGGAATGTTTTCGAGTCTTCACGATTGCGCGCTTATAACATATCTGTTAATTTAATATCATTGATAAGAAACCAATTTTTTTTTTCATCGCTACACTAAGCATTTTTATAGCTGTCAAAACGGACTTCTTAGATTGTCGCGAGACTAAATAAATTAAAGGCACTTTGACACTTTTGACAGGTGCCCGGACCTGACGTCTCAGTGCTGCCACCTGGTGAACGTAATTTTAAAAAACACTCATTTTACTCCTAGATTAAACAGAAGACAAATTCTCTAATCTCATCTTCCAAGTGAATTTGTTTCGGCCTTTCTTCTCAGAGTAGTCAGATAGGAAACGCCGACCTCATCTAGTTTTTAAAATATGATTGACGTGTAAAAGTGATTGTACAAACCTACCTACATAATAAAATCATTTAAACATACACTCCTACCAACTTATCTGTGAAATGGCGAAAATTGTAACTACGGCCGTCATGTTGAAAGTCATTCGATTGTCAGTGTCTGCTACATTCAGTGCACAATAAAATTATTATCATTATTAGAATGTAGATGAATTCATTCATTCTGATGTTAGAATTAATTTGTATAATCAATCAATTAGCAACACTGAATCGACGGTGCCGTCCTCTTTCAGTTCACAGATAAGTTGGCAGGCAGGACTGTAGATCATCTTATCATGTCACCGACAATGAATGTCGATTTGTCAAAAAATTTGGTAATATTTAAGTTATTTTTTATACTGAAATTAATTAAATGCGAAAGTTCTTAATAAAAATACGAGATTTTACATTTGTTTTCGCGCTCTCTTTCACTCCTATTATTTATGAATAGAATCTATAAATATTCAATCCATTCGTAACTTCAACAAGGCCGTGTCCTAACAAAAGCGATCGTTGCGTTCATATTCGCGCCGACAGAGGGCGCATTCGGATTTTCCGAATAGTTAATGTCTATGATGGTCCATAGACCACTTTCGCCCAGCCCCCTTTATTTTTTAATTTTCTTTTTTATTTTTTTAAGTTGAGACCTTTGTAGACTCATAAATGCAGACCTCATTTGTAGACCATTTTCTGTTTTGTTAAGTACCTGGTACTTGTTGACAGGCCTACACTGTCCTCCCATACCTATTAACAGTGTAATATAAAAAATAATTGGCTTGTACAATATACAAGCCAATTATTTTTATAGAATAACCGTTTACCAGTTTCTTGCCGGCTCTTTTCCATAGGAAACGACCAATTGGAACCGTGCACCTAGCTTCTGACGTTTCCTAAGCCCGTGTAGGATTATGTGAAATAAAATATTTGTAATTTGAATGAGTGCGATCTTGAACAAATGATCTCGATGATCGCTTTCTGTTAGGACCCAGGATCAAGGCTTACAGTCAGAAATAAATCTTACAACAAACTGAACTAGCTTTCACTAAAATCAACTGATTTTGACTCTGAATACATCGAACGTTTTCTGAAACAAACAAAAAAATATTTTTTATTTATTTATTTTACAATTTATTTATGGTGTAAGTACAGTCACGAGCAATAACATAAAAAAACGACCTTAAAATTCGAATTCATTTAAACAACATTAAATCGCAAAAATAAATATGATAACTGTGCCTAATAATTATGTAAACGTTAAATTGTGTCAAAATTAACTACACATTTTTATGAATTTTCGTTAAAAATAGATTACCAAACAAAAAAAAACAACCGACTTCCAAACCAATTCCCCGACTTCCAATCGACTTCGTTTTTTTGCCACCGACTTCCGAAATTAAAGTTATTTTTCACTTTTTTAATGTTTTTTTTTGGAAGTCGGTTGTTTTTTTTTGTAAAAAGTTTTTATTTTTCACTTTTTAGTTGTGGTCCTACCTCACACAAATTCGTATACCGTTATCTGCTATGTAAATAACAGTGACGGAGTCAACTAAGATAATAATATCGTCTACATACGCAAAGTGGGAAAAATACGTAGTTATTGAAGCTAACTCAAAAACTACGCAAGCAAAATTAATAAAATTTATATGGGACCACCTCTGAAGCATGACCTACCAAACAAAAAAGAATTATCTAAATCGATTCATAAGTGGCGGAGTAATCGCGTTTGAACTAATGTTACGTAACTCATAATAATATGTGAACTTCAGGCATAGCACATCTTGTTGCGGGAAAGTCCGAAAGGGATACCGGGACCCTTGGCAACGAAGGAAGGAACACGGGTGGGTTTTAGTCAGTAAACATCTGACACCACCCTCCCGCTCCGCCCAGAGCGGAAGAATTCATGTGATGACTTCCCACCCTCAAAAAAAAAAAGCCTAGCCTGGCCTAGCACATCTCTGGCAGCAAGATACCTGGGGGCCAAGTCTACTAATTTACAAACGTGTCGGTGGTCTCACAATGATGAGTTTTTGACAGATATGCCATACAAAATCTGTCAAAAACTCATAATTGTGAGACCACTGACACGTTTGTAAATTAGTAGACTTGGCCCCCCGGATGCTGTATTAGAACAACTTACCCTCAACACGTGGTAGCGCCGTGTTCCTCTTCTATATGCTTTCTGAACACCGACCGCGACCCGGACTCGAACCCGCACGCGCCGCAGACCAACACGTCTGCTGCTTCCACTTCCTCCGTGTCTAAATGTACTGTGTCTGTTGATGAGGCATTGAGTTTAATGGTGGTAAAGGGATATGCAATTTAATTTTAGGGGGATGCCCTAAGATAGCCCGCGAAATTCAAATTTTCTTACGTTTTTTGCAATTTTCAGGTCAGTATCAGGTTGTATGTTGATCTAAATATGATTTGCGTCCGTAACAAATATGGATTTACAGAATTATAAACATTAGAATCAGCAATACAACTCCATAAGTTCATATAAGTGCCAAATGTCATGATTTCATGAAATAATCATTCAATGCACTTACATGAACTTATACACGGTGTTAGGGTAAACACCGTTCGGGGGTCGTGCGGTCCATGGCCCTTTACGGGGCTCCGGTGTGGGCGCGTTCCCTTAGGCTGCGGCCAGCCCGCCGGTTGAACGCGTCCCAAAGGGTCATGGCCATTCGGCTGGCCCGGGGATACCGCACGGTCTCCCGTGAGGCGGCGAGCCTCCTGGCCGGATTACCGCCATGGGATCTGGAGGCGAAGGTCCTCGCGCACATATGGGACTGGCGCGAGGAGATGAAGCGCCGGGGCGTAACTCCGCTGCCGCGAGAAATCGCGGCTCAGCGGACAGAGCTCCGGCAGGATCTCATGGCGGCATGGAGAGTGCGATTGTCGCAACCCAGTGCTGGGCACGCCACAATTGCGGCGATAAGTCCCCTCTTTGAGGAGTGGCTAGAGAGGCGCCACGGCGTCCTCACCTTCCGCCTGACGCAGGTCCTCACCGGACACGGTTGCTTCGGGAGGTTCCTGTTTCGTATAAGGCGGGAGGAAACGCCCGGGTGTCACCACTGTGTGGATCGCCCGGAGGACACGGTGGAGCATACGGTGGAGGTCTGCCCCGCTTGGGCGGAGCCCCGCCGTGTCCTCTTGGAGGCGATTGGCGGCGGTGACCTCTCGCGTCCGGCTCTGGTCCAGGCCATGGTACGGAGCGAGAGGGCATGGGAAGCAGTCACCTCCTTCTGCGAAGCAGTAATGCTCGCGAAGGAGGAGGCGGAACGCGTGAGGGAGAGGCAAAGTTTGCGCCCTCACGCCCCTAACCGCCGCCGCCGCTGGAGACGCCCTGGGCGTCGGGAATCCCAGGCGGATTCCCGGCCACCATAGGCGCGGGCTTGCGGACGGCGAGCAATGGGTAGCTCGCCGTCCGATCAGGACCAGGAATCGGTTGGATTTGCCGAACTATCGAATAAAAATATAAAAAAATACATGCATATTCCCTAATCTGTAAATCCATATTTGTTACGGCCGCGAATCATATTTAGATCAACATACAACCTGATACCGACCTGCAAGTTGCAAAAAACGTATGAAAATTTGAATTTCGCGGCCTGCCTTAGGGCATCTGCCCTAACTGTACTTATCTAAAGACTTCTAACGACAGTGACACATACAATCTGACTTACTGCTGGCCCCGCCATCAATGTGTTTGTCTTGAACATGCTTCATTAGCTGAAACATAACAATATTTACTTGTTTATAATCCTATAAAATTAATGTACAGTCACGGACTTTAATTGATGAGCCACCTTCAAACTTTTCAACTGTGCAGTTTCAAATATTCACGAGATTACACGATTAAACACGAACTCAATGCGCACGCTCGTGAACAAGATGACAAATAAATTACTTTTAATTGGAAATAGCCTTATCCATAGAGGTTGACTAATAAGTTCTCAATAATAAAAATAAATACAATGTTGCATTAAGTTTATCCAATCTATTTGATACCGACCTCCTTTGAATCATAGCTCACTAACTCGATAATTCTGAAAACTTAACTGAAGACAGTGACAGTTGAAATATCAATGTCAGAGACGTTACTTTCGAACTTGTCGAAATGACTATTAATATTTCTCCATACGCTAACGTTACTATAGCAACAGTAACCTAGCAACGATTGTTTATCATTGCTAGGTTACTGTTGCTAGACCTGCAATTGGTTGACTTTGGATAGTCAAGTTTGTAGTTCTGGCTCTCAGGTTAGCCAACCAAGATATGAAATATAATTACCCGACTACGGCGAAGAAAAAAGGAGGGTTATGATTTTGACCGGTATGTATGTATGTATGTATGTATGTATGTATGTATGTATGTATGTATGTATGTATGTTCATCTGTTCCCTCCTATCTTCCAAACCACCTGTCACAATTTGACAAATGAGGTATCGTTAGAAGCGTCGTGATTGTCCGCTGGTTATAGGCTATGTAAAGTCACATTAAATTAAAAATGGCGCCCTCTAGAGGACATAAAGTGAGGAACTAAAAAAAAAATATGGTTTCATCGTACCATGTTGGGTATCAAATGAAAGGGCTTAATGAGCACATTTCAAAAATATATATATTATAACCACAAAAGAATTTAAAAAAAAATCAAGTAATAAAAACTAAAACCCAACTACGACTTAAAAGGTATAAACAAGACACCACAGACAGACAAATTAACAATCCGGAGTCACACGTAATCTGTTCGATTTATGCCCTAACACGTGTGACTCCGGATTTTTTATTTGTCTGTCTGTGGTGTCTTGTTTATACCTTTTAAGTCGTAGTTGGGTTTTAGTTTTTATTACTTGATTTTTTTTTTCTTCTTCTAATACGAAGACATATGACTTTGCGTGTCGGGAACCGAATAAACCCGATTTGCAATACACGGCTAAAATACGAACAGTGCCAGGTGGCTTATGTGACTGTACCTAGCCTTTTCCCAACTATGTTGGTTGTCTTCCAGTCTAACCGGATGCAGCTAAATACCAGTATCTTACATGGTGCGACTGCCTATCTGATCTCCACAACCCAGTAACTGGTTAATACGATACCCATTGGTAAGACTGGTTGTCAGACTTTCGGGCTTCTGACGACCCGTAACGACTGTCAAAGATCCACCAATGACAGCCGGGACCAACGGCTTATCGTGCTTTCCGAGACACGGAGGAGTGTCGGTATGTAAAGATGGTCACCCATCCACGGCCCAACCCGGGCAAGCGTAGCTTAACCTGATGGATCGACCCGTGCGGCTGTTACTTATTAGGTTATGTTTTCTGCTTGTAATATTGTATAGTGTAGCTGTTTTCTTAATAATTAAATTAAAGACATTATTACGACTAATCCATTACTTCATAGATTTTAAAAATTAATCTGCTCAACAGCGAAAATATGGGTGAACTGTCAAATTGAAAGATATTGAGATCGATTGGCATTTTATGTGTGTTTAAGATTTTTTGACGTGACAACGTCTAATAAATCGATGAACGCCGACTGCAAGCACGAAAAAGGATGACTCATTGTCCCGTTACGCTCATTGTCCCGTTACGATCGGAGCGAGAGCGCTACACGAGCAAGCGAAAGGCACGAGGCAGGATTTCAACAATGTTTTGTTATGACGTTATCACGTTAAACTATCGTCCGTAAACCGACTTTACAGACAAACGATTTTTTTTAAGTAAGATAATGAATCACCTGCGTGTGCGTGGCCGCGCGGAAGGGACAGCGCGCGCACTGCAGCGTCACGGCCGCGCCGCGCCGCGCGCCGCGCGAGCCGCCCGCGCCGTGCTCGCGCGCCTGCGGGGGACCAACACCGGTGTTTTACACTCCTTTCACAGCTATTTCATCTCTGACAGCAGCAACCCTACAGCGACCTTATTGTAACGACTATAAAAATCACTGTGAATGCGACATACTTATCAATGGCAGTAACCAAACAGCAACCTTATTTCAACGAAGATAAGGCACCATCTAAACGGAAAAAGTCGCCTAGCCTCGCCGCGCCATCGTGCATCTTCGGTTGCATTTTTTTACATTTCCATCATATACTTTTAGAATAGATCATAGATGTCATAGTTGTACACTAATTTTATCTCACGAAGCGACGCGCGCTTTATTTGTGGTTACCAAGTGTACAACACGCTGTGAATTTGTGAGTAAGCGGGAGCTGTCGGTACCGTCCGAGACACGGGCGAAGCCAGAAGTGTATGTGTGTGTTATGTGCTAACGCTACTATTCTTAAAGACTTGACTATTCTTCAAAAGTCACGTATATCTACATCTATTGTATTTTATAATGGATTTCCGCAAATTCACGCCTGAATCAATTAACTAGTCTTCTTCTTGTTTTATAAATAGCATAAATTTCGAATGTTTATTATTACAAGCTTTATATTAGCTTGCTCTGTTCGTATGTGTTTCCGGTTACTTCTTTTGTCATCAATTTTTTTTTTAATTCATAGGCTTTATGGAACCTCTAAGTCATGAACTATCCGAATATCAAAAAATATTACCACAAGTAAAGCGCGCGTCGGTTCACGTCATAAAAATACTATATCTTGTTGAAGATGGTAGTATATTAAATACATAGATAGTCACCTTATGAGCCGACATGTCTTTCACAGCGTTACACTTGAAGTTACACAGTTTACAGTTATACAGATACAGTTTGAAGTTCGGTGAGGCGAGCAGCTCGTGTGGGGGGGGCAGGTCGCTCTTGCGCTTGCGACCGCGACCGCGACCGCGGGCTGGTGAAGCGAGGAGGGCTCTGTAAAAAAGATATTTAAGGTGTTAAGAGCGTCCATTCTAAAAGCTGGCAACATTGTAAATAGCTGTCAAATTTTACCTGTTCTGGGTTGATGCGCTAGAGTGGCCCGCGAAATTCAAATTTTCTTACGATTTTGCAATTTGCAGGTCAGTATCAGGTTGTATGTTGATCTAAATATTATTAGCGCTCGTAATTTACAGAATTATAAACATTAGAATCAGCAATATAACTCTCTAAGTTCATGAAAGTGCCAAATGTCATGATTTCATGAAATAGTCATTCAATACACTTACATGAGCTTAGAGAGTTGTATTGCTCATTTTAATGTTTATAATTCTGTAAATCCATATTTGTTACGAGCGCTAATAATATTCAGATCAACATACAACCTGATACTGACCTGCAAATTGCAAAAAATGTAAGAAAATTTGAATTTCGCGGGCTACCTTAGCGCATCCCCCTTAATTTGGCAAACCGGTAAAATTATGCCCGGTATTTCTGTAAGGAAATATGAAATTTCGCTAACTAGTGAACTGGCCAATGTCATTGTATGTTAATTTGTATTTTAATCAATTGTACAGCTTGGCAAAAAAGAGTATGATGCAGTGACAAAGGAAACTAAATATTTTACTTAGGTAATGCAGACCTATGATGTTGGCACACTTTGCCGACAAGTGCTAGTAGGTTTTTGAATCAGTACAAGCAGCGTTAATAACTATTTTTTTTAAATTCTTTTACTCATTTCCCATTTGAAGTAACCTATATGCAGTAGTGGCGCCCTCATTTTTTCCAAACTCTTTTTTGCCAAGCTGTACATTAAACTCAAACTCAAAGCATTTATTTCAATTAAACCATTTACAGGCACTTTTGAATTGTCAAGGAGTCGGTCAGTCAGAAAGATGAAGCTAGTTGCCCATTCCAAAGCGTAGTAGGTTCCTATGGAGAAGAACGGGCAAGAAACTCCACGGACACTCTTTTAAATCAAAATATTGTTACAAAATATTGGTTACATCATTCATGTTGAAATTATACATGTGAGAACAATGTATATATGTGAGAACAATGTATGTATTATAAAAACAAATCAAAAATTCAAATAAGCCATCGCAGCTAAGAGATGACCAGTCACAACTGACGGCGCCCGTTCACGAACATGACGCATGGATCAGATTAGTGCATGTTAGTCAAAATATGATTTGGGACTGTAAAAAATATGTAAAAACAGTATGTAAACTTACTTAGCTTTTTGAAGAGATTTTGCTTTTTCTAATATTTCTGTTGGTGACAAACTTTTCTGTAATCAAAAGATATTATATACATATGTATAAGCCTATTTTACATCCAAAATCATCCAAATTTTATTTTCTCTCTTCCATTCTAAATCAAAATCAATCTGTCTAGCCTTTTCCCAACTATGTTGGGTCGGCTTCCAGTCTAACCGGATCCAGCTGAGTATTTTACAAGGAGCGACTACCTATCTGACCTCCACAACCCAGTAACTAGGTAATACGATACCCCTTGGTAAGACTGGTTGTCAGACTTTCGGACTTCTGATGACCCGTAACAATTGTCAAAGATCCACAAATGACAGCCGGAACCAACGGCTTAACGTGCTTTCCGAGGCACGGAGGAGTCTCGGTATATAAAGATGGTCACCCATCGACAGACCAACCCCGGTAAGCGTAGCTTAACCTGATGGATCGACCCGTGCGGCTGTTATTACTTAGCCTGTAGCGGTTATTAGAGGTAACATATTCTTTAGTGGACATAAACGTGCTGTTGACTCCTACATACCTTCACTTCAACTTTCTTCTGTATAGCGGTGGCCTGTTGTAAAGCTGACTTGAGTATAACCAGAGAATTCTGTCCGTTCTCATTCTCTACCATTACGTAGGAATCTTGGTTGTCGGGGTCTGAAATTTTATGAAGAATTTTACTATGGGTATCACAAAAGATTTCTATTATCAACTACATACAGGGTGTTAGGGTAAACATTATCCTTGAAACCAGTGGTTTGGTTTTATTTATAGAATGTAAAATCAATGGATAATTACCACTTTTTTAAAAAAAAGAAAATCTACATTTTTCCCCAAGTTTTTCACCATACGTGCTAGGGCAACGAACTTACGTCACAACGCGGGGGGCGCGGGACGTGACCTGACAGGCCGCGAGCGCAACCCCTATTGTGTATTTATTCATGTGTTGTGTAGGTAGGTAGGAGGGGCGGCGACCTCGGGCGCATATATACATGAATTTGAGGACGATGTCGGATAGAAACTTAATGAAAATAATGTTTTTTTTTGTGACTCAGTCATTTATCCATACTAATATTATAAATTCGAAAGTAACTCTGTCTGTCTGTATGTTATTTAAATTTGGCAAGGAGATAGATGGCATCACGGGGAAGGACATAGGCTACTTTTTATCGACATACCACGCGGGCGAAGCCGCGGGCGGAAGCTAGTGATATTATAAATGCAAAAGTTTGTTACGCTTTCACGCTAAAACGGCTTAACGGATTTGGATGAAATTTGGCACATCGGTAGACCATGACCTGGAAAAGGACATAATGATACTCTGATCCCGATATTCTCACGGGATGATGACTTATGCGGGTGAAACCGCGGGGCGCAGTTAGTCCATACTAATATTATAAATTCGAAAGTAACTCTGTCTGTCTGTCTGACTGTATGTTACCTTTTCACGCCTAAACCACTGAACGGATTTCGATAAAATTTGACAAGGAGATAGATGGCATCCCAGGGAAGGACATAGGCTACTTTTTATCGATATAACACGCGGGCGAAGCCGCGCGCAGAAGCTAGTCTTCTATAATACAGGCCAAGTACGAGACGGACTCACACACCAATGGTTCCGTACCGTATTAAGATCGAGCGAAAAAGGCCGTACCTTCATTATCGCTGGTCTGTAGCACACAAGTGACGGTAGCGTCTGAGGACATCTCACCATCAGACGTGCCCGCGTTAGCGACCAGCTGGTATGATTCCTCTCCATCTTGACATCTGTAATAAAAAATAACATATCATACCATATCATGTTTGTTACGCTTTCACGCTAAAACGGCTGAACGAATTTGGCTGAAATTTGGGTAGACCATGACCTGGAATAGGACATAGGATACTTTTTATCTCGATATTCCCACGGGATCGAGACTTACGCGGGTGAACTAGTATATATAGTATACTAATATATATACAACATTAATTTTTCTAAACCCGAAAAGGGGTCATTGTACTCATCATCTTTAACAACTTTTTCTATGAATTTTCGAAAAAAAAATCAGCCGTTCCATACATTTTGTCGATTTAAGTGAACACAAATGTATGGAATAGCAGATTTTTTTTTTCCCAAAGCGGTTCGCGGGCGAGTGTAGAGCCCGCATAATGAACGATTACATACCTGACAAGCGTCAAATTCAGTAAGTCCAACTGCACCAGCCCCTTGCTGGTGTCCAGTACTTGCATGTACTTCGCCTCGTGGTCCTCTCCATCGCCCAGGTCGGGCAGAATGTGAGTCTCTTGCTGTGGAGAAGAAAAGTATTCTAACTGTTAAGGTAGGTAAAATAATCAAGTCCTCCTTTATTTGTAACTGATGCCCGCGGCTTCGCTCGCGTGTATATCTGTTATTATATACTAGAACCTTCCTCGAGAACTACTCTATCCATTGGTGAAAACAGCATGAAAATGAGTGCAGAAGTTTTTGAGTTTCTCGCGAACAGACAGACGGATAGACGCGGCGGAGGACTCTGTTTTATAATAATATATGTAAGGATCCGACCCGCTCCTGGTTCGTAACCGTCGTTCTTCTAAACCACGCAACAGATTTTGAAGAGGTTTTCATCATTGTTTAGAGAATTCATTCCGGAAGGTTTATGTGTATAATACGTTAATATTATAGTTACATATAACTAAGAAATCTCGATGATTTGTGAAGTCATAAAAACCGTGCGACGCAGAAGCAAGTCGCTAGTTAAAAATAAAATGTTGCTCATATAGAATCATATCCATACTAATATTATAAATTCGAAAGTAACTCTGTCCGTCTGTCTGTATGTTACCTTTTGACGCCTAAACCACTGAACGGATTTCGACAAAATTTGGCAAGGAGATAGATGGCATCTCGGGGAAGGACATAGGCTACTTTTTATCGATATATCATACCACGCGGGCGAAGCCGCGGGTGGAAGCTAGTTTGTAATATTTTATTGGTAAAATTAATGGCAAAATCTTACCCGTTCCTTCTCAAAAGGAGTCACTTCTACTATTTGCAGTTGACCTGAAAACGATTTTAACAGCTCATTACAATATACATCCTTTTTTTCCCTAAACTATCTATGTTCTATGTTAGGGGTTTGGTTTTCGCACTTAGTCCCTAAGGTGGACCATTATGCGTGGGCCATGGAGGCCGTCTGTGGTTATTCCAACCAGCCCACCTCCCTCCAGAAGTTAACTATATCTCCTGGTCTGTACAGTAGATCTGGTTAACCCAAGGGTTTTCCTATACTGTATAACCATACCAAAATTAAGTATTTAATAAAATGTATAAAATGGAATGACGAGTTGTAGGTCGTAGGTTCGTGCCCTGACAGGCGCTTTAGTTTGTGTAAATAATTTCATCACTACTGCTCTCAAAACGGTGAAGGACAACATCGTGAGGAAACCGGCATGTCCTAGAACCAAAAATTCGAAGACATGTGACATCTACCAACCCGCACTGGGCCCGCGTGGTGGGTTACGGCCCACTCCCTCTCAGAGAGAGGAGGCCTGTGTCCCAGCAGTGGGAACGTTATAGGCTGATTATGTTTGTGTATAAAATAGAAATCTTAATTTATATATATTGTGCATAAACTATAGAACCCTTCCTGCTACACTCTGTACATACTCTTTCTGCTTTGTTAACATTTTTGGTTTTGAAATAAAACACAAAAAAACCATAAATATTGTTGGGAAACATAAAACACCCTAAAAATTGTCATCATATTGGCATCAAGTTAAAAAGTGTCCTAAGCTTAAATGCTTACCATCTTTATACTCCGCAGACAGGATCTGTCCATCGGAAGTCTCAACGGTGACCTCCTCCTCATCAGACATTATGTACTAGATCTGAAAATAAAATAATTAAAACTTAAATGTTAATAATGACTAATGTTCTTAATTAATTGTTGTTGTTCTTTTAAAGTTAATTTAATTTTGATTTTATTCAATTTGTAATTGTAACTTTTTAATTTTATTTAATTGTAATATTGTTTGTGTAAATACATGCCCATTCTATGAGTCTAGTGCTACTTGAATTAAATTATTTGAATTAGATTTTAATAATCTTTAATGAGTGATTACTCTGCACTCTGCAACTTTAAATGTATTTTTATATTGGTAGTCATTTTGACACACTTGAAACCACTCCAGTATCCAGAATTCAGCATTATCGTCTGCCTAGCCTCTTCCCAACTATGTTCGGGTTGCCTTCCAGTCTTGAGCAGCTCCCTATCTGACCTCTACAAACTAGTTACTGTGTAACACGATAAGCATTTAAACAGAGTGGCCAGCATCCAGCACTGAATTTAAACAGAGTGGCAGCTAATTCACAGTTGTCTGACCCAGTGCTGCTGGATTCAGTGCTGGATTGAAAAACTGGATCAAAATAAATCAGCCTACTATTAACTAGAGGCTGAATTGAGAATTGTTGTATGTAGTGCTTGTTTGGCATGCATTATTAGAGTTGGTTACCAGTCCTTTTCCAAAGTTATAAGTGATTCAACTGGTCTTTTTATAGTAAAATATAAAGTTTCGGTCAGTGGGTCTTAGGAGCGTTCTACTGGCTATGAACTATTTGACTGTGAAAGTATGTAGATATAGGCTTTACTATAGCAGTTACTGTGCTAATATCATAGAAAACCGGTCCTGAAGAGTTCAGTAAACTATTGGTGTACATACGGCGAAATTGTTACTATATTATTTCATGTAGGTGAAATCCAAGTAAGGTATCTCGACAGGTAGGTCATGCAGTCATCGTTTTCAACATACATTAGGGCTACGGCCATTATACAGCAAATAACCGAGTTATTCATAATTTCGAGTAAATAATAAACATTATAGACGTCAATCAAAAAATGTTTGTCAAAAGTTCTTGCAACACTAAACCAAATTCGTAATGCGGTGTTTCTATGCTATGGCGATGACTTTTTAATTTTATTATTGCAACAATCAATACTCACATTTAATGGCAACAATGAAGTTTTTTAGCACTGAATTAGACGTTCACAAGATGGATAGCACGATTGAAATTGGGAATTAGCTTGAGTTAGCGAACGAAAATGGCGTCGCCATTTATTAAAATATCTTTTTCTTTGTAAATTACGAGTGAAAGACATCTCGGCATTCTGCCAGGGTTGCCAGCGGGAATTTTGTTTACCCACGAAATGTAAGTGGAAATAAAGTTATTGAATAATTTTTGATATCGTTATTTAGTTATCTTTAAAATAAAAGGTAAATCAAATGATAAGTATAATTTAAAATAAGTGATAAAGTAAAACTGTTTTTTGTTCATTTTTGAAAGTAGCAACATATTATAAAACGATTTTACTAAAATTTTATCCAAAGATAATATTAACAATAATCATGATTTAGCTGTCGGCATCTAAGATAAGGGCTATTGTATTTTTATCTTTTCCTCTAATAGAATCAGCATAGACTACTAAACGTCCTGGTCATGTTCAGGTGGTAATATGTGAACATGTTTATCTCTTTTTAACGTTCCACGTTGAATATTGCCGTCTCCCTCTTAAAACTGATGGCTTGACGTCACTTGGTAGAGATGGTAGAGCCAAAAAGGTAAACAGATGAGCTTATGCAACCAATTGGAATCAGGTGAACGAGAATATTTTGTCCTCTTCGCTCTTATAGGAATCCCATTAGAGCAGCCGGAAAACTTGAAACCCTCACTAAAATAATAAATACAAACTCTATATAAAATTTAAAAATACCACAAGAAACATTATCATACTTTTAACCTATTTGCCAGAACAACTATAGAGTTTTATACAGTAGATAACGCGAAAAAAAATATTGGATATGAAATCCTACAACTCGCAAGCAAAGTTTTCAAGCCAATTAGAACGCAAACAGTATTATGGCTAGTGTTATCGGGAGGTCCGTAGCTACTACGTAAGCCGGTGCTGACAAGGAACCGGTCTAACTCCTTGTCATCAGATATGTTGAAGCGTATAAGCAATCATATAATGGTAAAATATAATGTCAAATATGTCAAGAAAAATGATAAAGAGAGACTAGGTCTCATCCACACGCTAGTAGCTGATTTGACTTCCTTTTATGATGGTTTTTCTGTATTTTTCTTTAGTAAATATCAAGAAAATGATATGAAAACTTCTTTTTGTATTTTTGACAAGTTTTTATTAAGTATATACCTATGAAGTGATATTTTTGTTTGGTTTCAACAAACTATTGCAATAAAAACAAATTAAATTCAGATTTTTTTTTACCATTAAATTGGACAATGATTCATTGAACTTTTTTTTTATAATAGAATACAGCAAATATTTTTCTATTCTAACAAAAATCCAATGAGTATTACAACGATACCAATGAAAGGACAGTAATATTGTGTTAGTCACAATCATCGCTAATATATTTTCTAATTAGGTATTTTAAAATGACTCTTACTATAATCAATCATACTACTTACGCAATTACTTAAGTACAAAAAATGCAACTGAAGTATTTATAGATGGCCAAGGAAACGTTCACTTAGCGCAATAACAAGTCATTGATACAAGGTTACTCCAGGTTATTGAACTCCTTTGACAGCTTGATGTGCAGTTTCAATGCCTGCGAAAATAACAAAGGCAAAACATTAATTTGTTATCGATTCCTAAAATCTGGTATCCATATGTTGCAAAAAAACAAGAACAACTGTGGTTTTTTGTAGAGTCGAATTACAAACGAACAAATGAGTCGACTCTACAATTCTACGTTATAATAAAAGTATAAAATCAATGTAGAGTCAAGTCATTCGAATTAGTGCGGTGGTGAATTTAGTTAGAAATTGATAAAGAACTTTAAACTAAAAGCAGTAAAAGCTATCCTTTATTTGTAAATGTGACGCTTAAATCTTTTGAGGAGAGAAAAGGAGATATAAAATCTAAAGACAAATAATATGTCAAAATTTTAATTGAACACTCTATTTTTAAATTAAATGTAATAAAACCACTATAGCAGCGACCAAAAAGCATTCCTAACCATTTTCCAATTCCAAAAAGAATTTGAGAATATTTAAACTCCGTAATATGGAGTTGATTTCTAGTTGCAAGAATTGACTCATATCTGACTAACAAGGAAAGTTAAACTGTAAAATAAAAGCTTGTAAAAAGAACAAAAAGGAAGTCAAAGGCGCTACTTCGGTGTATGTGAGAAGGACTCTCGTTTTTCATTGAACAGAATGATTGAACATTATTCTTTAAACATTTTATATTAAACCCATACATGACATCTATACAGACGACATATTCAGATGGCGGAGGCTTAGACCGGCCCTCCGCCACTACCGGTTTCCCGTGTAGCAGTGGACTTCCCCGACAGCACTACCAAGCCTTTTGTATATATGCTAACAGGGGTGAAAACTTCGATTGCGCGATGCAGGCCTCGACTCCTGATTGGTCAGTTGACGTGACGTAGCACTGCGTCGAGGATCGGATACCTATTGAAAATGTAGAGAAAGATGGGTAACTCTCGTTTTTGCATAAAGTCGTTCACATTTTTCATGTTCAGAAATGAGTACTAAGGCTACCTCATTTGAACTTTGGGTTCTAGTGAAACAGTTTTTCTACTTTTAATCAATTACGCATTCTCAAAGATGAAACGAGTAACGAGTAACCGATATACATAAAAAAATACTTCCCCGATTCTCAGTCACCTGAATTAAAGGTAGAGTCAATAATCTTTAGTATTTTCTCTCTTTTTATCTTAAAAGGCAGGTTCAAGGGTTCAAATCAAATCAGTTTCGGGTTTGGGGGAAAGACCCTTTTTTGCGCATCACCCTGAGCACGACCCCACAACGTATAAATATATCCCCGCCCTTTACCATAACTTCCTACATAGCAGTGAGGGGCTCAACTCTGAGGGGTCAATGTCATTTGCAACCATAAAAACCTTCGCATTGAATCCAATTTAGCTATTGTTAAATGGAGAATTTAATAGCTTTTTATAGCGCTCAATGTAAAACTTGATAGAGATAATGATACAAAAACTACTGTAGTAGCCATTGTATTACAATGAGTAATGCAACGGCAAAAATGCTGTATCCATAAAATACTACCTATAGTGTGCTGTACCAATAAAAATTCACAGTAGAAAGTAACAGGTACTTACTACTGAATAAGATTTCTGGGAGCTCTATCAAACATGCATTGCATTGCTCCATTTTTCAGAACACACAGAGCAATACTTTAGATAATGCAATTTCGTCAAAATTAAAGCTATTGCCACTTTCAATGTGTTGTCACCATCATCTGCCTAGCCTTTTCCCAACTATGTTTGGGTCGGCTTCCAGTCTAACCGCATGCAGCGGAATACAGGTATTTTACATCGAATGACTGCCTATCTGACGTCTACTACAACTTAGTTACTGGGTAACATTATTATATAAACTCTTCCTATGAGCAGATTCCCTTTGAGACACATATATTTTATTTTCTTCTATTTATAGCACTATGGTTAGTAGGCATGCATTAAACTTTCATGACACATCACCTATTATTAAGTTATGTACCCTGTAAGGCGCTACAAATGTTTTATATCAAATTCTTAAGTAGTAGTCTTGTCCACTAACTAAAAGTTCACTACTTCGTCATAAAACTCTCCTACTATACTCCTGCAGCTGTAACTATTTTCTGTAAAAGCTTTCGGAAGATAATCCTTCATTATCCTTCTGTCCTTATTCCAATTAATTTGACGTCGGCGCAGCATGTCTGCTTCTTCCATACATCTCTATCAGCCGTCAATCAATCATTAGCCGTCCTCTCATCAACTTCTATCTAGCCAAGTAGCCATATTATCTTTCACACAATCCATCTGTCGTTCCTAAGAAAAAAGATCAGACACCTCACGGACCGCTTACCAGATCCTATATTTCTAAGAACATTCGCATTTTAATCTCAGTCTCAATGTGTCAAAAATACCTATACTGTACGTTTCCTACATTTTTGATATCAATTGCCCCTGAGATGAGATAGCGACTAGATTTTGAACGTTCAGTAGTCACCTTCTTTCTAACCAAGTCATCTTTTACACAATTCGTCCATCTTTTTTTAAGAAAGAAGTTAACCTTTCATAGAAAATCTAACATTTCCAACGTACCACAGTTTCCTTGCAAAGCGGATGACGCAGACTAGCCCGCTAGAATTGATCGCATGCACGTCACAGCTCTACGTAGAGCCGCTATGAAATACGAACTACGTACTTACGTAGCATACTCCTGCCATGCCGGTGCAGTTTACTGAAAAATTCTCACTAAATTGATGACAGCGTATTCATTACCTACTAATTAATTCGCGTTTCTAAAGTTAAAATTAGATACTTATTTATGAAATTATATGCTATCGCAGTCTATATTAACGATCATGTTCATGTATGTAAAAAAGAGGGTAACGAATCTTGGCATCAAGAAATTTGTCCGCAACGCTTTTCCATTATAAAAAATTGCCAGATTTAGAAATCATCGGTCAGTGCACTTTTGTTAAGTTGACGGCTTCCTTGTTTGGCTAGAAATTGCATGAATAACTTGGCAATATATCGATATCGCAAATCAATAAATCATCGCTACGTAGAGATTGAATCAAATATTGCATTCTTAAACGTGTGTTACCGATGACGCATTCACGCATAATTAATCAATCGCAAAAGACGTAGAAAATTAATTAGTAAAGTAAGTATAAGATTCAAATTGTGTGCTTTGTCTCGAACTGTCGATTGGCATTCCATATCTGGAATCTACGCTACTCAAGATTAGAATCTACACAATCCATTTATAAATTATATGAACTGGCTAGCCCATTCATGCAAGCCACTTTTACAGCAAATATGCAGTTGTTTCAATATATTAGCAAAAAATAGCATGCAACGTTGTTCATGCTATTTTTTAACAGAAAATTACAAAAAAACAAGACCAAACAAGTTAATTGGCCAATTACCTACGCCAAATGATAGTCAATTGATATATGAAACACATTAGCGCATCTTCCGGCGTGCGGTCACGGATGAATGCTTCCACGTGACGCTCTATTAATTTAGTCTATTTAAGGCATGATTCTCTGTGCAAAAAAACAATATTTAGTTTTATTTTGTCAATTTTTTTTTTTCTCTTAGGGAACGGCAGAAGCTTAGTGCACGGTGCCAATAAAATTGGTTCTTTCCTATGGACAAGAGCCGGCAAGAATTTCCACGGTTACTCTTCTTTAAATTTAATTATTAATTGGCTTTTATAATATTTTCAAATTACAGCGTTATTAGGTATGAGAGCACAGAGTGTAGGCCTGTCTATAGGTAAGTACATAACAACTGGGTACATAACAAAATAGAAAATGGTCGTATATTTCATTGGACTTCCTCTTTTTTTCTTCCTCCTTAATTTTGTTGTTTAGCCATATGATATGAAATGCAAATGAAAAAAACAATGTGGTGACATAGTTCTGGGAGTTGGTACTAAAACTCATATACCGAATAAAAATGATACCGTTCTATTGTTTTCTAATCCCCAAGGACTGTAGAATGTTATTATCATCACGTTCTTTAAACCGCACATCACAATGCACGACTACATTTATAATAATAATTGTATAGCCACTGTGCAACATGACCTTAACGGTCTTCATTCATGAAACCTGATTGCCACCCCTCTACTACGGGAGAGTACAGAGTAGTTGAAGACAGAAACTAACTTCAACATTCTAATTCAAAATATTTTATTTCACATAAACCTACATGGGCACTTATGAAACGTCAGAATCTAGGTGCACGGTTCCAATTGGTCGTTTCCTATGGAGAAGAGCCGGCAAGAAACTTAATGGTTACTTTTTTCAAAAATAATTTACTTACTCTATTTCCAACTAAGTACATGCTTTCTAATCGAAGGCTAGATAGAATCTAGCACGTTTACGTCATGTGGAGTATAAGAAGTTTCTAGTTGGTACAGTTTCCACAAGAAAGAAAAATCTTTTATTTGTGTTTTGAGCCACTAGTGTTAGGTTCAGTTTGTCTCTACCAGTTGATATTACTATCTAATATCAATATTTTTAGGTGGGGTGTCAATCTCATTATAGAGGCGATTTGTTAAACAAACCATTTTTGTTTCTTAACTCTCATTCTTGCTTCAAATCCTGTTTATTTTATAAAGTAGGTAACTACTTTTCCCTTAAACAAACTAACCCTATAGCAAACGTATGAGTCGCCTCTGAACTCTCACATTAACCTACAATCCTACATCTCGCTATCAAAGTTTTCGCACCGCTTTGAACACGCTCTACAATTCCGCCGTATACAACAGGGAGTCCGCTACCACAAGGTAAAGTGGTCCAGTGCATCCACTTCAATCAAATGCACAGCACAATATTATTCTGACATACACGATCTCAGTCGCAAAAACAAACTTCAACATTTGCCATTCTGTCGACTAGAAGAAATTGCTAGACTGTATTTGGAATACCCGCGACTCAGGAGAATGACGAATGCTTGAACTTGACATTGAATGCTTACAGCACCTGTGTGGTTAATTTGACTCCTTTTTTTTTTGTTTGATTTTTATTTTCACTAAAACTCTAGGTGATAAGTGTAGAGGCAAACTGGTGTTGTTGTAAATCATGATAAAAAAACAGAATTCAAAAGATGCAAAAAATATAGTCGGTTGTAGATTTCTACGATTATTGAATTAAATTACTTCCGGAGTTCCGGTAGAGTCATCTAATAGCTGTTGACACTTGACAATTACATTTTGGTGTACTCTATCATCTTTTCATATTATTCGTTTCATTTCAAAGGTACCAGAGAATAGCAAAGCTTTCGTATTATAATATCTGTGCTACGGTTGATGAGTAAATTAAATTAATTTTCAAAGACTAATGAATTTTCATAAACAAAAATTCAACCTAAAATCTTGATACCTTGTTATCTTTTAACTTTATTTTCATCAACAAAACGGTTCCGTGAAACTCAAATGGCAAAACAAGAGTATGTATCAAATACAAATTCGAATTAGGTACCTACCTTTTGTAACGACATCTGTGTTGGTCTCTAAGAGTTTTCTTCTTCGAAATGGCGAGTAAAAACTATCCTCTTACCGGCGAACCACAGTTTGAACTTATTTCACTTATAAGAATCTGGATGGCGCTCTTCAATGTAATACAAACATTGTAAATTCGAATCCCTACAATTTTGTACAGCTCAAATTATGTGTACCACATTATTCTCATGAGTATTACTTTTTTATTAAATATTATAACTAGAAAAACACAAAATCTCCCGAAAATAATATTATTTTGCCCTTGGTCCTGACAACCCCGAAGGGCAAAGGCATAGGGGTCACAGAACATTAATACTCAAGAGATAGGGGTGTACTGCGCAAGTCAAAACAATGTCAAATGCGTTTTGTCGTGGTTTTGTCAAAGTTATTAACGCGACAACAAATCTTTAAAAATGATTAAATATTAATTTGAAGCGTATTTAATAATAATTTAGTAGTTTATAATATTTCATTTTTTATTTATAAGATACTGCTTAAAAAAGGATTTGTGTTGAGGTAAGTCTCCCGTATTTTATTACGATTTTACGAACACTGCTCTAATGTGTTGTAATCAATTAGATAACTGTTAAATAGTCAGTAAAATAGATGTTAAATATTGGTTTCTCTAATTAAATCTTAATACAACTGAATTTTAGTTCTAATATTACGTAAAATTATGAGAAGCGTCTGTAAATATTTTGGGAGTCAAAATGAAAATGATGGAATAATTGTTTTATAAAAGTAGTACTGTTTTAGAAATCATTTGAAACATGTCTTAATAACTTATGTTAGGTACTAAGCATTATTTTGTCAAAACAAGTTGGCACTACGTCCTTCCTAGCCATCCATATTTTTACCTAAGACCAACTTTTACGGAAAATAAAAATACTTATTATTTTTATTTTTCAGAATAAAATGGCAACTGGTGGTTCAGGCGCAGTATTCTTTCTAGGCACACGAGCGCATTATCAGGTAAAAAATCAATAAATTCGATACAATATCGTTTTTTCTATAGGTACTTGAAAGTAAAGGGCCTTTGAGTATGAATATGTCAAGCATCACATCATCAGTACTAAACTGCTAAAGAAAAAAAAAAAAAAATTGAAACATAAACGGCTTGCTCTGGGCCTGTCTCCTTTTATGGAAGAATGTCAGAAATACAATAAGGTTTTCAGCTAGCAGTCAAATCACGATGATCCGCAAATTACCTAGCGGAAACCAATGTAGGTTATATTTTATCGAGCTAACCTTCGCGCTGGGTCCATTAATGTTCGCCATAACTATATAAGGTGTATCTATTCATAGGTACACCATTTTAGTGCTCGACATTGTGAAAAAAAAATTAGCTGTTCCCTACATTTATGTTCGAATAGCTCGTTAAAATGTAGGGAACAGCTGATATTTTTATCGCGATTTCGGGTTAGGTTTAAAAAAATAAGCATAATTATATTTTACACTAGCTGTTCGTACCCGGCGTCGCCCGGGTGTAATTCCGACTTTTCCGGTGAATTTTTTCATACAAACCTTGTCCAGATACGAATACAACAAAAAAAAGTTTGCCAAATCGGCCGAGCCATTCTCTAGTGATGAACTTTCTTTCATACAGGCAACAATTGTTTTTTTTTTATTTATAGATAACAGTCATGTACATAAAATAATCTAAACGTGAATTCATGCAAGCCTAGTACTTCTTGTTAGTTACAACTATTTGAAATCCTATTTGTTAATACTATCGTGAATTCATGGAAGCCTAGTACTTTTTGTTAGGTTACAGCTCGGAAACTGCACAATTTCTTGTGAACAGAATACCGTCAAGCATGCACATAAAACCTGGATTAAAAAAAAAATCATAAGTGTTAAATCCATATATCTTTTGATTCTGCAGGTCGATTTTTATGAAATAAAGACTAAATGTTACTCACAATAAAGCTTCTTATTGTTCAGTAATTCAATTTGGAATCCAATGAGTGGCTTTTACGTGATGCGCTCACAAACGAACAAACAAACAGACAAAAATTTCAAAAAATTTTTTTTACTTTCTATTACTCATTTCTCGCGGCTTCCAGTACTTTTTTTGCAAAAATCTTTAATGTACAGACACGGACCGTTTACGATTTTATTATATGTATAGATATAGATTAGCATTAGTATAAAGATAGAGTAGGCTTAGTCCTGTTCGCTCCGCGTCCCGTTTTCACCCTTAGAGTCGTCGTTCCATTGTTTTTAAAGTTCCGTACCTTAAAAACGATAAACTTATATGGCGTCACAAGGCGTGCGCTCCATGATTTCCTGTTGGCAAAAATGACGAAGTTCCATACAAACTTTCATCCCCTATTCAACACTTCGAAGGGATGCGTTTTCAAAAATCCTTCCTTAGTGCTCACCTTCATGATATCAGGGAATCTTGTCCATCATGAATTCATGATTGATTACAGATCCAGCGGCTTAGGCTGTGCGTTGTCAATCAGGCAATGTTTTTTTTTTTTACGTAACTTCCAAGTCTTTGTTCCCCGAAGGGTTAGTCAGAGGTGTTCCTAACCTGCCAGGGTTGCGGAATAGTCCGAAAGGGATACCGGGACCCTGGCAACAGGCAACTGAAGGAACACGGGTGGGTTTTAGTCAGTAAGAGTCTGACACGCCCTTTCGCTCCGCCCAGAGCGGGAGAAGTCATTTGATGATTTCCCACCCAACAAAAAAAAAAAAAAAATAGGTGTTCCTATAGTACACCAACATTTCGCCAGTTATGTTTAAGTCCCATGTAACAGGGGGCGAGCCTATTGCCATCAACAGGGCACCAATCTACACTCCGGGCTGCTACTGAGCAATTTCAGATGGAAAAACCCAATAACGCTTTGCCCGACCCGGGAATCGAACCCAGACCTCGTGCTCAGCAGTAGCGCTTGCGACCACAGACCAACGAGGCAGTAATTCTTTTTAGTTAGGTAGATTATGAAGATGGCTTGTATGTTGTCCCCACATTTTTATTCTTGATCGCTTCCCTAGGTCCTCAACCAACCCGAGGCTCAGTTCGACGCGGAGAACGGCAACGCTTCCAACGAGACCATTTATCAGAACCCATCGGTCCAGGAGTTGTGGCCTGCAAACCAGAAGAGAGATGATAACGAGCGGTGGGGCTACTGCGAGCAAGAGGTTTCAGGTACGTTATTATAATACAAGTAAAATTAAATTTAAAATTTCAAAAACCCCCGACAAAAACAAAGCATAATAAACGATTTTTTTTTAAATTTTATAGCTAATAAAACTCTCGATCAAGTCACCTTTCAAACAATACCAAAAAAATCAAAATCGGTTCAGCAGTTTGATAGCTACGATGGCGTAGACAGACACACAGATACACACGTTAAACTTATTACACACCTCTTTTTCCGTCGGGGGTTAAAAACTAGCTGTTGCCTGCGACTTCTTCTGCGTGTTTATTATTCCCTAACTAGGTCACCCGAAATCCGAAATCTTCAGATACACCTCTTATCAGTGGACAAGCCCTTTATCGATACTTTCCTGAGTTGAGGGGCAAAATCGTAAAAATACCAATCCTTACTCTCTTTCTTTCTTTCTTACTCATTACTAAGTTTTTTATTGATCATTGAAGATTCTATAAATATTGAGACCACTCTGTGGAAAGCACGTTAAGCTGTTGGTCCCAGCTGTCATTCATAGATATTTGACAGTCATTACTCATTACGGCGGCTACGATCAGAAGTTACTCAAAAACCCAAAAGTCTGACAACCCGTCTTACCAAGGGGTATCGCGTTACCCAGTAACTAGGTTGTGGAGGTCAGGGGGCCAAGTCACAAATTTGTCAGTGGTCTGACAATGATTAATTTCTGACAGAAATGCCATACAAAATCTGTCAAAAACTGATGATTGTGAGACAACTGACATGTTTGTAAATTAGTAGACTTGGCCCCCTGATAGGCAGTCGCTCCGTGTAAAATACTGATATTCAGCTGCATTCGGTTAGAATGGAACCCGGCTCCTACATGCTTGCGAAAAGGCTAGGCAAATGAGTGGATAAGCGCGGGTCGGCAGATGCGCTACTGTCCAGAACTTAGAATACTAAGCATAACCCTTGTCATACATACTTCTAGTGTTCTAGTTTCCCAATTCCTTTAACCACGTATTTTCTCTTTAACAGTGACAGACGAGAAAGAGAAATCGGAAAGCATGCTTCGTTCACGTCGTCGACAGAGCACCACCGCGCTCTGTGAGGCAGAGGACATGAAACCAGCTCTATTGAATAATGTTGGAAACAGGTAAATATATATACTTACATTAATATCAACATGCAGGCCATGCCAACGTAGAAATAAGTCAGTAAGTTCTACCTAAGGTCATGGAACTGACTGAATACATTGTTTATAAGTAGGTAGGTAAATTCAAGTATTGGCGATCGTGAACACTATTTAATGCAATTTTATTTATGAAGGCATAATATCTTCACAAAAAACTGCTAATTTTTGCTTCGTTATCGCATACAAAGGCTGGATTTTGGATTGATTGGATTAGCAAGTTATTTATTTATTTAAACTTTTCGCACTAAAAAAAAGGTACAAAGGCGGACTTAAGGCCTGAGGCATTCTCGTTACCAAGAGTGGTGAAGAGATTAGATGGCTGGTGCTCTAATTGAGAGGAAGTTCAGTTGAGATTTTCATTTCAATATGAATGACACAGAGTAACAGCTTACGGCCAGTTTCTTCATCAAAAGTAACAGTCAACGGTTCTTTTGCACTGTTGTATTTTCAATCCTCGGCGCTGAGGTGAGGGTTGTAAATCCAACACCAGAACAGTTGAGTGTTTCTTTTTGATGATTAAACTGGCCGTAAATCAGCATGATAGTTTTAATAATTGTCAGCGGTCCCACAAAGTGCGCCAAAGCCCGGGGCTCTTTCCTAGCGCTGCTGTGGTCGCTGCCTCGCCGCAAGCGGCGCGTGACACACACGGCTAGATCTATCTACTTCACATTATAGTCTGTTTTTGATATTTCTATGATAGATACACACATGTGTTGTTGACAGCGGGCCCACAAAGTGCGCCAAAGGCCGGGGCACGCTGTTAGCGCTGCTGTGGTCGCTGGCTCGTCGCAAACGGCGCGGGGCACACGACGAGATCTATCTGCGGCACATTGACAACGCGTTGACCAACACCTGTACCTACAGAGAAAGTTGTCGGTGTTTGGAATGTCAGGTTAGTGAATTTGAATACAAAATATATGACGACGTACATCATTCGTTCATACTTCACTAAAGAACATTTATAGGCACCTTGACACTTGACAGGTGCCCGGACCTGACGTCTCAGTGCTGCCACATAGTGAATGTCAATTCAGAAAACCCTTAATCACGAACTGTATTTGAAGTTCCTTGGGGCGAGCCTATACTATGTGGCATATATCCAGACTCTGGGCTGCTACGTCTGCTAGTGCTGCTACCAGCATCTTCCCTACCTACGCTAAAGTCTTTGCCCGTCTCAGGCCAAAGGTCAAATTCAGTACATGCTCATTAGTCGCCTTTACGACCACTAGGCCAACGAGACAGTAGGTATAAAGGTAAAGTTGGATTCAAACTTAAGAACGATGATTTCTCCATACAAACGTAATATCACCATAATGTGTGTGATTTACGTATTACGTTTGTATGGAGAATTCATCCGTCGCCGCGTTCTTAATGGCGGCGAGGAAGTTAGGCGTTCGCTGCGCATTACCCCACCCCTCACCCTCGCTGACATATGAAATTTTTACTGCGCAACAATTTGCCTCATGCGAGCCGAGTTTGAATCGAACTGATTCATACTTGTACTTGCCTTTTGGAGATAAGTATAGGTGGGCAGGGTTAATAATATAAATACGTATTATAAGTAATAATTTTATATTTTCGAATAAAACCAACAAAAATATTAATAAATAAAATAGTTTTACAGATTTTTTACGATAACAATGCCATTACTATGTTCTTATTTATATTTATTTCTTAATAAATTAATTAATTTTCTTACAAGTTTTATTTCGATATCGCATAAAAATAATATAATTATTGATGGTTGAGGTATCTACAACCAACCTAATGTATATATATTTTTTTAAATCAATATTTCATAAACGGCAACTTATGCCGTTTTGTAAGTTAAGTAGGTACCTAAGTAGTAAGTAATAAGTTACCTTTGGGTATGAATTTATCAAGGTATTGATCGTTTAAAATTACGTTTTTCGAACATCGCTTAGCTTGACTAATTAATCTCTTCATATCGTTAATTTTTTTTTAGGCAAGGTGTAATTTTTGGTTCTAGAACATGCTGGTTTCCTGACGTACAATGTTTTCTTTCACCGTTTTGAGAGCAGTGGTTAAGAAATAATTGTACACAAAGTGCCTGCCTGGGTCCGAACCTAAGGCTAAGAACTGACGGAGCGATTTTGTCCCGTGCCCGCCGCGGCGCGGCGGTGGTGATGGGTTTTATTTCTATACTCACGAGACCGGTAATTTGCGCGGTCACGCAGCCGTCGCGGTTCAGATCACCGTCCGCAAACAACCGTGCGCGCCGCGGGTGTAAAACGCGTCGTTAAATGTGCTCTTACTTTTTGCATATAAATCTACATCCTACAGAAGCTGCGGGCCCGCAAACGCGGCGGGCGCGGGTGAAAACCGCTCCGTGAGATCTTAGCCTAAGACCTGCAACTCTTAATTCGGGGGCTCGTAGCCATTTCGACTGGGCCACCGCTGCTCTTGGTGACAGAGATCTCGGAGAGCTCCCCATATATCGACCACGACTATACTGTTGGTCCAGTCGAGCGTTTTACAAAGGCAGACCTTTGCGGAGCAATAGGGCTGAAGCTGAAAGTACCTAGATTCAGTGCCCAAGAAAAAAAAAAACAGCCAAGTGCGAGTCGGACTCGCAAACGAATGGTTCCGTACCATTATCTATAAAACGGCAAAAAAATCATGTCTGTTTTAAGGGAGCCCCTTAAATATTTATTTTATTCTGTTTTTTAGTATTTGTTGTTATAGCGGCAACAGAAATACATCATCTGTGAAAATATCAACCGTCTAACTATCACGGTTCATGAGATACAGCCTGGTGACGGACGGACAGCAGAGTCTTAGTAATAGGGTCCCGTTTTACCCTTAAGGTACGGAAACCTAAAAAAGGCCTGGAACTGGCGGGGCTCAGATATGGACAGTGGTTCGCTACCTAACTGTTACATGGGACATCTCATTCGACCAATTTAGGGAAATGTCATTCGACCAGTCTCGATTCGATTCGATTTGAATTTAAATGCATACGGCTCATAAAAAAGCACACACCGTAAACTCTTCTCCTGATTAAATTAGATGCGAAAAACCCATCAGAAATTGACCGTGTCGTATCGCCGCGCCGTCGCGTCGGGTAGATTAGATAATATTCGAGGAAGGTCCAGTTGTTTTAAATGCGTTAGAGATCGGCTGTCAGGTAGGTAAAAAATCCAGTTTAGGTAATTTATGCGTCACTGACCTATCAAGGCTTATCATTATAATAATACAATAATATGCCAAACATATAAAAGGGATGATAGACGTGCGAGCAAGTATGCGTACTTATGGCTCGGCGAGCTTACTCGCCCGTGTGTCATGCTAAGTACGTGTGAAATTTTACTCGTAGCCCGCCTTGGCTCGTCGGCTTTCATCGCCGCGAGCCACGAGCAGCCAATTTGACAATGAAATTTTTGAGCAAGCTTCAAGTGTGTCACCGACGGCGAGCCGAGTAAGGTCGCGAACTTAAAAACCGCGTACGACTATCACCCACTTAAGTGACGGTAGAGTGAGGGGATATAAATAATGTTATCATAAATATCAAGACTGTATTTGCCAGAGGGGTATGCAAAATGGTGGCAATATTAAAATGTAAAGAGGTCATTCACATTACTATCATAATTTAAAACCGGTCGCAGACATGCATTTACTTGAATTTGGATCATTTGTATGAAAAACCAGCTTGACTGCATTTTAGCAAAAAAAGTATGTCAGTGAACCTAAACGAAGCGAAAGGAGTATGTATTAATATGTAAGGATCGTAGCAGGGTGGCGTTCTGTAGCTACTGCCTACCCCCATGGGAAGATGCCATGAGGTTATGTAGGTAGTATGTCAGTTTCGTTCGTCAACATGTAACTGGCCGTTTACACGACACTGCACATACTGCTTGTTTTTGCAGTAAAATTCTGGGCTTAGGCCCATTTAAAGTTAAAGTTATGGCTGTCAAACTTGGCATTTCAGCATAGTTAAAGTTATGGCTGTCAAACTTGGCATTTCAGCATGATTGGTGTTTGATGGGAGGCCAATGTCCAGCAGTGGACGTCTTTCGGCTGAAATGATGATGCAGTTTTTGGCGGCAACTTCAATTTTCTGTTGTTTCTGTTTTTTTTAAACTCTTATTTATTTATCAAGGATATTGGTAACAAGTAAAGTTAGGTTGATGGTAAATATAACTTATTGGTTAACACTGTCTTTGACTGCTCAAAAAAGAAAAAAAAAAGCAGAGTAAAAAGATTGAATATAATTTTATTTCATGTCATTACGACAACTGGAATATTACAATATCAATTACAGCTGTGCTTAACGGTCATTGAAAATTTGAAATGATTTTCACAGATTTTTACTTAATTACTTGTCAATTTTGCAAATCTACATTACTTCCTCTTTTAGGCCTTCTGGCATCGTCAATACATGTCCGGCGGCAGTTAAAACCCTTATTTAAAATCTGCAGTCAAGCGATTATTTTGTTGCAAAGCTACAATATAAAACGCGTCGCAGATATAGGCACAAAATAGTCGTAAGTAAAGTTTTCTTAAACATACAATTTATAAACTCAATCATCTCTTATGTACACACGTTGCATATTTGCGACAAATCACAACTTTTTTGCGTTAAAAATTAATCCATATCTAACATTGATTTAGCAAAATATAAATTTGTTATAATAAAAATTATGAATTGCATTATATTATACAGTTTATTTGACACGTCATATTCGTCATTCTGCAAGCAGTTCTCAGCAATAAAAATTTAACACTGATTTTGAAGTACATTAAAAATTGTTCAATTCACAAACTTGTCAATATCATACTCTAGTGTGTCTGTAGTATCTACCTGTACTTCTTCAACGGTTTTCTTTCGTTCCTCCAAACGTGTACATTTGAGACATTTTTGACCTTTACGCAGCCAGCATCCTCTGTGGTACATTGAGTTACATTTATCACACATTAAAGCACCACTATCAAAAGGGTACAGCACCTCGTTGTTCTTACAGACTTCACAAAGATATCCTTTGCCAGAACAAAGATCGCAACTTGTGATGTGTGAACGGCATATCTCTGTGAGTTCAGTTAGCTGGGTTTCTAAAGAACCATCGTTGATAGCTTGTAGATGGCTCATACTGTATTTTTTGTTTACATCACCAAGCTGCACAAATAACGGTGAAAGTAAGTGCGTACCGTCTGCACAAGCACAGAGATATCTCCTCATCCATTCTAAATCCTTCCTCATTTTGTGTACCCATTCTAATTCAGCAATAAAGTTAAATAATTTCGGGTTTATACTCTCTATGTCAATATACGGTCTGGTCCAAGATAAATTCAGCATTTGGAATGCAATTCGTGACACATAATGCTTCTCCCAGTCCCAATTGTGAATAACTCTAGCAGGAATTGCTGCTAGATCGTTCCAGTGGCACGTAGCACAGAAGTATAAGCCTGTGTAATCACATAACCGTGGTTCATTCCACATATCTTTAAAAGTCAATGCAGTTTGGCACTCCGCACACTTATAATCTTGTGCTGCTAACCCTTTTTCCGGACATATACTCATTTCAAAGCTCCCTTTCTCAGTCATAACAACGTGTGCGCATACCCTGCATATGTGGTCCACACATTTGTAATGACATAAGTATCCACAATCATTACAAATGTAAGAGCCTTGAACAATGCTCCAAATAACTCCACTACAATGATCACAGTACTGTTTGCGGTTGCTAGGGTTCGTTTGTTGTTCAAAATGATGGCCTTTTATCGAGACTTGGACTCTAGCTAGCCCGTTATTATCTTTTATGTCTTCCAGTCTTAGTCTTAACTCTACAAGGTATCTGACGAGCCATTTTCGCTCGTCGGAACATTGTACACTGTTTAAAACGAGCTCCTTACACTGGATTATTGCTTTTTCTATCTCCTCTTTTGTAGCAGAACTGTGTATCTTCAATTTTTTATTCGAAATAGATTTCGGTATACAGTTCGAATCGTAACCCTCGTCCGCAGAAACACAGCCAGAAGTTGAGGAAGTTGATGTTCTTGAAGTTGCTTCTACGCTAGGACTGCAGCAGATTAGACTGTTCCTGTATTTAGGCGAATCATTCGCTATTGCAGCAGCCATGGTCACTTATTTTTAAACAAAGGATGTCAAGAATACATCGCGGAAATTTTGCATAAAATTTAGCAATGTCACTGTCTGGTTTAATTGTTTAAACTGTTGCACAGTCTTGAACACAACTGTTATCTAAGATTATGTCTCATTTCCACTGCGATTCAGTATTGTTTTGATAGTGATTCGTAATTTTTTTCACGATGAAATTGTTGTCGTCATTTTTGACAGGTGAATAAATTATTCGCTTCTTTATGTTGGGACTTAGAGGTTGCGTTCCATTTCGCCAAGCCTTGTGGAACAATATTTTTATTGTTTTTATTTTCATTATTTTTCTTACTTAATCATGTAAAAGTTTATAACTAACAAATAATTACAATCACAAAATACCTGTTTTGTGTTAAAATTACGAATTATGTAGAAAACACTTTGAAAAACTACTGAATAGTCCTCTACGTCGCCAGTAAGTTAAGGAACGGAACGTGGTTTCACCACGCAGCCGTGCCAACTTTACCTAAAGAACTTCTATCTGTCGACTGTCAATGAAATGACAGTCTATTGCGTTCCAGCTGTCACGTCCTTTTCAGTATACATTGCTTACCAAGTACGAAAGAACTTTTCCCTATAACATAAAAAGCGTCGGTGTATAACAAAATGGATTTAACCTCGCGAAGTACCTACTTTTTTAATTTGCATGACACGAACACGGATGAGATCAGCCTCTATATTCGTGCCAATTACCCAGATTACGGTACTTAGCAATGACCTATGACCATACACGTGCGGGAATGGGACATCCGCGAAATAAAGATAATATTATTACGCATTAATATTAAAGTAACGTGTTGGGTATTGGTACTTTACACAGTGGGCTATATTGGCGCCGTATTATCGTTCTTATCTTCAGCAAACAATGTACTTGTTTATTTTTAGTTAAGATTGTCATTTGTCACTACAAATTATACCTAAAACGAAGTCCTCCGTCTGTCTGTCTGTTCGCGATAAACTCAAAAATTACTGCACCGCGTTTCACCAATGGATAGAGTGGTTCTAATCATCTCTGATATTTTCATCCTCGTCTATAATATAGATATTACCTACTCAGCAGGTGACCTTCTGCCAAATGTCATGATTTCATGAAAAAGTCATTCAATACACTTTCATGAGCTTAGAGAGTTGTATTGCTGATTTTAATGTTTATAATTCTGTAAATCCATATTTGTTCCGAGCGCTAATAATATTTAGATCAACATACAACCTGATACTGACCTGCAAATTGCAAAAAACGTAAGAAAATTTGAATTTCGCGGACCACCCTAGCGCATCCCCCGATGCGCTAGGGTGGTCCGCGAAATTTAAATTTTCTTACGTTTTTTGCAATTTGCAGGTCAGTATCAGGTTGTACCAGGTTGTAACAGGTTGTAACCTACGTGGCATACGTTATCTTAGTTTAAACATTCGTGCATAAAAGTTTTAAAACATTAGTGTTCATGGTTGTTATGGTATACAAGAAAATGTTAGTATGAAAAATGCAACTTCTTTAAAATTCCCCATACAAAACGCTGATTTCATAGGTGGGGACCTAATATTGTAACATGTTCAGCTTGAATAATAACTTATACCTAACTTTCAGAGCCGCTACTTCGAGTGTGATGAGGACGAGGACGACTACAGCTCTGATGAGGACAGCTACGTTCCTCGTTATGTCGTGGAGGCTATGGAGGCCCAGCACCAGCAGGAGCCAGAGACCGATGATGATGAAGATGATGAGGTACGTACGTTGGCATCACTTTTAGCAGAAGAGAACAGCTACGCTATTTGGCCGGATACTGTATAATGAATATCCGTCCATCCCCATAAACTGGATGGCCGGATATTCGAACGGATATTGGCGTTTGAGCGAGACTACGGAGGTGAGGCACTGCCATCGGGTGGATTCAGGTATCAAGGCAAGCGTGCGAATGCCATATTGATTAATTTGGCTATTTGATTTGTTGTGTGACACAGTTTCGTGAGTGTGTATGATAAATTGACAAAGTTTTTTTTAGTTTCTAATATTATGAATGCGAAAGTGAGTTTGTTTGTTTTTACGCTTTCACGGTAAAACGGCTGAACGGATTTAGTCGAATTTGGCACATGGGTAGATCATAACCTGGAATAGGACATAGGATACTTTTTATCCCGATATTTCCACGGGATCGAGACTAACACGGGTGAAACCGCGGGGCGCAGCTAGTTAACTATAAAGTATAGGTTTTCTCACGATGTTTTTTCTTCACCGATTTCAGTAATGTCCAAGATAAAATCAGAAAGTACATATGAATTGAAAATGTTATATTGGACTTGCCCGAATTGAACCCACAACCTCGTGCATGAGAGGCAAAGCCTTAACCTCTGGGCCATCACGACATTATAAATGCATTTTCTTAATTGTTTTTATGGTCACTATAGATATTTAAAAATGAAATTAATAAGTAAATAAAATAAGTAAATAAATATCGCCTCCTCCACAGGTGTTCATAGACACTGTCCCTGGCGACAACACCTCAACGGACATGTTGATAGACAAGAAGATGTCTGTATCATCAGACGAGCCGACCACTACGGAACAAGATGCTGAAGACAAATTGCAGCTGGAGGTAGCGGCAGGCACGCCCGTGCTACTCAACTATCTATTGACCCACCCTATTACTTGTAGCATACAATGAACACACGGAAAACCAAAGAAAATAAACTTAACTGTGGTTAATTAAACTACAGTTAACTCAGCCATGGTTAAATTAACCACAGTTTATAGTTAACCGTGGTTAACGTAACCATCTGTTAACTAAACCATCGCTAACTAAACTAAAGTTAATTTATTAACTACTGCTTAATTGGCCATAATTCACTTGACAAAGGTTAACGTACCTTAGTTAACTAATACAAAGAGGAAGAAAATACGGAAATCTAAGGAACAGTAATTTTAAAAACGTTAACGGTGGTTTACTAGCTAAACCACAATTAAAACTACATTTTTAAGTAGCGGCACGCCTATTGTAAAACTATTTGCATACATCCAATCCTGTAGTATTCTTTGGTCACTACAGTTAAATGCAACGGTCTAGAAATTAGCTCTTGTCCATTCCATGGCAAAAATATTTACCAGTCGGCAAGGTAGGCTGGCTGCCCAGGGCCACGTACGGCTACACATCAAGCTATACATTTCCTCCAGTTTATGCTGATCTCGTATTCTGCTTCTGCTGCGTCGTCAGCTTATACTGGAAATGTATAGGTTGATGTGTAGCCATGGGTACTGGTGTACATTTATATACTTATACAAAAATGTAGGTATTCAACAGCAGTTTATGAGCCCACTTGTGCTTAAGGCGAAAGAGTCAGGGTAGGCCGTGACATACAATTTTTCTTACGTTTTTTGCAATTTGCATCCGTCTGTCTGTTGATCAAAATTTACAGTTCAAAAACATTTATAGCGATAAGTACATATGTTGTTGAGGATACGATTTTTTCGATCATATAGAGCAATGGTTTAGCAATATCCTTCAAAATCATTCAGATTGTGATTAAAAGTGTGTTACGCGCTAGGGTGCAAATTGCAAAAAAAATTGAATTGAATTTCTTGGACTAAACTTCGTTTTTGAATCCCGTAGACTAATTTGACAATTCAAATGATTGTTGTTTGTTTTTCAATTTGAAGTTTGTTATTTGCACCTGCCAAATTAGTCTACGGGATTAAAAACGAACTTTAGGTTAGCGCATCCCTCTTCTATGTTAAGGGTTTGGTTTCCGCACTTAGTCCCTAAGGTGGACTACTGTGTGTGGCGCATACACCTACAAATGTGTAGTCTATCAAAGTCCTCTTTGCCTATTTACCAGATATTTAGATATAAATAGGTACTAGAATTTGTCAGTTTTTCCAGTATCATTTAGCACAACAGCCGTAATAAGGCGGTATAGTATAATATGCCTTTGATCTCAAAATATAATTATAATTACAACTTAAACATAAAATGCTGCCTGTTAATCAAATAAAATAATAATTTACAATAATCTTATGAAACTTAATCCGTGCAACTTTGATAATTTATGTACAATGTTATTTAGTTTACAATTTAAAATCGATCGTCAATTATAATTTTATTCAACAAAAAAATATTGTGTCCATTTCAACGAATTTTGGTCAGTTTTTCATTTAATTTTTTTACTTATAATTCATTAAGTAAGTAGCTTTTACTATTGATTAATATTAATATTGAGGGCCTGAACATAATGTCTGAATGTCCGGATAGATAGAAATGAATATTTAAAAGTCAGCTAGGCAACTAACCAGAGGTGTTGAAGCAGATTATAAATATGGTTATATTCAATTTCTTGTAATAAAATCTATACTACTGTACCTGCTTATACTCAAAATAATGGAGTTCCTTTATATTTAGTCAAACAGTGAGAAATATTGATAAATATTAACTTTATGATCTCATTAGATGTATAGGTTTTTATTTATTTATTTTAATTATTGTGTATTTTAATTAAGGCGACTAAGTGCAATGGTACAGTGATACTCAACATTTGTTTCTCGGTAACATGTTTATTTCCTCATCATCGTCATCAGCCTACATTATAGTCCACTGCTGGACAAAGACCTTTCAAATCGGACGCCATTCATGTCGATTCTCGAAAATTCTCACCCAACTGCTACCAGCCACCCTGCGAAGATCGTCGCTCCACCTAGCCCGAGGGCGTTAATATTTCATCATAGAACATCATTCTGTGTTCCAAAACGCTTCCCAAACTTTTGGGCCCAACTTTAGCTCATCGGCCCGCAAAGCAAACATGAGCTCAACAGGCTGCATGCTGAGTATCACTGCATTACATTATGTTCCAAATAGTATTGTAGTTTTAAGTCGATGTTTTTCGTAAGTTCCTACGCTGATAAATGTGCATAGAATAGATGATGGCTTGTTTATTTATTGTCATTAGATTAGACAGTTATTCGAGAAGAAACGGATGCTGTTTATCCTGCTATCCCATAAAACGTATATCCGGCCAAAATATCCGTTAAATAGAAAACTCGGTTTTTTAAATACCCGTCGGATACTGAGTAACATACACAGTATCCGGCCAGATACCGAATCTTTGCCCGATATCCGTTTCATCTCTACTAATATAATATACTTTCTAGTCGTAGAATCTAAACAGAATTAGATAAAAAGTAGTCTGAATGTCAGTATTGCAGTAACCTTTATCGCTGAGAGAATTTTCTTGGGAATCAATTTATAAACCTCAATGAATAACATAATAGTTACAGAATCGTGTAGTATTTTAATATGTAACTAATTATTAACTGCTTCTCAACTTACATTTTGCATTTAGTTATTTGTAAATAAATGATTAATAAAACATAAACTTGTAAAATACATAAATCCATACTATTAGACTTATTAAATCAAATAAAAAAGATCTTTCCTCAAAAAATTATATCAAATCAATCTGTTTTGCTAAAAAATAATGTATTATTAAGTGTTCTGTTTAATTTTAAATATAATTATGATTAAAAGCCAAAGCTGCGCCATTTTTGCTACAAAGTTTATTTTATAAGGATTATTTCTGATGTAGTTAATAAATAATGCTTGTGTAAAATATAAATAAATCATTTCTTTATTTACTATTAAGTTTATTTCAAGCAAGAAATCGTTCAAAAATACGACGCTCTGCAAAAAACGCTATTCTACCCGCAAAAACTGTAATAAAATGGGAATAGTAAATCATCATCCGGTTGGCCCTTTCCCAACTATGTTGGGGTCGGCTTCCAGTCTAATCGGATGTAGCTGAATACGAGTATTTTACATGGAGCGACTCTATCTGACATCCACAACCCAAAAAAAAATAATACGATACCCCTTGGTAAGCGTAGCATAGTCAGCCTATAATGTTCCCACTGCTGGGACACAGGCCTCTCATCGAGAGGGAGTGGGTAGTATCCACCACGCGGGTTGGTAAATGTAACGTCTTCGAATTTTAGTTCCGAGGACTTGCCGCATATAGATCACGTTGGAGAAATATACTTGACCAGGCTAAGGCCCACCCGCGGCTGTAAAGCCTTAAAGTGGACGATATTATAGTTCAAATAAAACTAAAAATCGCCTTAAATCTATTTATTCTCAGTCATTAAAAAAATTCATATAATTATAATACAAATATAATCATTCACACTGACGTTATATAACATTATTTTATAACTACATCTTAACGTTAAGGGGTAGGCATTGAGGCGGCCCACATAGAATAAAAGTTGCGGCCCGACGATTAACTTGCGGCCCATTAGCCGTCTTTGCACGACACGCGCTTTCACTCGCGATCGGAGTGTGCACGATTGAACGCGGGAAAGCTTGCACGCGCAATCGTGTGTGATTGTTTTTATCCATTTTTATGTGCCTTGAATTATGTTCGAAGCGCACAGACTTGAACACATGAAAGCGCGAGCGGGCGGCGCGCGCGCTTTGTCGTTCTCGTTTTCTATCTTTACACGCGCGTTCTTTCCTGCGTAAAAGGCGTTTCACGCGTGAAAGCGCGTGTCGTGTAATGGCGGCTATTGAGTTACAACTGTAGGCACGTTCACGAACGAAAATTAAAGAGGAATTGGAAGACTAATCGTCACTCATAGTCGTCAAACGGGAACACAGCAATGCTGATAAGCAGTAGAAAAAGGTATAGAGGTACAGTGAACCGCACGTCTGTGGTGACACTTTGACCTTGGGCTGGTCTAGCGTAGTACGGAGTTTCGTAGAATAAGGCGCTCCGCAGACAGAGCAACTTTGATCTCCGTATTGCGGCAATAGGCAACTCGCAACTAGCTGTTTACAAATAACATAAAGAAACTGCGCAGACTATAGTAACTCTAGTTTCGAGTTTCGATGATAGACAACAGTTTTCAGTAGCTGCACTTGATGACAGAATCAGTTTCAAATTGACGCAAATGTCAAATTTGTACTAGTTGTGTCAAGTTGCTGGTTTCCCCAATCAGCAATCGCAACGCGTCAGGCAAGCTGCTTCTTCGAGATTCATACTGACATAGACTATTGACCATGGATTTGGTATTCGCGTGGCTGAGTTTTGGACCAAACAAATTTAACAACACTCGATGTGTTTGGCCATGACACGCTAAGAAGAAGATGGATTTGAAAAGTTTATTCAGAATCGCGGCAACCGTAAAATGGGTCATTTGTTGCTGCTACTTACAAAAAAAGTTGATAGTTTGTTTAACTACAGTTGCTCTGTCTGCGGAGAACCTAAGAGGTCAGCGTACACTGGCTTTGTTACCACATACGTGCGGTCTACTGTACTATCTTAATTATCCAGAATTGGGATTACGGCCCGCTCCCTCTAATGCTTTGGTTTCTTTAGAAAGCGGTGAACGGTCACATAATAACGACTGTCCAGATACAGAGCGTTTTTTTTACCACCACTGGTGAAAATTACTGATTTTCCTGTCGTCCGTTATATGACGAAACCGCTTTCTTAGGAAACCAAAGTTTCACAGAGAGTAGGCCTCAGTCCCAGCAGTGGGAACAGTATAAGGTAATTATGTAAGAAGTTGTAGTTTTATTTATACTTTCCGGGACACAACGCTAAGTGTAATAACAATAAAACTTCTTGTGTGTCGTTCAATGTCCTTCAACTGATTAAATTCAAGATATTTTTGAAGTGGATACTTCTTTGGGTGAACAAAAATCATGGAACTCGCGTCATCGTCACCGAACGCTTGAAGAAATGAATGTTACTTAGTTTTCACTTCTAGCGGCAGTTCCCGAAGACTGCCCCGCATTTTTTTGTTGGGTAGCCTCACTGCCTACCAAGTGTATGAATGTTGTTGGGGATAGCGTAATATTACTAAACTAGACGATATGATTTGAAGTTTTCCAATATTATAGTTGTAAAAATATCACAAAGAGAACATAACATAATGCTTGTACAGACGCCAGCAGGTCAAGCTACCCGAAACTGTCAGATTTTCCCAATCAACCTTGAACCTTAATGCTTTAGCGATAAAGTTGAAAATCTATTAAAGAAATTTGACAGATTGTAGTAGCTTGATGTGCTGGCGTCTGTACTACTCGGAGGGTTAGACAGAGGTGTACTTCTAGTACATCCACATTTCACCAGTTATGAACAAGTGCCATGTAATAGGGGGCGAACCTATTGCCACATACCGGGCACAATTCCAGACCCCGAGCTAAAACTGAGAAACTCGGATTTGACATATTTACAGCCGGATACTATACGTTTCTAATAAGTCGAATATTACGCTATCTTCAACAATATCATCGTATGTAAAGTCAGGGAAATTAATTGTTTAGCAAATTGATTACCATCCTATATTGTCCGTGTATTCATATCACAACTGTCTTTCTTTGACAGTTGTCTACAACACGGTAAATTGACGTAGTGCGTCAATTAATTTTGCTTAACAATTAATTTCTTTGACTGTATTTAAGTATAAACAGGTGTTCTAAGGACATTTCCTTTCGAGTTGTCCCTTGCCTCCTTCATCGTACTCCTGTGAGGATATCCACATCTGCTGGAAGGACCCGATTGATGCCAAGATCGAACCTCCTGGAAAAAGAAATAAATGTTCATGTTAATATTTCCAGTATCCGGCCGAACTTTACTATCCTGCCGGAAACTGGATAGTTGGTCAATATTCGGCGGATACCGGATAGTAGGTAAATATCCGGCTGATATCGGATTTTCGATAATAATCACAAAACTCCATAAGTTTTAAAAATAATGACTCTTTTGCCGCCCTCGTTTTATTATAATTTCGGGGACTGAAAATCTGGAATGAATGTTGTCAAACAAAATATTTCTATTTGAGCTAAGTTTTCTCTTAAATTATAAATAATTGTTGAACACACATTGTGTGTTTAGAAAAGTCTCGGAGTAGGCTACTAAAAGATGAACAATGTAAACGAGCTAACTTGCTTAGAATATATTATGATGATTACCATATTTTTTGACGTGCTGTTTCTCGGATGGGTTGGGCAAAGGTACACCGATATTTATATTTAAGTTCCATGTAATAGAAGGTGAGCCTATTGCCATCAGCTGGGCACAAATTCATATTACTTTGGGCTGCTACTGAGAAATCATGTTGGAAAAACCCAGTAATACTCTGGTCGACCTGGGAATCGAACCCCGGTAGACCGACAGGAGAGGTTTATCGTCTGAAATGATAGTAGATATGTCATATGGTCACCTATCCAGGCCGCGAACCGCCGCTCGGTGGAGTTGGGCGCGGCGTGGCTCTTGAGGCGGTGCGAGGAGGGCGCGCGCGCGGCCAGCTCCTTGCCGAGGCGCTCGAGCCAGCCCGGCGTGCTGGCCAGCCCGCCGCACGCCACCACGGAGCCCCACAGCGCCGGCCGCGCGTCCGCGTCGCACGCCGCCGCCGCCGCGCACGCTGCGCCGGGGACATAACACTTATAGCATATCTTCAATGTCTTTGGTTATAGATATAAGATACAGATACGGAAATCCGAACGCGAGATGTTGAGCTGTTAAAATCATGGAAGTATTTGCCTATGGGTCAGTTTACACCGAGACGTGACGCGACAAACACTTTTTAAGATCTGATACAATATCGAATTTATTTACTACACAATAACGTACACGCGCTGCGCAGCACCGCGCATCTTAGCGTACTTTGACACGTGTCAACACTCGCACTGAAATTATACCTTTACGTGAAGAAAATAAGTTCGATAATTGTTAAAAAGTGCGCGCAGCGTCGCGTCGTGGTCTAAACTGAAAAACGACTTTCAACAGGATTGACATAAGCTTTTCGATAGCTTATGTCAGTCCTATACATTTTTGCCTTTTCCATCATCGTTATCGCTGATAGAATGTCACTTTGTCTAGGGCCTCAGATGATGAAGACTTACCTAAATGCGGCGCTCCTAGAGTCTGCTCGAAGAGGCACTCAGTCAACTTGAACCGCTCTGGGCCGAAGTCCTGATGGTAGCCGCCCGGGAACTCGTAGTGGCTGAACGGAACTGAGGATACCTGACGCTCCTCGTATTGGCTTTCTGATATCTGGGGAGTCAGAAAATATAAATAGTTAAATTTTATAAGTGACTAGCTGCGCCCCGTGGTTTCACCCGCATAAGTCTCGATCCCGTGGGAATATCGGGATAAAAAGTATCCTATGTCCTATTCCGGGTCATGGTCTACCCCTGTGCCAAATTTCATCCAAATCCGTTCAGCCGTTCACGCGTGATGGCGTGACCAGGGGAAATAGGGATTAATTTTTTTATAAATATAGATTATTATATAAGTATTATTTCGATTGCTAATTTTGTTATTTCTCGTGTTAATATTATATGATTTTGATTTGTATTTCACCCAACCTACGTATGTGTGTCATTTTTTAGTTTATATTTTGTTCTGTACAACGCCTTAGGTCTTCAATCTGCCTAGCCTTTTCCCAACTATATTGGGGTCGGCTTCCAGTCTAACCGGATGCAGCTGAATACCAGTATTTTACAAGGAGCGACTGCCTATCTGACCTCCACAAGCCAGCTGGGTAATACGATACCCCTTGGTAAGACTGGTTGTCAGTCTTTCGGGCTTCTGACGACCCGTAACGACTGTCAAAGATCCACAAATGACAGCCGGGACCAACGGCTTAACGTGCTTTCCGAAGCACGGAGGAGTCTCGGTATGTAAAGATGGTCAATTGGTCACCCATCTACGGACAACCCTGGCAACCGTAGCATAACCGGATGGATCGACCCGTGCGGCTGTTATTACTTAGCCACGAGCTCCATAAATGGTTAATTAACATGGTGAGCAATGGTTGCCCAGTGGTTACGGGTCGTAGGATCGAACCCACACAGGAGCTTTACTTTGTGTGAATTATTTCATCACCACTGCTCTAAAAACGGTGAAGGAAAACATTGTGAGGTAACCGGCATGTCCTAGAACCAAAAATTCGGAGACATGTGACATCTACCAAAAAAAAAAATGGGCATTTTTTTTTTCCGACTGTTCGGTTTTCTCCGGAGGCGCTTAGCGAGTCAAGTCATAACTTCTCTGTAGAAAATTTACTAAAAACGTGAATTTTAAACACTTACCGCCTTACTAATACTATATACCTTACTAAATTTATTTTTTTTTTTAAATTATTTTAAATTTTTTATTGTTTATTTTAGTTATTTTCATAGTCTTCTGTCTTATGGGATTCTTCTCTGGGGAGCCTGTGCGGACATTAATGCTATCTTTGTTTTACAGAAAAGGGCTGTTCGAGCCATTTACAACCTAGGTCCAAGAGATTCCCTTCGAGAAAAATTCAGAGAAATAGATATTCTGACTGTAGCCTCACAATATATATTTGAAAACCTATTGTACGTACACAAAAACATATCAAAGTTTAAGAAAATGTCCGATATTCATAGTTTAAATACCAGGAATAAACACAATCTTGCTGTACATCGCACTCGTCTCCACAGAGTAGGCAACTCGTTCATGGGTCAATGTATACGTTTTTACAACAAACTTCCCATTGACATTCGAAACTTACCCATTAAACGATTTAAAAGCTGTATTAAAACCAAACTTTGTAAAACAGGGTACTATAAAATCTCAGATTATTTAGAAGACAAAAATGCATGGGATTGAGCTGCTCGCTCTGCTAAGCATTGTGACATTTTGAATATTATGGAAAACCATAAAAATATACCTACCAGTTTTATATACAAATTGACATTATTGAATATTATATAAAAAATGACATGATGATTACTTGTAAAGTATTGTTTTATTGTGAATGTGAGGACTATGTGGATATTTATTTTTCGTTCTGTTAGTTTTAGCGAAGGTCTGGCAATTTGAGAACTTTATGCGACCTACCCAAATGTCCTTTCTTTGGTATTGTTCGTCGAGTCGTTGAGCTCCTTAAGTTCTGAGTTGAGCTCCACTATTACTGACAAATGCTTGCACTGACTGGACAGGTCCACTCAAATCTGTGTGGTTCTTTCCTCAAAAGACCATTTCAGACTCTAATCTACATGGTCCTCATATGGCCTGACCAAGATTATGTCTGGACTTTAAAGGAGACGGTGACCTCTGAGTTTGTTTCGGCCTTTCTTCTCAGAGTAGTCAGATAGGAAACGCCGACCTCATGTAGCTTATTTTTACAACTTTTTAATATGACGTGTAAAAGTGATTCGAATATCCTATTTACAGAATAAACAATTTCATTTCATTTCATTAAAATAATAAATTTCTTAATTTTACAAAAAAAAAAAAAAAACTTGCGGGGCAGTCTCCGGTAGAAATGAAAACTAAACAACAATGCGTAACCTCAACGTAATTCAAACGGCAGACGATAGATGGCGCTAAAAAACAAATCACTTCAAGCGTGACGATGACGCGAGTTCCATGATTTTTGTCCACCCAAAACGCGCCTAAAGAAGTTTTCACTTCAAAAATGTTTGATAACTTTTTAGTAATCAAAAATTTGTGTTTTTGCGGTACCTAGGCCTCCTTTTGGAACGGACAGGGTTTTTATAACATGTTGTATAAGTATAATTACCTGTGCCACACAGTGGCAGAAGTCTTCGTACTGCCTCTTCAGCATGTACTGCTGCCAGGAGTGCGTCAGGCCGGCTGGCAGAGTCTTCAGCGTGTAGCGACCTCGCTCGCGCTCTCGTATCACTTCTTTACTCTGAAATATTAAGTTAGTGTTAGATATATTGCTGATGTCGTATACAGAGGGCGAGACAAGTGACAATCGCTTCGAAAGCGTTTCGTATTTCTACAACGACTTTCAACAGGATTGACATAAGCTTTTCGATAGCCTATGTCAGTCCTATACATTTTTGCATTTTCCATCATCGTTATCGCTGATAGAATGTCACTTTGTCTAGGGCCTCAGAAGACTAGAGAGAAACTTTAGTGCAGTTTTTTTTCTAAAATAGACAATGAATTAACTTTTTTTTCCTTGACTTTTTGATAAATTCAAATACTTTAAATTCAGACCAAGGGATCCATATAGTGTTAGTATGAACTTAGCCTATGTTAGTACAACTCAATAACTCAAGGGGGATGCGCAGAAGTAGCCCGCGAAATTCAAATTTTCTTAAGTTTTTTGCAATTTGCAGCTCAGTGTCAGGTTGTATGTTGATCTAAATATTATTTGCGGTCGTAACAAATATGGATTTACAGAATTATAAACATTAGAATCAGCAATACAACTCTCTAAGTTCATGAAAGTGCCAAATGTCACGATTTCATGAAATAGTCATTTAATGCACCATGATTCCTTACATGTAAATGCATGGTGGCTCGAAATAGGAGTCTGGGAGTGAATATACAATCATATCAAAGAAGAAAGTTTAATAATCTGACCTGAATACTATAAATAGGCAGCATCTGTATGTGCAAGTTAGTTAGCATGTGTTTCGCTTGTGCGGCCAGGTGGTCGCCACCGACCGGTGACCGAACGGCCGCGTTGACAAGGGCGTACCTGGAAATAAATGGAGATTTATAGTTTTCATACATAGATCGTTTGCGATGCGCCTCAAGTGGAGTTCCTGTATTTTCGGATTTATTACGATAAAAACCTTTCAGCACTCACTGCGTTCTTATTCACAGGAGAAAATCGTCTTCCGTCGCATGTTGCGGGAACTACAAGCATATCTTTATCTCATAAATCGGGGGTGGGCTGGTTATACGCACCTTTGAGGCCGCACCCTACCTCAAATTGCTTAGCATGATCCTCCGTAATGCCGAAAATACTGCTGCATTCATTTTGAAGGAAATATATGTTAAAGTTGAGGATTGATGCTATTTCCTATGTTTGGCGAAAACGCAATTACATAAAATTGTCTCTATAGAAAAAAAAAACCAAAGTTCCCTCTAAACCGAACTGTAAACCGCTGGTATTCAAAAAATACTTCAAATTAGATCATGAAACTTTGCATAATAACTGAACTAACTATAAAACAGGTCTTATATTTTTTAAATTACCATTATTTTCACCGTATAAAGCAATTACCTAAACTTTTCAAAGCTTGAGGGCCGCCATGCGCCAGCACCCCTCTCCGTCTCGCTATAACTCAGGCCGCGAGTAGTATGGTGCGAGTGAGATAAAATATGAGGTAGGGTACAGCCTGAATGATGACTATGATGAGGCAACACCGGCAAAAATCAAAGAAAACCAAAGACTTTCGTAACTTAATTTATATTGCAATTTATAGTTGGTTTTTCGTAGGATTGTTGCATGGCTCTTAATAGTGGAGTGAATAAACCAACAAGTTATTAATTCCGAAGAAAAATAAACTACAACATAGCTCGTGTAGAGACCTGTAACCATTACCTACTATTAATTTCTGATTTCCCATTTGAAAGGTATACCTATCAATCTGCCTAGCCTTTTCCTAACTATGTTGGGGTCGGCTTCCAGTCTAACCGGTTGCAGCTGAATACCAGTATTTTACATGGAGCGACTACCTATCTGACCTCCACAACTGGTAATATGATAGCCCTTGGTAAGACTGGTTGTCAGACTTTCGGGCTTCTGACGACCCGTAAACGACTGTTAAAGATCCACGAATGACAGCCGGGACCAACGGCTTAACGTGCTTTCCGGGGCACGGAGGAGTCTCGGTATGTAAAGATAGTCACCCATTCACGGACCAACCCCGGCAAGCTTAGCTTAACCTGATGGATCGACCCGTGCGGCTGTTATTACTTAGCCACAAGCTCCTCTCTCCATTTGAAAAGTATATGTGCCAGTGTAATTACATGCACATACATTCCAGCTTTATCTATAGGAAGATGTCCATAGGCTGCAGTATTGGTTTTATTTTATAGCCTGCGTTGACCATTGGACTGCAAATACAAAGTACTTTGAACCCACTCACCCATCAATAACGGGCACAGCACTGGTCTGACTGGCTCCAGCATCAACCACCAGCGCAGTAGACTTGCCGTTAGCAAAGGCTGCCAACACCGCACTCTTTACCAAGAAGAATGCAGGTGCTTGGTATTTCTCAAATAGGAGTTCTGCTAGCTTCTCTCTGGCTGGTCTGGTGGTCCATACTGCTTCGGTGAAGAGTGCTGGGTGGTGCTCTGATGGGGAACGGATAACCTGGAAGGGAAGATGGTTAAAATACTCTCTTAGTAGTGAATTGTGTGTTTTGTTTGATGATAATTGTTTGAGATATCTGAATATTTGATTACGTGAACTCTTTATTTAATTAATTTGAAGAACTCACTTATTCATTATGTCTTTGGTGTCAAACAGACAGCAGTAATGAATGGAATGTATGTGCAGCAATAGATTATAAAGTGGATAAAATATAATCACCTCAACCGCTCAAAGCAATTGCCAACCGTTTTTAAACCTTACCTGGTTGCTGCAACCTTTATTAATTCTCTCTAAAACCTTTTGTAAGCCGCTGTAATAGGTAAATAAAAATGACAAGGATCAGTCACATAATAAGGCTGAGACAACTATGCCAACCAGGGTAAATATTATGATGTATAATGCTACCATTTTTCCAGTGTGAGTGAAAAATGGAGCTCTATACAAGGCCGATAACACCATCCTTTTTTCGCAGTGGAATAATGATGACATTAATACTTAATAATACGGTCCCTGAATAAACAAAATTCAAAGTGTAGAATATAATTACCAAAGTTGCTATTCTTGATTATTTTATTAATTTTGAAAATCTACTTAATTATTCTCAAATTCATTAGTTCACTGACAAACAACGGCCTTAGCCGCTGTGTCGGTAACCATGGCAAGAGTTCCTTTTAGGACAGAGATGAGAAATAAGGAAGGATTTATGAAAATAAGTCTCATAAACCTCCAACTGTCATTAACGAGACACAATAGAATTTTAATTGGTTTTTGGGATGAAAGTACGTCATAATTATTTGCCTATAAGAAATTCCATGGGGCGCAAGGCTTGTCTAATTAGAAAATAACATAAATATATTAACAATTTAGTAGCCCAACCTTAGCATAGCAGTAATCCAGCATCTTCTCAAACAGATCCCAGTTGTCGACCTGTCCGTCTTTCATGTACGTTTGTACTTCCATGCCAGCACGGGGCACATGGAGCTCAGTCACATCTATGTAGTGGCGGAGCTCACCACCTACTTTTGTGCCTGAGGAGAAGTGTAATGATGGTAAATTATTTGAAACGTTACCAAAGCTGGTTCTGTAGAGCACTGCATGATGTAAGCTGGGACAAACAACTTGCAATATTTGCTTTTGTTATGAAAACAGTGAGTAGATTCAACTTTCTGACTTACTGACAGACTCCTTGACAGTTCAAAAGTGCCTGTAAATGGTTTAATTGAAATAAATGAGTTTCGAGTAAAACATCAATACTTAATAAGTCTTTTCTTTCTTTTGTAATTTACAAATTGGTTCTCTAAGAGATGATTTTCGGAAAATTCAGCATCTTTATTGCGCAAATTGCTATAAAATTATCTATATGTTTGGCAAACAGAATGATTGTGCCAAGTTATATGTTTAGTCCTTTTTTTGTTGGTCTGAAGTTCAATCATGGTTACTTGAGATTAGTTTATATGATAAATCTAATATCCTTCATAAGATTCCTTTTAGAAGTGATAAAACTAACATAGTTTCATTCATACTGATCACAATAAATCATCTTAGCATGTTGTACTCAATTTTATTTGTTTTGTTAACAATCACAAGCTCAGAATTAGGTATTATATGCATTTAGATGACAAAAACCTTATAATACAGGTAAAAAAAATTGAATTTATAAGCTCCTAAAGCCAGTTTTGGACCAAATTGAATTAGCCTTAGGTAGGTACACAACGAAAAAGATGCCGTCGTCATTTACTGAATTTTGATAGAAAAACTTACCGGTCTGCGTGATATTCCCGTCTGGAACCTTCTCCTCGGCATCAGGGATATGTGTGGCAGGTCCTACACCAACCACGGCCGGGATATCAGCCTTAGGAGTATCTTCTTGAGCATAACCAACGCGTAGAGAATGATGCCCAGGATCAAACACTAACGCGCCTATTTCATCGCCACCGTACAACATCCCATTTGGACCACTCATTTTTGTGTTTTTAACTTAGATTTTGTATGTTTTAGCTATATTTTAGGAAAATAGACAGTTTCGGCGCGATGCACCTTTTGTTGATCACCAAACTGAATTATTTTTGTTAATCTGTGGTTAAAGTAATAAATTATATTTTTAGCATACATTGACATTAGAAAGAGATAGCAAGATTACATTTTCAGTAGGTATGGAATACGTTGAAAAAAGCTAAAACTGTACGCAGAATAAATTCACAGGAACGCAGCGTACAGAGTTGCATGAAATGAAAATGCAAAATCTACATGCTGAAAGCAGTTTCGAAGCATTTGTTCAATTCTAAGCAGTTGACATATGTTAAGATATTTCGATGCACATTTTTAATTATTAATCAATTAGCTGTCTCTCAATTAAATTGTTTGCTTGACGTGCTTTTTGTGTGAGCAGCCAGCGCTACCTATTAAATAAGTGAGACACTACAAAATGCTGCTCCTCGACACTAGACAGCGCTGTCGCATTACGTCACTTTCTGGAACTAATCACGCACGGGGAAGTAAAATAAAACAAGTAAAATCTGACAGCACAATAATTTAATACAACACAATAATGTTTTTTATGCGAACAAATACAGTAATAATTATGTAGGTATTCCTGACGACGTCGTTACATCGACGCTCAAATATATTTATATTGTTGCTAAACTAAAGGTGTTTCATAAGTAAACAATAAATATTTATTTGTATAATTTTATTGTTTTATTCGCTTGAGAGTAAAACTGCAGAGTCTCTGCAGTTTCACTTCCAAAAGATGACGCCATTGAAGCGTAAGTAATTTTGAATGCACCAAAATGTAATAAAACAAAGCACATTTGATGTGTAATAAAACAATTAGATAATTGATCGTAAATGTTGAATTAGAAGAGTCGGCAAAATAAAAATAAAACTCTACAATTATTTTTTCCAAGAATTTGGCACTGCAGAGTTTTACTTATTTGATTGACAAAAAATAATGAGGTGTCTTAGAAAAACTCAATTACAAACGGTGTTCAGAGTTGAAAACACGTCGCAGACGATGATTTAACTACAAACGTGATAAAATCTAGATATAACTGCAATAAAAAATATTATTTAAGTAAAATATTTGTGAAGTTCATCAATATAAAACCACATTATTAACAATTGAAGCTATTTTAAACAGTTTTCTTGCACACACTACTCAAGTTGCTAACACAGCTATAGAATGATAGAAAATTTTCACATATTGACAGTAAGAAATTGTATAGGAACCATACTAAAAGGCTTGTAAGTCGTAATATCATAAGTACATATTTGAATACAAAATATGATGTGGCTCGATAGAGTTAAAAAGTTTTTTATTGAACACATTTACCTAATTTAAAAATTCATTTCAGAGGACAAAAATATTAGGTAGTAAAGAGCAGTCGTTTTCTGTGTTTGATCGAGGATTTCTCATCGATTCTCTTTGATTCAAAATAAACCCGCCTTGTATGTTGTTTGACTGGCGTAAAAGTCAATGAAAAGCACATGTTTATGTATAATTCTTAATACAGTCATTACAAACTATGTTGGTAATTTCTCAGAAAAAATTTGGTATTTTTTTATGAATTTTGAGTCACAGACTATTTTGTAGGAAAGATTATAGGTTTATTTAAAGTAGTTTTTTTTTGTTGCCAAATGTCATGTGCATTTTAAAATGTCATAAATAAGTGTAACATTTAAGAGTGTTTTTTTTTTGTTTCCAAATGTCATGTGCTTTTTTAAATGTCATGAATAACTGTAACATGATATCAAATGGTGAGTATCGAGCCAAATCGTTACAAAACACAGTATGACAGTATACCTAATAAGGTACCTATATGTACTATACTAATACGTATAACTACCTGTATATTACATAATATATACCTGACATTTAGTGAGTAATTGTGAAATTATATTTTTTCATGTTTGAGAGAACGCTTTAATACTTCTTAACAGGAATTTTTACTGTAGTTCTTCAGTGAGCTTACTTTTTCTCTTCCCAGTAACTGTGTTGTGGAGTTCAGCAAGGCAGTCACTCCATGTAAAATACTGGTAGTCAAATAATAATAAATGAGGCTTCACTATGAGTCGTATGTACCTAACACACCACTCATAGTGAAGCCTCATTTTGGAACGTAAATCACTCATGTATTTCGTTCGGGCATGAAAAATCAGTTTCATAAATACTAATAGTTCTAGACTTAGTTTGCAACCGAATTCATTTTCAAACATGATTGATAGGTATTTGTTATTTATGCGTCCTCCCATGAATGCTAAATAAACCACACACTTTAATTCAGAAGTCGTTGATTATCTACAAAGTTTACAACATGTAAAAATACATTTCTTTACAATCTTTTGATTCATACATTCATCCTCCTCCATACATATTTTTTCCATATTTTGTGGATAGTCCATGAAGCTTTTAGAGAAGCTAAACATTTTAAATAAAATATTAAAAAATTAAGAGAAATATAAACGGTAGTGACACCCGGGGCGATCGAAAGATTGAAAATCCTATTCCTTGTACAGTCAACCGCATATCAGTAGTAACACTTGCAAAACATTATGAAAATGACCCTTACCGCTAAGGCATTAGACTCAGTGCTAAATTCTTTCCACTGTTAAGTGGTTGGCTGAACTCTACACAAGCATAAACATTTCGCTTACTTGAAGAGTTAGGACCACCGGTATTTCCAACAATATTATAGAAAAATTTATTTATTTACAACAACACAAACTATCTTTACAGGTTAACCTAAAGTGATAGAGTGGTACAGAACACAATTAAACTAAGAACACAATTAAAAAAATAACATTTTTGAAATCAAAATTATTAATCTAATACCGATATACATAAATCACTAATACTATTACTCAGGTTAAGGCAGGGTTTATATATTTTTATATCATAGCCCATAAGCGTCTAAAATCATGGTTGTTTTTCCACTAGAATTGTTGGATAAGCCACCATAGTTCGAGTACGGGAAGCAGATGGAGCTATTCAGAGGCCCTAGACAAAGTGACATACTATCAGCGATAACGATGACGGAAAAGGCAAAAATGTATAGGACTGACATAACTATCAAAAAGCTTATGTCAATCCTGTTGAAAGTCGTTGTAGAAATACGAAGCGCTTTCGAAGCGATTGTCACTTGTCTAGGCTTTCTGGACAAAATAATACCATCCCTCTTTCGCAACAGAACATTGATGGCTTTAACACTTTATAGTACAGTCGGCCGCACGTCCGTGGTAACATAATCAGTATAAGCTGGCCTGTTAGTCTTTTGAAACTCCGTACTACTAGGCCAGCTTAAGGTCATAGTTTTACCACCGATGTGTAGACGGTTGTACAGTTGGCCAACGGTTTTTCACCTTACTCATAAATTATGAGCCTTTCACGTGTCACGTTCTGGGCAAAAAATAAGTAAAATTAGTATTTATATCATTCACATTCTGTAATACTATAGATTTACTAAACATTCATGAAAAACCTACAATATTACTTCTAGAACACACTTAATATAGCTACTCATTCTAAGAAAACCTAACCTGTAGGCGAATCTTGTGAAATTCATTAATGCATTGAAAAAAAACTACGTGTAGGTTATAATTCCCGCCAGCAGGAATAAGTTTTGGACCTTATTATAATAGCATTTGCCCAGTGCATTGAAAATCTAGACTAGCATGGCGAACTTACTTTAATTTTCTCTCGAAATACAGTCTACGAAGTGGTTTTTATCTGAAAATGTGATGAAATAGTTAAGCTGACTTTTCACTATGAGATATCCAGGGTTTTTGGTTTTATGTCGGCAATCCATTTCGGGGATTTAGGAGGGTCATTTACAACTAAATTACCCCTTTTGACACCTATGCAAATGTCAATAATTTTCAAGTCATTTGACATTTTATATTTTTAATTCATACATTTTGAAATATAAAATGTCAAATTACTGGAAAATAGTTGTCATTGGCATAAGGTCATCAAGGGTCAACCAATAACCCTGTATATCGCGACATAAATTGATATCACTCACTGAACTTTTAAATGGAACCGTTTTCACTGAGATTATATTACCAACATCTCAAACTTTAAATGTTTTTGTTATCTCGGGATAAACTATAATCCTTACTAATATTATAAATGCGAAGGTAACTCTGTCTCTGTCTGTCGCGCTTTCACGCTAAAACTAATGAACCGATTTAAATGAAATTTGGTACACAGATAGTCTAGAGCCTGAGAAAGGACATAGGCTACTTTTTATCAACATACTTATATATCTCATTGTGAAAAGTCAGCTTTTTAGCTGGTTGCTTGACTGCTGCAATATCTCGTGATTGCCACTGTCTCTAGGTGAGACAAAGTTATGCCGCTGATAATACTGATTAGTAATGGTGACAAGAATGTCCAAAAGGATTATTATAATAATAGCACTACCTACTAATTACTATACTAGAACACACAGTACTTATAGGTATATACTCGTGGGCAGATGCTAGAATAAAAGGTCATTTACTCACATTGCAGTCAAAAATGGCCCATATTTCTTTCATGATTCATAAAGCCAGTCGCACATACAGCTTCCACTGCAAAGTAGCCATGAACCAGTGGTTTTCCATTTAAATATGCATGGTTTCACTCTCATACCTCCCATATCCCTATAAATACACTATAAGTGAGTATATTTCAGTCTTACACGGAATTACACAGAGGCCATTTTGTCAAATCGCTTGAAGATTGAGAATAATTCACGTGATTCTAATAATATCAATAATTTAATATCATACTTGGGAAAATTCATAAAGTTTTGACTGCAGCCTGGAACAATAGTCCGCAGTTGCCGATTACTGCAGACCGCAAGCTACTCTAATAGTTTGTATCTTTCGGTCGCGTTAGCGTAGCGGTCTGCACAGCACGGTCTGCGGTCGAGTCTGCAGTTTGCAGCTGCCATCTAAATTATCACTTAACAACAAATGTAGCCTATATTGACACACGCTTGAAACTTTTTGATAATTTCAACATCAAGATAATTAGATAATCTTATAAATTAAAATCCAATTAATTTTTAGTACAAAAGTAGTAAAATTGAACTAAGCTATGATTCTTTGAAAATTACGAGTACCTGTGGCAGTTAATAATGTGAATACCAGAGAAAAGTAGTTAGGTAGGTACTGTAGAGGTTTTATGCGATATGCAACCTCACGTTGGGCTGGCTGACTTAAGCGCAGCCTTAAACTTGCGAACGCTCCAGCAGTCGGTATTTAAATATTGACAGGTGTGTTTTGTTATGTTGTGAGGGACAGAGCAGCCCGGACCCTCAATATGTATAAACGTGTCTTCTAATTAATAAACCCTTGGAAAACCTCCTCCTCTTTGAAATTACCTCCACCACACACCCTCACATATCTAAGTAACGTCCGTAAGACGTTACATATGGTGGAGGCGCCGGGTACGGCCACAGTTATTATAATATGCCGAGTACGGCTATGAAGTTTTAAAGTTTAAAATTTTGTGGGGGTAAATAGCACAGCAAAGTGTGCAAGATAAAGGAGGAAGACGACGCATTGACGGATTATAAAAGCTAAGTGGTTTTTTTCTAACATTTTATAAAAAAGCGAGATGGCCTCGCAAATCCAGTTCTTCTCTGGGTACAATGGCGTTTGTTTGGAAGAGTTCGTAAAGGAATTCGAGAGTGTGGCCATCGACAATGAATGGCGAGACAGCGATTGGGCGCTGATTATAGGCGCATACCTTATGGGTCCTGCGAGAATCTTTTTTAATTATACATACCACGAGGGTATGAGCTTTAAGGCGATGTGTGACGCACTCTGGGCAGAATTCCCGTGCAAGTGTCACAGAGATTTGTATAGGGTGCAGGAGGAGATCGCACAAGTAGGTACTGTCTGATGAAGGCGGGCAGGAAGCCGTTGTGAATTTAGATATTCATGCTGATTTATTTTCTAGCGAAAGACAAGATGACCCGCTAGAAGTTGAGCAAAGCTGCCATGACGGCAGGGACAATGTTGATGACGAGCGCAGTCTTGCGCATGATGAGGACGAGCCGATGGATGTGTTCGTGAATGAACACGAGGAAGAATTGGATGAATCGGGTCAGTCCAGTCCTGTTATTCCCTTTTGTAGCTACATTTCAGACCCTCAAATAGTGTCCTTATCAGAGGAAAAGGTTGATCACGATGAGGAAACTAATAAATATCACATCGTCGTCGATCAAACTGTTGAAAATGATTTTAGTAAACATTTTTCCGAAATAAAGGAGAATGACCATTCCTTGTTGATAACAGAAATAAAGGAGGTTGATCAGTTATCTTTGTCTCCAGTCGAACTTATTGTTTCGAAAGTCAACCTAGATATAGACGAAGATAAAAAAGGTTTAGATGAAGGTATAAACCAGTTAGTTAGAGATGATGTGAAGTCATGGGAGGTCGGAGACCAAGAGATTGACATCAAGATAGTAATGGTGCTAGACGAACATAGGAGTGATTTGTTAACGGTCGATGCTTTAGATAGTAATTATAGTGTTAATATGACTTTTAATAAAATTAATTTGACTACGTTTCCCATAAAGTTAAACTTTCTATTTTTGTTTTTATCTTTTTTGAACCGGTGTGCAAATCTTACTTTACAACATCATCGGACTATAAATAATTTTAAAAAAGCACCACGTAAGGAGAAGGCTATATGTATGATAAAATCTAGATTTAAAAACTTTGAACCAAAAATGATTAAGTTTAAAAGAAGGTTCAATAATAAGTATTTTATAAAGCGAAATTCATTTTTTAAATATAAATTTTTTGAAATTAAATAATGAGTGAGTCAGGGATTTTGTACATGTCTTTATGTTAAAACCTTTTCTCTCTATGATGTAGTTATTTACCTTTTTTTAAACGTCATTTATTTTAATTGTCATGTCAAAGTCACATCGATGTAAACATCGCAAGGTTTAGTTTGTTTTATTTGGTGTAATATTAATTCATTATTGTTTGTATATGTTCCATATTGCGGAGAAAAAAAAGCATCAGACACGGCCGCCGGCCGGGAACGAGTGGGGCGTCACCAGCACAGCGCGTTGGAGCGTGTGTGGTGATACTTCCCACTTCGCCATGGAGTCCATGGAGTCATGGGGACGTCGCGCCGATCTTTAATAATTTTCTTTGAGCTAGCGTAACATGAATGTGCTCCAGAGGATTTAGGAGGAAATCGACTATGGTCCCTCTTACAAAAGGGGGATGGAGGCACTCAACTTCAGTTGAGGCCGACTTTGCGAACGGGGCATAGCCTTGCAAAGTGTGTTAGATTAACACAATTAGTCCAATCTATGAGTGCAGTTCCACAGATTGGTGGTGCCCACTCAGTCAGAGGTGATGCCAACCTCACTTACGGGCCTGGCCTTGTGAGGGGCGTCTGATAGACGCCTATGGTACATTTTTGATTGAGGGCCCACAGTTAATATGAGTGTAGGATTATTTTTATATTTTGTCCCTCTGGAGTGCGAGCATGATGTTGTTTTCATTTGGTGGGCGCATATATCCAGAAGTTTGGTACCCGTGGACTCAGTGGCGTCTATTCGGCAGGAAAGTTGTGGATGTTGTGCTCTAGTGGTTCTAAGCCCCATCCGGGCAGATGTGAACTCGTCACATCGTGTTTTCTCCTAGGAGGCTTTGTCATATCTTTTCCGCCAGTTTTGGTATGACGAGGTTTAAGCAGGACGAGGCGTTGTGCTGATATGGGTGCAATGTGGCACATGCTAAGCCTACCTTAACTGTCACAAGCCGGGGTGACTTTCGTCCGTCCTGACTTAAGCCTTCTTCTGCAAAAGAAAGACCTCACCATGTATATTCCCTGGCGTTAGGTAATCTCTCTTATAGGCTTAGGTAGGTAGGGACTGACTATTGGGGCGTTTTGAATAGAAGTCTTGTTTGTTTGTCTGCGCCAATCCATCTATTCAATTAAGGGGCGTAGCTGATGTAGAGGTTTTATGCGATATGCAACCTCACGTTGGGCTGGCTGACTTAAGCGCAGCCTTAAACTTGCGAACGCTCCAGCAGTCGGTATTTAAATATTGACAGGTGTGTTTTGTTATGTTGTGAGGGGCAGAGCAGCCCGGACCCTCAATATGTATAAACGTGTCTTCTAATTAATAAACCCTTGGAAAACCTCCTCCTCTTTGAAATTACCTCCACCACACACCCTCACATATCTAAGTAACGTCCGTAAGACGTTACAGTACCTACCCTTCGTATGTGTCTACGCTAAAACATCGGATCTACTACTTATACAACCTGTAACGGAATAAACGCAAGAGCTCATACACCCCAATTAGAATATTAAATTATAAGACTAAAATAATATCTGTAATTTAATTTAATTAAACGACACCTAGTTTTTTTTTTTTACAAAATAGACTTCCTGACTAAACATGAAACATAGGATAGCTATGAGCGTATTACAAATTTGTTTATGCATTTGAATAGGCTTTATTCCTTTGAGATAAGGCTTAAATTTCCTTAAATAAAATATCTTATTACCTTGGTAAGACGCGGTGGTTCTAATTTCAGTTAAAGAAAAGATTTTTTTCATGAAAAATTAACACATATAAATAATGATGGAAATCGATTCAGAAGCCGATTCTGAGCAAACTACTTTCAGGTCTTGCGCTTATTCTGTTACATGTTGTATAAATCATTATACGTATCATATTTTTGTCCATAGTTAGGTTATAGGTAGGAACATACATAAATACATAGAACAGATTTATGCAAGTGGCATGAATTAAATAGATAGCCCAACTAATGCAGACATCCATAATTATGTAAACTCTAGCCAAACAGTGGCCAATCACGCGTCGGATACGGGACTAAATTCGCTCTCGCCAATTGTGTCAGCTCACTTGTATGGAGGTCTTCAAACTGGCGTGAATATTCGCTTGGTTTCTTAATTGTTAAAAGAAGCGCCAGGAGCCACAAGCCACAAGCTCCTCCGTCGAGAGGAGCTCGTGGCTAAGTAATAGCAGCCGCACGGGTCGATACATGATTTAAGCTACGCTTGCCAGGGTTGGTCCGTGGATGGGTGACCATACCGAAACTCCTCCGTGACTCGTAAAGCACGTTAAACCGTTGGTCCCGGCTGTCATTCGTGGATCTTTGCCAGTCGTTGCCAGCTAAAAGGCTAGGCAGATTGAATCGACGTGCGGATACTTTCCACATCCAACGCGGGATTACCCTCAGTGTGACCAGAGCTTAATACTTCATGTGATCCGTACATTTAGAGAGTAAAAATTAATATATAATCGAATTTTTTCCGCACATGATACTATTATTACAAAGTACATTTTAATATTTAATTACATATAACTAAATTGACTAAACATTGATTTATCACAAGCTACATAGAAGGCAAGCCTTCTGTAAATATCAGACTAATAAAATGTCAATATTTAATATTTTAATATAATGTACAGACTGGTTTTTGCTGTGGGAATAAAAGATATATCACACTCAAGCAATGCAAATGGTGTTAATGCACATCAAATATTACAATCCAAGCCTTTTTTATGGCTGTCTGAATATACCTTTTATATTAGGGGTATGAGGAATAGGGTATAAAGTTCACTCATCCACCATAGAAAAGGAAGGATCCTCCGACCAGACGGGTGTTGTGTCTGGCGGGCAACTACCCAACGGCTGATGTTGGGTTCTTGTATATGTATATGTCCAATGCACGGTAAACTTTAATTGCGCGATGCAGGATTTATGTGACGTCAGGATTTTTGTGTGACGTCAGGTCTTTGATGCGTAGTTCGCATGTGGCGATGTAGATACCGCCACAGGTAAATTTTACTCCAGATTTTTATTTTTAATAAGATACGCAAAAACGCCATTCAAAATTGCTTGTTTTAAAACAACACATTGTATAGAGTATTTAAGTGATTATGCAGAGATTAAAATAAGGCAAATTTTACGTAGTAAACACATGAATAGTTCTATTCTTACCTTGCACCCAGCCTAGCCTTTCTACACCAGCCTTTCTGTACATTTATAACTCTGCAGGAATCCACTCTGCAATAACTTTGTTGGAAGTAAAATTGCAGAGTTTCTGCAAAACTACTTTCAACATAAATCTTATTATTTTATAATCTATGTTTTTGATATTACGTAAAAAAAATGTTATAATTCAGATATTTTATGAACTTAAAGACATTAAAAAAAATTAAGTGGAACTGCAGAGTTTTAAAAACCAACCCAATACTGCCGAGTTGCTAGCACAAAAAATACAAAACCACACATCTTTATCAATGCTACCAACCTTAAAAAACACACATTGTCCTTGCAAAATACTGGCTTCCAATCATCCAGTTCTTGTACAAGGATCTTTTGGCGCGTGGACAAAATTGGAACTAATGCCGCCATCACGTTTTTCAATACAAATGTGTACCAACAGCGCCCTCCTGTCAATGTCATTCAAGCGCCAAAAGCTTCTTGTAGCACTATAATACTTTTTATTGAACAATGCAGCCAACACTGATGGCGTTGAAGAGGGGTGCAGCACCCAGGCCTCCGTCGCCGTCCGTGACGCCTGCGAGGTACTTCGCCCTCACACAGTCGTCGCAGGTACAGCTGTCTTTGAGGGTGCATAGGCCTCGGGCTGTGGCGATTGCTTCCCATTTTATTTGGTCGTCTAGAGTGCCGCTTCTGCTTAGGAGATTCTGTGGGAGAATAAATTGATTAAGCATAATTTGCATTTACGAATTTAGATCCGCTAATAATATATTGATGGGATAAGTGCGTGTAACTTGCAGAAGGTCTTATTACTGAAGTAAATTGGAAATTGTATCAAATGTGAATGATTAAAGTCTTAAATAGGTTCAGCAGAAACACGTAATAAGGAAACGGTTTCCTTTGCTAAAGCTCGCATATACCAAAGACAGAAAGACTTTACTTATCCCACGACAACACAACACCGGATTCGTTTTTTTTTAAAGTAAATACCCTTTACACCCGTATGTCATCATGAATTCAACTCTGTACTATAATTTATCATACCTAAATTCTAGACGATCCTTAAAAACTGATTAATCTGTGGACTGAAACCACAAAATGGCTTTTCAATTTTGCTGTTCTCTACCAGAAAGAGCTGTGGTGGCCCAGTGGTAGCGGTAACACAGTTGTAACGTAACTTACGAGTCTAGGTCGTCGGTTAGAACCTAGCCAGGTACTTTGTGTAAATTATTTAATTACCGCTGCTCTCAAAATGGTTAAAGAAAGCATCGTGAATAAACCGGCATGTCCTATAAATAAAAATTCGATGATATGTGACATCTACCCAACCCGCTCGGGCCCGCGTTGTAGACGACGGCCCACTCCGTCTCATCGAGAGGAGGCCTGCCGCAGTTGGGACATTTAGGCAGCTACCAGATAACCTGGAACCAGCCTAACTTCTGGGCAAAAATGAAAACTTCAAAAGTGCCATAAACTCACCTGCATAACCTCAACATTACTAGCTTGCCACATATCCAGATCCCTCAACTGTTTCTCCTCCTTACTCCTTATCTTCTTGGTCTTCTTCAAGGTCCCGCAGTAGACCGACAGGTCTTCGCTCGCGGCTATAGAAGTCTCATCGAATTGTAAGGAGAGAACGTCGCACGACGTCGAGGCGCCGTCACCGTCATCTATTAATGTGTTATCATGGTCTTCTGGGTCTGAGTTGAGGGTTGACATTGATGTGGCGTCTGTGGAGGCTTGGTTCTTTAGGGGTTGGTAGTTTATCTGGAAGATTTGAGGAGTTGAGTTAAATGTCTAAGTAGTAGGAATCGTTGTGAAGGAGCTCGTCCTCTGGAGCTACTGCGGCGGTATCTACATCGCCACATGCGAACTACGCATCAAAGACCTGACGTCACACAAAAATCCTGACGTCACATAAATCCTGGATCGTGCAATAAAAGTTTACCGTGCAATGGTAGTACCGTGCTTAGTAGATTTTCATATGCTCTTTATATGCTAGGCAAAATTGCAAATAAGACCGCCCTACTAGAAGCGTATCATGGTTATGTCGCCTCAACTTTGAGGTATGGCCTCATATTCTGGGGTAATGCACCGAAGGTTCAAGAGGTACTTGTTGCACAGAAAAAATGCATCCGAGCTATTTGTAAAATAAAACAAACAGTATCATGCAAGCCACATTTTCAAAAACTAAATATTTTAACGTTACCATCTCTATATATTTATGAGGCCTGTATTTTTGTAAAACAAAACATGAATTTATATAGATTTGTAGAAAGTAAACGTCGCTCACAAAAATTGCAGGGGTTAGCAACTAAAACCAAATTTCATAGCAAAAGCTTTTATGCAATGGCTCAAAAACTGTATAATAAGTTACCAGGACAAGTTATCTCATGTATGAACATTAATGAATTTAAAAGGAATCTTTTCAAACTGTTAAATAATAAGGTGTATTATTCTGTTGACGAATATTTAAATGACAAATTTTAATTAGTCTGTTTTATCATATGTGACATAATGAATGATTTTGATTATTGATTTGAATTTAATTATTAGTGACATTATTTTTTCATTTTGTATTGTTTGGCCCTTTTAATTTATTTAACTGACATATTTTTAACAATTTAATCTAAATTTGACATACTTAATCTATATTTTTTGTGATATCACCTACTTTGAAATAGTTATGTTTTATGCATGTAAAACCTGCTAAAATTTTGTATGCCTTTTGGCGGAGCACAGCTCGGATCTTATTATTTTATGAAAACATCTACTGTATGTACCCTGTGTTCACGAAATAAATGAATTTGAATTTGAATTTGAATGGACATAAATATCAATCGTTGCGCAGTTGCCCGCCAGACACAACACCCGTCTGGTCGGAGGATCCTCTCTTATCTATGGTGGATGAGTGAACTTTACACCCTGTTCCTCATACCCCTAAACCACCATACCACAGAGCACAGAGATGCCTTGGCGGCTGGGCGGCTGCTGCTAGAGGCAACGCTGTAAACATTTTTTATAAGTAAGCGTATCAGTGAACTTCACCGTATACGCATTGAAACGATTTCGGCACAGAATGCCAAATTCGCAAAATGCCAACAAAGTCTTTAATAGTCTAATTCTCAAAATGGCAGCTGAGTCTTTAATGGACAAATTCTCAATATGGCAACTGAGTCTTTAATTGACTAAGTCTCAAAATGACAACTGAGTCTTTAATGGACTAATTCTCAAAATGGCAACTGAGTCTTAAATGGACTTATTCTCAAAATGGCAACCGAATCTATAATGGACTTATTCCAAAATGGCAACTGAGTCTATACTGGACATATTCCAAAATGGCAACTGAGTTTTTAATGGACTAATTCTCAAAATGGCTAATTCTCTGACGGCCGGTGATAACCATAGTAACTAATCATGTCCTTTGACAGTCAGCTTGCGGTCAGTTGTGCCAAATGTGGAAACGAATATTATTTTAGCGTCTCTAGGCGCGGCGCGGCGGTTTCGTGCTCTGTGTATCCACCATGATGGTGTATGCCGTCATTTCGGTAAGATAACGAATACTTCATGCACTTCTCTGTTTCATCATTGGTGCGTTTCGAGGAATACTTTAGGTGCGCTTCATTTGTTGCGTTTCAAAGTAGGTGCGCTTCGAGGAATACCCCACTAATATAACCCTAATCTAAGTAGATTTTCAGATTAAAAAGTACATTCAAATAAAAGTAATAGGTACCTGTGAGTCTTCTTGTCTGCTGGTCTCACTAACGCGTCTGGTTACAATGTTTTGCTGTGATATTGTATTCTGCAATGAGATAAATAAGTTCCGTTTAGGTGTAGGTAAATATATTATCGAGATCCGCCGAAAAAGGATTCTTGTTTTTGGCCGATAACGAACTAAAGTTCAGCCTGCGAGGTAATTGTGCACTCACAGCAATGGCTTTCATTTTGACAGTTCAACAACATAATTCGCGTTAATTATGTTGTTGACCGACAAATTTTTCGAACTTAAGCAGCAATGGATTAGCAATATCCTTCAAAATGACTCAGATTGTGATTAAAAGTGTGTTACGCATTATTAGTTGGTCCGTAGTACATTATACCGATTTATGTGAACGTGTGTGGCGTAAAAAATAGCTGTACCAAAAATTGATTTTTTGTATACAGTATGTTATCTAACGAATTGCGCTCCCGTTAGCCTGCAATAGTATAGCGTAGGCGTGTGTAACTCTTTACGGAACCGACTCACTGATCCGAATTATTGAAGTGATTCAAAAGATTGGTTCAGTAACAACGTTTCAAACGCATCATTTGGATCTGAAACATTACTTTGCTCTGGCTCATAAAAATGGCGCCCTCTAGAGGACATAAAGCGAGGAACTTAAAAAAAAAAATGGTTTAATCGTACCATGTTGGGTATCAAATTAAAGGGCTTAATGAGCACATTTCAAAAATATACATATTATAACCCCAAAAGAATTAAACAAAAAATCAAGTAATAAAAACTAAAACCCAACTACGACATAAAAGGTATAAACAAGACACCACAGACAGACAAATTAAAAATCCGGAGTCACACGTAATCTGTTCGATTTATGCTCTAACACCTTTTTTGCTTATATTAATACTTACATCGTCTTCGCTATCAATGTTCAGTACTGAGAGGTCGGCAGATGTTGCGGCCTCCAACACTCCCTTACTGGTTGAGGGGATGGGGGAAGTGGGAGTGCCCAGGGCGCCCACTGTAAATAAATGTTAGTAGGTGCATTAATTAATGTGATAATTATAATTATCTCTTAATGAATTATAGGTACTTACACCTTTTTTTTTCCGTGGGGAAATCCTCATGGATGTTATGTCGGACTCCTACCGACTAAAACCCCACTGTTCCTACTTCTACCATGAGTCGGGGGCCCGGGAGATACTTGTACATGCGCCGCACCCCCGACTGGTATCAGCCCGCCATGCCTAGCGGGCCTCATCACAAAGTGCGGCTGATCCCACGACCGCACGTCCTCCTATAAAGGTACGCATGATGTTTTGCGTGCCACCTCTTTGGACCTGACTGTTCGGGCGACGACACAGCCCCCAATTTCGACGCCCGCAGGCCCACCTTAGGTACACCTAAACCTTCCTCATGCATGAATCACTCGTCCATTGGGGAAAACCGTATGAAATCCGTTCGGTAGTTTTTGTGTTTATCACGTTCAGACAGACAGACAGTCGTGGTTAGGGACTTTGTTTTATATTCTGATAGCATTAATTAAGGGGGATGCGCTAAAGTAGCCCACGAAATTCAAATTCTCTTACGTTTTTTGCAATTTACAGGTCAGTGTCTGGTTGTATGTTGATTAAAATATGATTCGCGATCGTAACAGGCTTTACAGAATTATAATCATTAGAGTCAGCGATACAACTCCTTAATTATAATAATCTTCAAATGTCATTATTTCATGAAATAGTCATTCAATAGGATTATATGAAGTTAGAGAATTGTATTGATGATATTTATGATTATAATTCTATATAAATGAACATTTGATATGACCGCGAATCATATTTAGATCAACATACAACCTGATACTGATCTGAAAATTGCAAAAAACGTAAGAAAATTTGAATTTCGCGGGCTCCCCTGACGCTTTCGCATTAACGCAAACAAATAAACAAACTGATCAGCTTTATTATTTTTATTAGTTCCTATAGTAGATGATGTATAGGTGAGAAGCTCGTGGCTAAGTTATAACAACCGCACGGGTCGATCCATCAGGTTAAGCTACGCTTGCCGGAGCTGGTCCGTGGATGGGTGACCATCTTTACATACCTAGACTCCTCCGTGTCTCGGAAAGCACGTTAAGCCGTTGGTCCCGGCTGCCATTTGTGGATCTTTGACAGTCGTTACGGGTCGTCAGAAACCCGAAAGTCTGACAACCAGTCTTACCAAGCCGTATCGTATTACCCAGTTACTGGGTTGTGGAGGTCAGATAGGCAGTCGTTCCATGTAAAATACTGGTATTCAGCTGCATCCGGTTAGACTGGAAGCCGACCCCAACTTGGTTAGGAAAAGGCTAGGCAGATGACATAGTAGATATGTATAGGTATGGATACCTAGATATGGAAGTAGGTAACTAGTAGGTATTGTAGCGGAAATAAAGTCGATATGGAGGCTGTGCAGTTGCGTTGTCGGAATAGGAGATGAGATAGCATTGAAAGTTCGTATCTTTTGCAGTCTCGTATTGCATCGATACATGGAAATGAGTTCACACGGCGCACGTACCTACCTCTTTCCCGTTGTTTTAAAGCTGTAGTTATGTCCTCGAGTAGGTAAAAAACTTTGGTTTTTAAAAACCAAGACGCGAGCGAAGAGTTTGTTTTCATTTCCAAAGTCGAAAAAGTCTAATAATTATTTGATTTTATTCGACGTTTGGATGTTTTTGGTTTTTCGACGTTCGAAATGAAAACAATAAACTCTTCAGATTTATTATTAGTAAATATAGATAAATACTTAAGTATGACATGGTTGTTCAGTGAGGCCTTGATTGATAAGTACGAGACAAGGCCAGTTGAAACTTAAAAGATTTTCAATGCCATCGCTCTTGAGGCACGTTTCCAACCCCTTGAGTTTTATACTCTTACCCCTAAAGCCTCCTGCAAACCGGCGCGACAAGGGCTGCGTTATCTGTCGCGCCTGTTTATGATAGCCTTAAAGCGATACGCGTCTTGTGCGACAGTGATTGCGGGGAAAACAAATGGAAGAAATTGTTTTAGACTTTTAGAGCATGTAGCGGATACAAACAGGCATAGCAAGTCATGCGCCGCGCACGCCTCGCAACGCAAGCCACTATTGGGCTAAATTATTATGAAAGTGCCGGCCAAATAAAAAAAATGATATATTCCGTTAGAACATGTTATTCTCTTCACTTTTCACTATTGGGCCAAACCTGTACGGCAATTCCCTGAGCTGATATACGATTTTGAAAAATACTGTTTTCAGTATATTTTGTAGTTAACCTCCTTGGTAATCTAATTAAATTAATAGCTTGTAGTAATAAAAAATGAAGGGAATAACGTACTCTTTCGGAGTATAGGTTTTTTTTTGTTTGGCCCGCACTTTCACTTCTTTAGCCCACAAATGTATGGACGGTGAATCGGTGGTCAACCAGCACATACTCAGGTCGACTGACGCATGCTCGGGTTCATCCAACTGCGTATGCGAAGCACTTGGTTCGCAATGTGCGTACCTTCAATTGTGGCGAGACGCCACACGTACGCTTTGATCATGGAGTGTTTGCCGACATACGCTGGCTCACCCTCATACGTGCGTAGCACATGCCACACCAAGAATAGGAAAGTCCACACATTGCGAAGCATGCGATGAGCGCCGTCGGCTTTTACCCGCGCGACGGAAACTGTTGACAAGCGATTTGGCGCGAAGACGACTTTCGCTACGACTTCAGAGCAACCGGTGAACGCGGACTGTGAAGTCGCTGACGCCATAAGACAAGGTCGTGGCATTGCATGAAGTCGCGCGCGCTTGTTCGCTTGAAGCAAATCGCGTCGCGAATCGCATCGCGAGGTCGTGAACGGGGCCTTAGCCTTATGCATTGATGACAAGATTGGCGACATCAAAGGGGATCGAGAGATGAGTCAAGAGGAGAGGTTTTTCAAGGGCGTTTTTATGTATTAAATCATCTTGGTATCTGGTAAGATGAAGGTGACACGTAAGCCTATCTTTAGTGAGAAGGAATTGAAATAGCCTTCACGAGTGGTGACATTGAAAAATGTAGAGTCTAAGTGTAATCTGCCTAACCTTTTCCCGACTATTTGGAGATCGTGTTCCAGTCCTCATCAACCCAATTACTGGGTAATATGATAGCCTTTGGCAAGACTGGTTGTCAGACTTTCGGGCTTCTGACGACCCGTAACGACTGTCAAAGATCCACGGACGACAGCCGGGACCACGACGGAGGAGTCTCGGAATGTAAAGGTCACCTATTCACGGACCAACCACGGCATGCGTAGCCTAACCTGATATATCGACTCTTGCGGCTGTGGTGGCTCAGTGGTAACGACCGCGACTTACGAGTTGTAGGTCGTCGGTTGGAACCCAGGCAGACGCTTTACATTGTGTAAATTATTTCATTGCCACTGCTCTGAAAACGGTGAAGGAAAACATTGTGAGGAAACCTGCATGTCCTAGAACCAAAAATTCAAAGACATGTGACATCTATAAACCCGCACTGGGCCCGCTTGGTGGATTACGGCCCACTCCATCTCGAAGAGAGGAGGCCTGTGTCCCAGCAGTGGGAACATTATAGGCTGATTATTATAATAATTTAACTTTTTTTTTTACACTTACAATGGTCGCTACTGTGGCTTGTATGCAGTAAGTTCTCGGTTGAAGGCTGTTGGTCCTGGTAATCCCTGCTCCGAGCTTTGAATAGTCCAAACTTCACTGGTGCCATTATCTGGAACAACATGTTTATTTATCAAACAGTTCAGGCGGCTTAAAACAGTCACTTTGGCCGAATCATAATAGGAAAATATTATGAACTAGCTGCGCTCCGCGGTTTCACCCGCGTAAGTCTCGATCCCGCGGGAATATCGAGATAAAAAGTATCCTATGTCCTATTCCAGGTCATGGTCTACCCCTGTGCCAAATTTCATCCAAATCCGTTCAGTCGTTTTAGCGTGAAAGCGTAACAAACAAACAAACTCACTTTCGCATTTATAATATTAGTTAGGATCATCGTAAAATGTCACAAACAGACAATTCATAATAATGATCTGCGTGCGATTCATATTACGAAATAATTCATCTGTTTGACAGTTTTCTATGGAGATTCGTAAAATGGTCCACACATTATTACCTAGATCAGGCAGTATATTATAGCTAGAATTAAAGCTACCTCGTTTGTAATTAATGTAAATCATAATTTTACTTTTTTAACTTGAATAAATTTTATTTATTTATTATTATTTTATTTTTATTATTATTTTGCTTTTATGTCAAATTAGAGGAATTGCTAATGACAGCTGGAAATTCAGGAAATGAAATGCTTTTAGAGGAATTGCTAATGTGGCCGTTTTAGGCCCACAGGGCTCATTTTCAAGAGTCTGACGTACGGAAGTCTGGGTCTATTATATTCTGTTAAAAAGTCTCACCATGAAAACTTAGGTGAAATAAGCTTAAAGTCAGCTGTCACTCCACCTGAAGCTAGAGATTGACAGCTTACATCACCTAAGTCTCACGGTGATGTGTTTACAGAATAGATCGGCAGATGTTATGGATTTACACAATTGTTTTTAATTTATTCTCAAACAGGTACATTATTTGTTGTTTTTTTTTACATTTTCACTCGCCAAACGTTAAAGTTTGATGGCGAGAAGCGCTTGTTAATACTTAATACACAAATAATCTACTAAAAATAACCTTAAAACTACCAGGTATGCACTAATGTAATGATACTTTATTGACAGCTGTCACTTCACCTAAATTTTCACTGTCAGACTTTTAGTAAAAAACTTAGTTTAGTCCAACGCCATATGGTAAGTATTTAAGTAATCGGTAGAACTCCAACATACCCATACATAGCCGACCCCAACATAGTTGGGAAAAGGCTAGGCAGATGATGATGGTAGAACTCTACTGAAGTGATTTGATAGCTATGTTTGCTATTAGACATTTTTAAAATTTCTAACGTGAAGATCTTATCGTTGACATCCAAGGCATCACAATAACACGCTAAAGTTGCTTTTAGATTTCTATCCACGATAACGTTAGAACGTGCACTTATTTGCATATATTTTATGGACGTGGACGATATAATCGTTACGTTAGAAATTATAAAAGCGCACACGATTTCTATGAAGTTTCGCTAAGTAACCAGAGGCCCTAGATAAAGTGACATTCCCTTCGTATCGAAACGTCTTGCGATAACTATGCGTTTGCTCTGGCGAAACATTCACGACAAAACATGTTTAAATCTCTAGTTACTGTCAAAAATTGTATGGAACATTGACAGAAAATAGAGATTTCAACATGTTTCGTCTTGAATGTTTTGCCAGTGAAAACGCACGGTTCCGATGATGGAAAAGGCAAAAATGAGTAGGACTGACATAAGCTATCGAAAAGCTTATGTCAATCCTGTTGAAAGTCGTTGTAGAAATACGAAACGCTTTCGAAGCGATTGTCACTTGTCTAGGCCCTCAGGAATAATTGGCTTCCACATTTAAATTACCCTATGCCACGAGCCGCCCCACGGAGACATCTTGACGTCTCGGAACGTGACCGATGAATGGCTCGGGCTGATACTATGAACGATGGACGGAAAAACGAAAACAGCAAACATTCATAATTAGGTACATAAGGTGTTAAACTCGTGGCTAAGTAATAACAGCCGCACGGGTCGATCCATCAGGTTTAGCTACACCAGGATTGGTCCGTGGATGGGTGACCATCTTTACATACCGAGACTCCTCCGTGCCTCGGAAAGCACGTTAAGCCGTTGGTCCCGGCTGTCATTCGTGGATCTTTGACAGTCGTTACGGGTCGTCAGAAGCCCGAAAGTCTGACAATCAGTCTTAACAAGGGGTACCGTGGTAAGCAATAACTGGGTTTTGGAGGTCAGATAGGCAGTCGCTCCATGTAGAATACTGGTATTCAGCTGCATCCGGTTAGACTGGAAGCCGACCCCAACATAGTTTGGAAAAGGCTAAGCAGATTGATGTACGAGTACTCTTAAGTTTATCTTGGAAATCACTGACATCGGTGAAGGAAAAACATCGTGAGGAAACACTTAGTTTATTTAGATGATATATTCATTTTCTCCTTCACTGTTATTTACATGGCAGGTAGTGGTATTTGTGTGGTATTTGTATCGGTATTTGTATCGGAACTTTCAATTTTCGTTTTTTGCCACTGGCAAAAAACGAAAATTGAAAGGCAAAGACACCGACTTCCGAAATTAAAGTTATTTTTCACTTTTTTAGTGTTTTTTTTTAAAGTCCTCTATAAACTGTATATTTTTCTTGTGCGTGACCCAAATAAAACATTTTCTTTTATTTATTCTTCTTTCTTTGTTGTTTACTATACTTGACCCATTCATTAGTTTATTAGATTCGTTTCAAACAACAATATACATTATTGTAAGTTTTATTTTCTGCAGCTTATTTCTTTTATCATTAAAATAATTTATATATAAATGGTACCTACAATTCTTGTACATATCAGGATGTATATAGTTTATTTACTATTATCACTTACATTACCTACATTTGTTTTTACAGGTGGGGAACGCAATACAATAATGTAGGTATAGTCACCAATATTAAAGAAATAAATGTTATGTAGTCATCGATATTATGTGTATAGGAATCTGGTATAGAAACAATAATATCCCCAATAGACTGTTACTACTTCCTCATTCGTACCAACCAACAGCTGATATTACCTTATCCTTGATTTAACCCTTCATCTTTTTATATTCGAAAATTCTCGAACATTCTTGCAATACAACCGGATATAATATCTAATAATAATAAAAACAAAATTACCTCAATATCCTTATTTATCAATAGGGAAATAACTGAAAAACACTTTTCTAGACTCAATAACACATTATTAAACACTCTTCACTGATATGGGTCTTAAGACAACAAATGGTACAAAATCTTCATTAAATATAGGAGCCACTCTCAAAAATATTATTCAGGTAGAAAACTTGTGTATAAAATAGTCAATTTTGCTAAATATTTAGTTTAAAATATAGATTTTTTGAGTAAAAAATAAGCGGTGTCGCCCGCCTTCCTGAATTGCGACGACTGAGCTCTTTTTGGTTGCAACACTGTGGTGTTAAAGGGATGGTGAAAAAGAATAGGTATTGTTCTTGTAGCAGTCTGATAGCAACAGTGATTTTTTATGAACATTGATTACTGAGTATTAATTACAAAACCAAAGCTTGGAGTAAAAATATGACCCGTGCTGGGCGTCATTAAGCAAATGTTGGGAGCTTTTCTCTAGTATTTAGCAAGCTTCCATAGTTCTGGTATGTTTTATGACCAGTATTGGGTGAAATAATGCATTAACTTTAAATTGAATGTACGTTTTACCCACATGTTTTTATTTATTTATTTTATTTTATTTATTTAGTAAAAGGTAGCTTCACAGCAGCTGACAGTTAGTACAACATTAATATTAATCAAAACATTACGCCAATTACGAAGTACACAGAAAAATAGAAAATACAGAGAGTGACATATTCTTAATATCTATAGTGTGTGCGTGTGTGTATCTGTGCGGTGTAGGTGCTGTAAGTGTGTGTGATGTGTGTTTGTTTATATACGTATGACTAAACTGGCACTGCTGAGCACTACTAAGCTAGGCTAGCTGAGTATCCGGTGTTTGATGGAGGATTTGGATAATCTCCTTTTTAAAACTGTTTTGTCCCACACTGGGCGCCTTTTTCTGAACTGTCCCACGCTGGGCGCCATTTTCGAATTAGTCACTCCCACGATGCGTGCCATTACACACGTGACTCTGAAATACTTGTTCGCACTATAATACAAGGCGAAATATTACTTTGGAATGAGGGAAAATGAACCACTTTGCATCTAAGGTGCTCTTTATTCTAGTAAAAAACTGATTCAATGATTAATATCATCAACTAAAATGAATAGAACTGCAGATTTTTTAAAATGAGTTCACTATTGTTTCGTTTAACCCATATAAAACAAATAATGAAAATTATAAGTAATGAAATATGAAGAGAGTACAAAAGAACTATCAGTAGAATGATATCTCTCTAACAGTTCCAACATCACTATTCCTTAAGCTGTTCCGTCGTGTCAACTAAAAAGAACCCTCCGCCATTACACCACAACATCGCAGTTGCGCGCGCACTCTGTTTATAATCCACTTAGTTTCGATTTGACATCTTCTCTTTGCACCAAGCTGTTATTGTAATATACACCTTATTTTTCATGTCCGAAGGCTTGGAGTTAAGTGGGTGAATGACGGTGAAACGTGATATCAATACTGGAGGATTACGCGGTTCTGTTTGGATTTAATTTTAAATTGAATTGGTTTGATTGTTTAGGTAATCTATTAGGTGGTCTGCAAGTATAGTACAAAATTGTATTTACCATACTGATTTTATACTGAAAAGCAGAAAATACTTTTTCTCGCACGAATTGGTGATTACGAAGTGAACTGTCAACAGTATCAATCCTTGAAATGACAGTTCACTTCAAGCTTACTTCACCCAAGTTTTTACGGTGAGATTTTTACAGATTTGAATTGCACGCCTTTAATGTTAAGTTTCCTCAAGCTACAATTTAGTTCTGCCATCCCATCTCATAAACTCCAGTCTCTACCTTAACTGTTTCATTGAGGATTGGACTAGCACCAAAAATATAAAATTATTAGCACCCTAATTGCGTGATACACGATCAATCAGAATATGAAGCGGTTTGAAACGAATTTCTAAACAATTGCTCCATAAGTTCGAAAAAAAATCTGCTCAACAACGTAAATAACGCAATAAATGTTGTTAAAATGTCAAAATGTAACAAAGTCTTAATCGGTTACGAAATTATGTTACGCAATTAGATAGCTGATTTTACTAATACTACCATTAATGTTTATCCATCTGTAACTATCTAAATCTGTACCATAAACTACGCATATTTCGTTTATCTTTACGCATCTTAGGTTTAGGTTAAGTTTTGTAACGTCACTAATTCATAAATAAAAAGTGGTGACGCGTTAGGATTACCAAAAAGCTGATGGTTGACGTCTGCAAAACGTCCCTGTCTATCGATTTTAAAAATGGCTGATTAATGCTGTTACTAAAGAACAACCGATCGATTTTGTTAAATTCTTACCGTGTAAACTTAAGTGAAGTGAGCTGTCATTTCTTGACACTATTGTTTTCACTATTGTATATTTACAAAATAAACCAGATTAATGCTATTCTTGTTATGTTCATTCATGTTTTTTGTCAGTAGTAGAGTACCTACACTTAGATATTATTTTGATTGATTTCTTAAAATAACAATACATTTCCAAATTACCAGTAAAAACAGCAAAACTTCCTTTTGAGATACCTCATTATTTTTTCTTAAGTTAAATATTAATAGTAGCATCTACTAATAATATACATACCAAAATTGTTGCTGTACTATTTGACCATGAATAAGGTTATTTTTCACTTCTGTTGTTTAAAAAAATAATATCGAAAATAAATGAACAAACCAACTTCTTTATATATTAAAGAAGAGATAAATACCTTGCACTAGTTTCATTAAACGCTGCCAACCGAAACTTAACCTAACACCTATTGACACAAGCTTTCAAATCACACGAATGTGATGTCATTTGATCACCCTAATGGAAAACTTAATTGATGGAGGTTTTAAAATGGAAGTTAGAGTGATTATAAGTACTAGTACGGTTTATGGGCTAATTAGGAAGGTGGAAATGTATACTTTAACGCACGTAATAACCGTAGTTAAATGTCAAACTGCAGAGGGGGCTCGTGGCTACATGAGCACAGCCACACGGGTTGATCGAAGGTTCAGGATACGCTTGCCGCGGTCGCTTCGTAGATGTGTGAGTAAACATCCATTGGTACTCCGTACCTCAGAAAGGACGTAGAGCCATTGTTACCGGCTGTCTTTCTTAGATCTTTGACAGTCGTTACGGGTAGTCAGAAGCCCAAAAGTCTGACAACCAGTCTTACCAAGAGGTATAATATTACCCAGTAGGTAACTGGGTTGTGGAGGTCAGATAGACAGTCGCTCCATGTGAAATACTAGTATTCAACTGCATCCGGTAAGACTGGAAGCCGACTACTACATAGTTGGGGAAAGGCTAGGCAGATGACGACGATGACTTCAAAGTAACAACACTACCAGCGGTCGTTGAACCCCAAAAAAACATCAAATCTTTTTAATTGTTCATCACGTTTGTAGAGTTTCGCTAGATATTTTTATTTGAACCTGTATATACGAGTCCCCTTGAAGCCCGTCGATTAAAAATATTGATTTGGATACTTCAGCAAAGGTCTGTAGAAGCCCTAGAAGGATAACATCATCATCATCATTAAGCGAAAAGACGTCAACTGCTGGACATAGGCCTCCCCCAAGCACCCTTCGACCGGTTCTGTGCTTCTCGCATCTAGCAGATTCTTGCGGAACCAGGTCATCGGTCCACCTTGTGGGAGATCTTCTAACGCTACGTCTTCCTGTATGTAGTCGCCACTCCAGAACCTTTCAGCCCCATCGGTCAGAAGGACATATACTATACTAGCTGCGCCCCGCGGTTTCACCCGCGTAAGTCTCGGTCCCGCGAGGATATCGGGATAAAAAGCTTTTCAATCCGGGGAGAGATCAGTGGTGGCCTAGTGGTAACGTTCACGACTTACGAGTTGTAGGTCGTAGGTTCGAACCCTGACAGGCGCTTTTCTTTGTGTAAATTTTTTCATCGCCACTGCTCTCAAAACGGTGAAGGAAAACATCGTGAGGAAACCGGCATGTCCTAGAACCAAATATTCGAAGACATGTGACATCTACCAACCCGCACTGGGCCCGCGTGGTAGATTACAGCCCGCTCCCTCTCACAGAGAGGAGGCCTGTGTCCCAGCAGTGGGAACATTATAGGCTGATTATGCAATCCGGGTAATGGTCTACCCATGTGCCAAATGTCATGAAAGCTATCCGGCCGCTTCAGCGTGAAAGTGTAACAATCAAACAAACTCACTATCGCATTGATAATATTAGTTATGGATGGATTAGGATGGTGAACTTATTGGTCATGTTCTTTAGAAAGGTCAGGTGCGTAGTACTTGCAACTGGCGTGCGTGTATGACCAGATGTATGAACGTAGACGAAGCATTATGGAGCATAAGTATCGTAGTTGGTGGCGTTCTGGAGTTTCTGCCTACCCCCTTATGTATATGTATATATGTGGATATGTGTGTGTAGGAGAAAAAATTGGGTCAATGTTAAAATAAGACAAATAGGCCATGAAACAATCTTGCATTTTGAATAAATACTACATACATTTGGTTAACACTATTTTTTGTGTATTTTTTTACATAGTTTTATTATTCATTACAATAAAAGTGATGTTATAATAGAAATTCCTAAAAATAGTCGTTCACCCAGCTTGAGAACTATTTTTAGGATGTCTTTTTTGACAAAGTAAGCAATTAATTGACTAGAATAATAAGACGGATTTTTAATTTGACTAGAATAGTTTCGACTTAAATTCTTTTTTAGAGCATTGGTGTTTACAAATATTATTAAGTAAGTAAATAAAATTGCTTGAGATGGGATGTTTAACTTATTGTAGTAGAAATTTATTTTATATTGGGTATTCTAAACTAATTTGAAAATTAATTATTAATTATAATATATTTGTGATATACCTGTAGCATAAATAATTTAAAAAAATAAAAACATGGTAAAATTAATTTTAAATTTCGAAAAACAATAAAGGTCTTCAAAAGGACGAGAAAGACAAATTTCTTTCGAAGAAATGAAATTGAGAAAATAATCGTTAAATCAGTTATCATCATTTCCATACCCATCTTTTACAAAAAGATATCAGCATAGCTATTCACAACCATTCGACGGGCTTCCGAGTCAAAAATGACACATTATTGGCTATCTGATTTGCCTAGTCCCTGATCGCGCAAACAGCCGTCGGACCTTTATTTCATTTTTTTTTTTAAGAATTCGGTTTCAGATTTATGAGCAGCGTTTGGAATAGCTATACAGGTCACAGTTCAAAAGTAGCAGTGAACTTTAACAAATCAATTACATCAGCAAAATATAAATAAAATAGACAATTGGTTGTAATTTACACGGTTATTAGGTGTTGTTGTTATTATTATATAATAATTATTAATTCTTTATTAATTTACTTATAGCCAAGGTTTTTGAACGCCGGTTCATCGTTGAGGTTGTGTTCGAAGAATGGACTCTCCCGGAAGATCACAGACGCATCCGCTATGTGCATTTGTCTCTTGCCATATCTGAAAGAAACGTATAAGTATTGAATAAAATCAAGTGTCATTTATTCAAATTAGGCTGAGAATTAAACTTTTTGGAAGTCAAATTACAAATAACAATCCCCCAAAACGGCCTTCACTACTTCCTAGTGATTTGGCTGGGAAGAAGTTGTGCTACAAAGTCCTCGGTAGCACAGCTGCGCATTGTTTCTATAACTAGCGCGACACGGCATTTTTGCTGTGATAACTTCCAATGTTAGAAAGTTCCATACAAAATAAGTAGATGGCGTGGTTCACTTCAAATAGAGACATCTAGCGTCAGGTAGTGTAACTAAAAGCTTGCAACAGGTAATCTCTGCAACAAGTGAGTGCTAGTTGAGACAGAACCACGTAATTTTAAAAGCTTTCTTAGTGATGTTCAAACTGTTATGCACCACATGAGAGAGAGTTAGAAATAGAATATAAGAATATGGAGAAGAAGTAGGAAGAGGCACTTATGTAAGAGAAAGAAAAGATCAAACTAAACTAAATTATAATAATGCCGCCCAACGCGGTACTACATAAAATGGCGCCCAACATGGGACATATGAAGTACCATAAGACTTAACTTTTCTCTTCCATTCACAAAATAATACTTTTCTAAATTGTTGGAATACCTAAAAATGATTTCACAATTAGAACCATCCAAAAAAAATAGATCAAAATACTTTCTCAAAACTGGCGCCCAGTGTGGGACACAATTTTATTTTGTCTATGTAGTTTGAATACTGAATTTCTATGTTCCCGTTTCGCAATTCAAGCTGCACGGTTTATTTCAGGTCTAGTTTTTATGTATGTAAGATTGTTTGGTATAAATATCAAGGATACAAAACTTTCTTTTCATTTTTTAAATGCGTGTTTTTTCATATTTTTGAACTCTCCCCGTGTTGCACATAAGCTTGTGAACTCCGTCCAAGTAAAATTCAAAGAATTTATGAATTTTCAAGAAGTCGGTCAGTTAATTAGAAAGTTGAAGCTATTTAAAGTGGGCCCTGGTCACCGGAATCAAATAATTATCAAAAGAATAATCGTAAAAAGAAACAATGACAAAAAAAATCTCACCTTCCTCTCCCATGCACAGAGTAGTACTCCTGAAGCTCCTTCAGATAGTTGGAGATCTGCTCAGCAGTGTCGAAGCGCTCGGGGCGGCGGGGGCGCGGGTACTGCGCCTGTGTCGCGCACGACAAAATGGCGGAGAGCAGCAAGATGGCGGAAAGCAGGAAACGCATTTTGACTGGAAGGAATAAATAATAAGATTGAATGAGAATAAGGTGATTTTTTTATTAATTTCGTATTATTTAGTATTTCAAATTAACAAAAAGCCTTTTTCAACCACTGTATTCATCAATGTATTCACGTTCTCCTCTTATCAAATTCATATTCAAATTTTTCGTCGTCAATTTATCGTGACCCCATGTCTCTCTATCGCATTTAACTACAGGGTAAATTATCATTCGTTCAAACAGAAATATCATCGGCATCTTGCATTAGCAACCACTCAACTGTCCATTTGCATTTGTTACAAGTCAATAACAATTAAAATTCTATTGTGTCTTGTTAGTGACAGTTAAGCTCTTATCGAAGTAAAACAATTTATTGTTCAAATTGAGTACTTTTTCTCTAAGAAGTATTTTCCTATGTATTAAATAAAGTTTATTATTGTTAGAGTAGTAGAGGAGCTCGTGGCTAAGTCATAACACCCGCACGGGTCCACCCTTCAGTTTAAGCAATGCTTTCCGGGGTTAGTTCATGGATGGGTGACAATCTTTAAGACTCCTCCTTGCCTCGGAAAGCACGTTAAGCCGTTGGTCCCGGCTGTCATTCGTGGATCTTTGACAGTCGTTACGGTTCGTCAGAAGCCCGAAAGTCTGACAACCAGTCTCTCACATCGGTCAGTCATCAGTCATCACAGTCGATCGCAGAGTCCACATCCCATTTATCGACAACCTCGCGAGCCCAGTCAAGATACTTGATTTGTTTATCTTTGTCGGCCTTCACGAGGTTTCCGTCATGCGGGACCGTTATGTCAATGATCATATTATTTTTATTGATTATCCTTACTTCCTTACATATAAATGCGAAAGTAACTCTGTCTGTCTGTCGCGCTTCCACGCCAAAACTACTGAACTAATTTAAATGAAATTTGGTACACAGATAGTCTAGAGCCTAGAAAGGACATAGGCTACTTTTTATTGATATAAAACGCGGGCGAAGCCGCGGGGGGAAGCTATAGTATTTTAATAGCAGCATAATTAATAAATTTGGAGAGCAGTGGTGGCCCAGTGAGAGCAGTGGTGGCCCAGTGGTAACGGCCGCGACTTACGAGTTGTAGGTCGTAGGTTCGAACCCCGACAGGCGCTTTACTTTGTGTAAATAATTTCATCACCACTGCTCTCAAAACGGTGAAGGAAAACATCGTGAGGAAACCGGCATGTCTTAGAACCAAAAATTCGAAGACATGTGACATCTACCAACCCGCACTGGGCCCGCGTGGTTGATTACGGCCCACTCCCTCTCATAGAGAGGAGGCCTGTGTCCCAGCAGTGGGAACATTATAGGCCGATTATGTTATGTGTAATAAATTTTATTTATAATTATGTATAGTTATTGATTTCGACGATATAGAATTACTACGGATTCATGTACTAGACGTAAGATGACTTGTGATATTGAATTGGAAACTTTAGTTCGGGATTCTCCTTTGAAATAGTTCCAAAGTAGACCGAGCGCCCGTTTCATGCCGAACCGGGGTAAATAGCTAAACTCGACAGAGCAACAACTAACAATGGTGTATAGAAAGGAATTGAAATGAAAATATGCGGAAATGCCTCGGTTGTACCTTCGATCGATATTACTAGCCCCACTAGAGATGTGCGCCCATCGGCGTGGCGTACGCTGCCGGTGATTTCCGCCACGTCGCCGCCGCCGATATTTTTTGCGGCGTCATCGGCGCCAAAGTCAAAATATGTAATATTTGTTTTTTTCGGTACAATGCAGATATACTACGAGTAGTAAACTAAACACTAAATATATCATAAAAAACCCTTTTTTTATAAAAAGCATACTGCATAGTAAAATTTAAATAGCGCGTTTTGCTGTTAGCTAACGAACTTCGTCCGCCATTGTGAGCGGCTTGAGAAAGAACGACTGGGCGGGTTGAGAGAGAATTTAATTTTGTTTTTAATAAGTTTTTAAAGCTGATCTCGGATGAAACGTGCCATATTATGTTAAATGAACATATTATATTTTGTTATAGTGGTTTGATTTAATATTACTTTTATTTTCAACATCCACGCCGATTACGCCGATGACGCTGCCGCCGCCGGAAAAAAATATGTCAGACGCCGCCGCCGGCAAGTAATCGGTGCACACCTCTAAGCCCCACTATATGTAAGTTGGTTTAAATATAGCGGTTTAAACATGGCTGTTAGAATTGAACGAGCCCAAGCAGGGGGCCAAGTCTGTAGTGATGTATAAAAATCAGTTGTGAAACTTATCGAAAGTTACAGTCGGAACACATGAACTGATTGTCTGGTATCAGTAGAGCAGTGAACTGGAACCCGACATATTCAGGGGATTATTTTCTAACTTCGTGATTACCTATGATAAATGCTACGCGTCACCACGCATTCATGTCGCGGGTATTTTTATATGCTGTTTACATGACATGTTCAGAAATAATGGAAACATCCGATCGTTTACGGTAAACTGAGAAAGGTTTTTACTTTAACAATCAAAATATAATCTGCATACCCTTTTTTCAACTATGTTGGGGTCGGCTTCCAGTCTAACCGGATGCAGCTGAATACCAGTATTTTACAAGGAGCGACTGCCTATCTGACCTCCACAACCCAGTAACTGGGTAATACGATACCCATTGGTAAGAATGGTTGTCAGACTTTCGGGTTTCTTACGACCCGTAATGACTTTCAAAGATCCAGGAATGACAACCAACGGCTTAACGAGCTTTCCGAGGCAACGAGGAGTCTCGGTATGTAAAGAAGGTCACCCACCTACGGGCCAACCCTGGCAAGCGTAGCTTAACCTGATGGATCGACCCGTGCGACTGTTATTACTTAGCCACGAGCTCCTCACTTAGCCACTCAACTTACTTACTTACCCAGCTTAAGTACACTAGGAAGAGACAAAAGGGCGGACATTTTGGGAGCTTTTTAAAGTATTTCGTAATTTACGAAAACTGCTAATTGCCAATTCCCAGCTTAATTTGAATAAACGAGGTTTACAGTCCGCCCGTCGAGACAGTGCGTTCCTGGCCTGTGAGTTGGACAATTTTTAGTAGTAATAAGGATCTTTGCAAAATACATATTTTATTTTCGTTAGTATTAAACTGACAGGTGTTAAGAACAAGGTTCGAATACCGGTTAAATTTTCAAACCGGTATGATGTACTTTACGCAAAAACCTTTACATTCGGTTTCGTTCGCATAATAATTACCGGTATTTATATTACCGGTATTTGGAAGAGTATTATATAAAGGTTTTTGTCGTACGTACCGGTTTAGAACTTTAAAAACCGGTTAATACTTGGGTTTTTATGTATTGTATTGTATTGTATTGTATTGTATTTATTTATTTGTTAACATAGGTAAAGATATACAGATCTTATGTTTGATATACAGAGCGCTATGTTATGCCAGGAGGCGTACAAATATGGTGTGTAAATCTAGCTGAGTAGGTAATACAAATTAAAATTTACTGAAATATTTTTAAAAATCATGCATAATTATGATATTAGATAAGAAAATAAATTAAACGATTACATACTATTAAAACTTCAACTATGTCAGACCTAAATGAGGAATTATTAAATGTCAAAAAATCTATGTCAAAATAATTAAAATGTCAAATACTGTCAATACTTCTTATTAATTGTAATTCTAAATTAATTCGTCATTTAAGTATTCGTCAATAGTATAATAACATTTATCAATTAGGAACATAATTTCATTTTTTTCTTAAATTGTGTAAAGTTTAATATGCAGCGCGGCATCCTCACAAGTAGTCACAAGTTGCAACGCTTTTACCGAAATGCCGCTCATCGAATAAACCGGTTTATTAAGGTTAAAATAAAGTTCTCTAAACTTTCGCGTTCTTTAGAAAAGTTCGGAGGAAATTGAAATAAACCGGTATTTCTTAAACCGGTTCCGAGCCTTTGTCAAGAACGCATTTTCTCCGTGTGGTGGCCGGACTGTACTAATTTAGATTTAATTTTTATAACTATTTTCAACTCCACCATTACATCATCATTCCTGCTCTTATCCAATTTTTTTTTCAAAGTCAAAGTCAAAGTCAAATAATTTATTTCAAATAGGCAAATTAAAGGCACTTTCGAACGTCAAAAACAAAGAAATCGAACTGATTCTAGTTGCCCCTTCCAAAAGGTAGTTTTCGTATGTAGAAGAATGGGCAAGAAACTCCACTACCTCCATTTTTGCATGTCTTTTTCTTCCATACTTCTCTATTAGTCGTTATCAGTAGCCTCCACAACCTAATCGATAACTACCCACATTTTAAACACAACAAAAACAAAAAATGCCCGTTGATAATTAAATGACCGGACTGCCTGTGGCCTGTAATGATCAAGCGCTGTGCACACAACGGCGCCATATTTGTAAAGCTCTCGACCGGACCAAACCGTTGGTGTTAAAATTAGTAATGCACTTTATGCTACGTGGGAGTTATTGTGATCAGAGAGTGATCTGACTTTCCCAGAATTACGGAGAGGTAAGGTTAAAAGTGATGCTGACCTACGGCACTGAAACGTGGTCGCTCGCAATGGGCCTCATTAGAAGGCTGAAAGTCACTCAAAGGGCAATGGGGAGGGCTATGCTCGGAGTCTCAGACCAAATAAAAAACCAAGACAGAGCGCTGCGAACAATACAGTGAAGCATGCCAAAACTACACCAACGCTCTGTGCGTACACGCTCACACGCACACATTGACAACCATTTACAATCAAACTACACCAAAATATGAGCACACATGTTTACGAAACCGGCTTCACGTCACTGTTGACAGCGCTCTGTCTTGGTTTTTTATTTAGTCTGAGCTCGGAGTTTCCCTGGGTGATCGAATCAGAAATGAAGAGATTCGTAGGAGAACCAAAGTAACCGACATAGCCCGAAGTATTGCCAAACTTAAGTGGCAGTGGGCAGGACACATTGCTCGCAGAACAGATAGCCGATGGGGCCGAAAGGTTCTGGAGTGGCAATCACGTACCGGAAGACGTAGCGTTGGGAAGCACCTCACAAGGTGGACCGATGACCTGGTGAAGGCCGCGGGAATCTCTGGATGCGAGAAGCACAGAACCGGTCGAAGTGGCGGTGCTTGAGGGAGGCCTATGTCCACCAGTGGACGTCTTTCGGCTGCAATGATGCTGATGATTGCGTCATATGTTCGCCAAATTTGCCCCTTATAAAACAATGGTTTAGCACTATCCTTCAAAATAATTCAGATTGCTGGCTAATGGGTATAAGTTTAAAATCGAAATGGTAGATCAAAATATTATGAAATGAAATTGTTTATTCTGTAAATAGGATATCGCAATCACTTTTACACGTCATATTATTAAAAAAAAAAAAAAAAAATAAGCTAGATGAGGTCGGCGTTTCCTATCTGACTACTCTGAGAAGAAAGGCCGAAACAAACTCAGAGGTCGCAGTCTCTTTTAAGGTCCAGACATAATCTTGGTCAAGCCATATGAGGACCATGTAGATTAATGTCTGAAATGGTCTTTTGAGGAAAGAACCACACAGATTTGAGTGGACCTGTCCAGTCAGTGCAAGCATTTGTCAGTAACCGAGGAGCTCAACTCAGAGCTGAAGGAGCTCAACGACTCGACGAACAATACCAAAAAAAGGACATTTGGGTAGGCCGCAGAAAGTACTCAAAACTGCCAGACCATCATTAAAACAGGGAAAGAGGAGCAAAAAAATAAAAATGATCCACATAGTCCTCACATTCACAATAATCAAAACAAAATAATACTTTACAAACTAATAATGTCATGTTGTATAAAGAATAATCAACAATGTCAATTTGAAGGTATATAAAACTGGTATAATTTAATGATTTTAGATACTAATTAAAATTAAAATGTCAAGTTCTAGGGTTTTTTCAAGGCTTAGCAGAGCGAGCAGCTCAATCCCATGCATTTCTGTCTTCTAAATAATCCGAAATTTTATAGTACCCTTTTTTACATAGTTTGGTTTTAATACTGCTTTTAAATCGTTTAATGGGTAAGTTTCTAATATCAATGGGAAGTTTGTTGTAAAAGCGTATACATTGACCCATGAACGAGTTGCCTACTCTGTGGAGACGAGTGCGATGTACAGCAAGATTGTGTTTATTCCTAGTATTTATACTATGAATATCGGACATTTTCTTAAAATTTGATATATCCTTGTGTACATACAACAGGTTTTCAAATATATATTGTGAGGCTACAGTCAGAATATCTATTTCTTTGAATTTTTCTCTAAGGGAATCTCTTGGACCTAGGTTGTAAATGGCTCGAACAGCCCTTTTTTGTAAAACAAAGATATTATTGATGTCCGCACAGGTTCCCCAGAGAAGAATCCCATAGGAAATAAGACTATGAAAATAGCTAAAATAAACAATTCTGGCTGTATCTACGTCCGTTATCTGTCTAATTTTTTTAACAGCATAGGCGGCCGAACTAAGCCTTCCTGACAATTTTTCTATGTGTGGGCCCCATTGTAATTTGCCGTCAATAGTTATTCCAAGAAAAACCGTTGACTCAACAGGGTCCAACTCTATTCCATTGACTTGAACATTGTTAGTTAGCTGCCTGACATTTGGCGTTGAAAATTTAATCAGTTTAGTCTTTTTTTCATTAGGAGCAGATTATTTACATTAAACCAATGCACAACTTTAGAGAGTGCATCGTTGACTTGTTCAAAGTTGACTAACTGACGTTTGATTTTAAAAATGAGCGAAGTGTCATCTGCGAATAATACGATCTTGTTATTATCCCTTATATGATAAGGTAAGTCATTTATATAAATTAGAAATAAGAATGGACCTAGAATTGAACCCTGTGGAACGCCCATAGTGACCGCAGATCCTGCAGATCTCTTGCCATTAACATCGACCCTCTGAATTCTGTTATTCAAATAAGAAGTCAGAAGTTCGAGAGCCTTGTCCCTCATACCATAGTGGTACAGTTTCCTGATGAGTGTATCATGATGTACGCAATCGAAGGCCTTGGACAAGTCGCAGAAAATGCCAAGAGCATCTTGCGACTCCTCTCAGGCCTCGAATATGCTCTTTAGTAATTCCACGCCCGCGTCTGTAGTAGAACGACCTTTTGTAAAACCAAACTGTTTCAGATGTAGTAAATTATGTGCATTGAAATGTCCTAACATTTGTTTTAAAATTAATTTTTCAAAGATTTTGCTCAAAGTAGGTAATATCGAAATAGGCCGAAAATTCGTAGGATCAGTTGTGCTGCCAGATTTGAACAATGGAATCACTTTACTAAGTTTCATCAGATCAGGAAATACACCAGATGCAATACAAGAGTTAAAAACAATTGCTAAAAAGGGTGAAATAACATCAATTATTGAAGACATGGTATGTACTGACAACCCCCAAAGGTCAGCAGTTTTTTTTACATCAAGATTTTTAAAAGATTCTAAAATGTCTTTGGCAGTAATAATTGTGAATGCAAAAAGCTTGTCACATTCTGGTACACATTCTTTTAGTATTGAATAAGCAGACGTGGAGGACGATGATGATAGAGTTTTGGTTGTTAAAATGGGAATATTTGTAAAGAAATTTTCAAACTCAGTCGCCACCTCCACGTCTGCCTTAATATCTACATCATTGATTTTTAGATGGAAGTCACGATTCCGTACTGTCGTTCTTCCCGTTTCTGAATTAATAATATTCCAAGTGGTTTTAATTTTATTTCCAGAAGATTACAAGAGATTACAAGTCAAGCAAACCAATAATTATATTTTTCGGTCACAGACGAATTTCTAAGCTAGGGTTCTAGGATCATGTGCTGAATATATAGTTACAGTTTCCGCGTCGATTTCCCTATATATATATTGTATATGTATATTGTGTATCTTTCCATAGACGAAATCTCTTAAGGGGTCATTGTACTCATCATTGTGAACAACTTTCACTATGGGAACAACCGTAAAATCGCGAAAAAAAAATCAGCTGTTCTACATTTGACAAGCTATGCGAACATAAATGTAGGCTGATTTTTTTAAGAGATTCGCGTATGAAAACATATACCTTAAATGTCTGGTCGTTTGATGATCAAAAGTGCTTGAAAATTAAATTACCTACTCAATTCAAACGTCCACTCCAAAATAATCTATGTGCAGTCCCCTTTGAGTTTTACTGTAGACTAAATAGATTAACTTTTACTGCACTAACACTAGATTCCCAACACTAATTACCACTATCGTGGTTGTAAACTAGTGATGTTCTCATCGATAACAAATATCAGACACATGAAAGCGATATCTGCTTTATCGATAATATGAAGTTATCGATAGTGCCAGCTTAATGTGATTATCTTAATGAATTTTTAATGTTTGATCTTTTAATTCTGGTGTGGGCTTTGATATATCAATTAGTCGCGAAGTGTTTAGTATCGCTTGTAAAAATTTGAGTGGTATTGGCTTGTTAAAGTCTGGAAAATTGACAATGTATCACATGATTGTTGAGATTTCTTGTTGAAATAGTCTGTCAACCAAATTCATACTTCCATATTAATAACCGACATGTGGGATGTGGATACAGCAACCATTGTGCAGATAGTCGTGATGGCCAATGGCATAATAGCCAAGAGCCTCGACCAACACTTGAGGAGGCTCTCGTTAGGCGGTTGGATCAAGGGCTTCTTCCAGAAAGCGGTACTCCTGGACATGGCGCGTATCGTTAGGAGGTTCCTCTCCCTAGAGCCCTGACCACCGGCAGCTTGGACCCAAACCCTGATGCCGATGGGCTATTTTTTAAATGTTTTTATAAACATGTATTCAAAATGCCTAAAGGAATATAATAATTATTTTTCTGAGCAGGCCAAAGCCAAGTAGGTAATTATTATTTTATTTTTACATATCTCTAGAGGGGCCGAAGCCAACTCACAGAGGCCCGGGCCCTTAGATAATTTTAAATGGTTATTATATAATGAGACACTGACTAAGTAATAACAGCCACACGGGTCGATCTATCAGGTTAAGCTACGCTTGCTAGGCTTGGTCCGTTGATGGGTGGCCATCTTTACATACTGAGACTCCTCGGTGCCTCGGAAAGCACGTAAGCCGTTGTTGGTCCCGGCTGTCATTCGTGGATCTTTAACAGTCGTTACAGGTCGTCAGAAGCCCGAAAGCCTGACAACCAGTCTTACAAAGAGCTATCATATTACCCAGTTACTGGGTTGTGGAGGTCAGATAGGCAGTCGCTCCATGTAAAATACTGGTATTCAGCTGCATCCGGTTAAACTGGAAGCCGACCCCAACGTACTTGGGAAAAGGCTAGACAGGTCGATTTTAATTACATAATTAAAGTCGTCATCTCGGTAGTCACTCCCTTTCTAGCCATATCATCTTTCACACAATTCATCCATCGTTTCTTTGGTCTTCCCCTACTCTTATAACCATCGACATTCATACTAAAAACTTTCCCGTCGACATTTTCCTCATTCTTTCATCTTTCTACTCCTAAAAACTACAAAATGCAGTTGAATTTAACTCTAAAAGCTTAGATTCCTTCATCAAGATTATCAAAAAGGGAGTTGTTTACAAGCTAAACCATTTAGATGTCTTTTAAAACTAATTATAAACTTCAAAGATGTTATGAAGCGCCATCTTGTTTTCTGGTGACGTAAGCAGGTTGTATTTAGAAGAGTTTATACTTTTTATACAGGGTGGTTTAGTGTGTTGTGGTGGGTCAGTATGTTATGGTATTTGTCTCTAAAAATATTTAAGATTGATTTTCTGTCTATAAACATAAAAAGAAATGTTGTTCGCTGAGATCATCACATGAGAATGGCTCTACGGTCGCTTTTTTTTGTTTTAAAATGTTCATAATAGGTAGTCCGAATTAGGTTTTTATGAAAATAAATATTTGAAGTTTTTCTGAAAATATTAAAATTCGGGGAATACTGAATGAAAGTCCTTTCTATGGGTTTTTTTGTAATTCAGACAGGACAACGTCTGTCAGGTCAACTAGTCTAAGTATAAATAAATATAAAATTAAATACAAAATTACAGTATTAAAATAGAAAATTATTATATTAGGAAAAATCAATACTAGTCTTATGAATTATTAATATATTATTTTTAATTTGATTTGTATTAGTTTTAAATCTGACTGTAATGTATTATTTTGAACTGGTATTTGAAGTGGTGTTTTCAATTGTTTCGAACCTAATTTATATTTGTTTGTTATTTAATTTTATGTTGATTTTTTTATTCTGACATTTAAATATTGTTATAATTCGTTCATAAGGCTGACATATTTAATTTTATCTTGTACCTTCTTACTTTTAATACCCTTTGCATACCCATGTGATGGTTAAACGTAGAGAACTCTATTACCTATAAACAAAAAACATCGATGCATATCTGTACCCATGTTTGGAAATAAATAAATGATTACTGATGATTACTGATTACAGCTTTTTACTGAATGGAATGTACGGTACATATCACAAAAAAAACATTCTTTTTTAATTTTGTCTCTCTTTCTGTTTGTTCCGGTTAATCTCCGAAACGGCTGGACCGACTTTGACTTTGTTATATGGAGTAACTTAGGTTACTTTTATTTTAGAAAAAGAAATAGTTTCCACGTGAGCGAAGCCGCGGGCTGCATCTAGTTAAAAAAGCCTAAAAGTATTTACTTTTAGGCTTTTCTTTCAAGCCTTATTTACAAGTTAAGGTTTTCTTTCGTTAGAAAATATGAAAAGATAAATATGGTGAATCGAAAATGCAATAACTATTTATCATAAATAGTGGCATGATTCGAAAAAAATGGAATAAAATTGAGCAAAACATACAAAAATCTCGAGTTGGTCAAGTGCAGGCAGTTAGTGAAATGAAATGAAATTGTTTATTCTATAAATAGGATATTGGAATCACTTTTACACGTAATATTAAAAAAGAAAATAAGCTAGATGAGGTCGGCGTTTCCGAATGTGTAATGTTAATATGTAATGTAAATCTTTAATAATGTCAACCTTATATTTAATGTTAATCTAAATTTGTTAATGTATTTTTAATTTTTATTATAATTATACTAATAATAATAATTCTTAATTCTAATTATATATTCAGAGCATGTGTACTCAATAATGTGTAAATTGTGGTTACCTGTAATTGAGTTTGCATTACAGGATATTGTATGTTTAAACTAGTTTTTATTATTGTAAAAGATAGTTGTAATATATCTCGTTGGTAATCCTTTAATAAATAAATAAAGGCAGGCAACTATGTAAAGTAAAATAAATTGTCTTAAAATCACATACTATCTGTCCTCTAAGGATCAACATCTCTTTTAAGACACCCTGTAGATACATTAGAAGCGCAGGTACCACTTAGCAAAACTTATATCTATCCCAAGCGTAAACTAAGCGTTCATAGAACTGGATTAGAATTATCTGTTCTATCTTATTGGGATTCTCTAGCATTTTCCCAACTATGTTGAGGTTGGCTTCCAGTCTAACCGGATGCAGCTGAATACCAGTATTTTACATGTAGGAACTGCCTATCTGACTTCCACAACCCACTGGGTAATACGATACCTCTTGACAAGACTGGCTGTCAGACTTTCGGGCTTCTGGCTACCGGTAACGACTGTCAAAGATCTATAAATGACAGCCGGGACCAACGGCTTAACGTGCTTTCCGAGGCACGGAGGGGTCTTGATATGAAATAGTTGTACATGTAGGCGACTTCCACAACCCAGTTACTGGGTTGTGGAAGTCGCTACACGATACCCCAAGGTTATAAAAAGGGGTAAAAAGGGTTGAAACTCGGAATTTTTGAGCTTCTTACTACCCGTAACGACTGTCAATACATCTACGAATGACAGCCGGGACTTGCTTTTCGAGTCACGGAGGGGTCTTGATATGCAATGGATGATCAGTATCGTCACCCATCTACGAACCAACTGTGGCAAGTGTAGCTTAACATTTGATCGATCTGTGCTAGATAAATTCGTGGCTAAGGCTGTTATCTCCCAACAATGGAGAATATTACATCTACTTAAAATTCTTACCCCTTTATTTTACAAACAATTTAACGGCCATTTTATAAATAAAAATATTCCGCTAACAAAATGTCTGTGTTTACCGTTAAACTTGAGTAACGTTTACCGCCGCCTTTCAATGAATCTGCGCGGGAAAATTACCCGCCAACGTACAACAAGTGGTTTAGGGATGGGGGATGTTGGAGCTAAGTTATCGATATCGATGAAGAATACTTGAGGGGACTATAAGTTCTAAATTCTAGCTTCTGCCCGCGACTTCATCCACGTGAAATATCTTGATTTAACACATAGATATATTATTAGTATATCAATGATTTAAAATAAAATATATACTATCCTATGACACTGACTTGGTAATACTGTAGTTTGATATTAGTGAAAAAAAATCGAAATTGTATCATTAGTGCTGAAGATTACCTTCTACATACAAACTTCACATATATACCTCTTTATAATATTAAGTATTGACGTAATTAAGGTTTTGTGAAAAAAAATTGTAAAGAAGCTTATTAGGACTTCCGGTTTTACCCGAGTGCCACAAGAGGGTAAAACTACATATCTATCGAAGAATTCTCTTTAAAGATTTGAGTGATGGCCCCGAGGAGTGTCGATTGTAACTAAGGATAATGATGTTTACAAAAACTTAATAATTATAATGATGTTAACCCAGGGTGGTAAGAAAATGGAGTAACTAAAACCCTACCTAGGACCATTTAAAGATGTCACGGTTTTTTACTAAGCATCTAACTTTCAATAACTACGACTTTATCAGAAACGCCAAGTTATTTTAAGCTTTGTACTAGTTTATCACCCCATTTTATCCAAGACATTTATATCGATATCGACAGTTACCTATCCCAACACTATAGAGTTGATTTGCCGCCCCCAGAACAATAGACTCCACAATTTTCATCATGCGTAGCGCGGGTGGATGCGGGCAGATGCCAATTTTCTAACGTTTTGTTGTTTTAGAAGTAATACTCGTATGGCATAAAATAATGTTTGTTGGTCTATGTTTAGAAGTAAGTTGATATGGCAGGAACTCGTGGCTGTATAATAACAGCCGCTCGGGTCGATCCATCAGGTTAAGCTACGCTTGCCGGGGTTGGTCCGTGGATCGGTGACCATTTTCACATATTGAGACTCCTCCGTGCCTCGGAAAGCACATTAAGCCGTTGGTCCCGGCTGTCATTTGTGGATCTTTGACAGTCGTTACGAGTCGTCAGAAGCACGAAAGTCTGACAAACAGTCTAACCAAGGGATATCGTATTACCCAGTTACTGGATTGTGGAGGTCAGATAGGCAGTCGCTCCATGTAAAATACTGGTATTCAGCTGCATCCGGTTAGACTGGAAGCCGACCCCAATATAGTTGGGAAATGGCTAGGTAGATGACAATGATGATATTAATACAAATACGTTGCGCAAAAAGCTTGTTCGCGGTTTCTGCTCTAGTTTATAATGAACCTCAATTATTTAACTCATGTTAACTGGGGGGCCTAAAAAGGCCACATTAGCAATTCCTCTACAAGCGATTCATTTACTGATTTCCAGCTGTCATTAGCAATTCCTCTAATTGACACAAAAGCAATTCATAATGTGTGGACCATTTTACGAATCTCCATAGAAAACTGACAAACAGATGAATTATTTCGTAATATGAATCGCACGCAGATTATACTATGAATTGTTAGTTTGTGACATTTTACGATAATCTACACTTCTACACTAATATTATAAAGAGGAAAGATTTGTATTTTTTGTGTGTATGTTTGTAATGAATAAACTCAAAAACTACTGCGCCGATTTCAAAAATTCTTTCACCATTAGAAAGCTACATTCACCCTGAGTAACATAGGCTATAATTTATAAAGATTACACGCGGGCGAAGCCGCTGGCAGCAGCTAGTTCATAATATTTTGCTATTAGGATTCTGCCAAAGTGACAGTTTTAAGCCCCCTGCTGTCTATCTGTGGGCTACCTATAATAACAACTGACAATCAACTCTCAAGACATATTTAAACTAATTTTGACACATTAGTACCAAATATTACTTCCCGTCGATTGATGGGCAATCGTTTGTGAATTCATTGCGATAAAAGCACAAAGTCCAGAATTGAGCTGCACGATTATTGACAAATGCGTGCACTGACTGGACAGGTCCACTCAATCTGTGTGGTTCTTTCCTCAAAATACCATTTCGGACAATAATCTATAAGGTCTTCACATTTTAAAAAACACTATGACCTCTGAATTTGTCTCGGCCTTTCTTCTCAGAGTAGTCAGTTAGGAAACGCCGACTTCATCTAGTTTTTAAAATATGATTGACGTGTAAAAGTGTTTGTAACTACAAACCTACTTACAGAAATAAAATCATTTATCTAAGCTGAGCACAGGAGTGTGCATTGGCAGCTTTCAAAGAGGTAATGGGCTTTAGTGGTTATCCAAAATCAAAATGGTAACATTAATTATTAATAGAAAGTCACGATTTACATAAATCTGTAATAAGTAATGCACGTAGTGCCGTACGCCATTTGCATATCAAAATCTTCACATAAACCCATCTTGAACAGAATACAAGCATAACATATAAATCAAAACTGTTTTAACTTTAATTTATATATAAAAACCTTACGCACGAACAAAAATATTTGAATGATAAACAGCCAACGGTGCTGCCAGCCTCAAAGGCTGTATTCACACCACGACGGATATTATTTTCACGCTTGGCAACATCGTAACTAGAAACGGAACGTGCAAGATGGCGGGCGTGGTATGAATTCCCGCCAACTTCGCTCAACAGTTTACAAAGTTCTAGTTGTACAAGTAAGTGTTAATTACGTTCGTCCTTTTTGATAAAGATTTTCATATTTCATCGTTGTAGCTATAAATAAATGGTTTGGTAATCTATTCGTATTAGTAATCGTGATTTTAAGTCAAAAAGAATAAGAAAAAGAAAAAGATAAGTACTTTTGGGTGGTACACCCACTTAACAGTACTTATAGAAAGAAAGAAAGAAAATACGTTTATTTGCGGTAAATATGACGCAGAAAACAAAAAAAGAAAATAACCACAAAGTAAAAATAAAAAAGGTTGGGGGAAACATGCGTCACATCCACGCAAAACGGCTATCGCTCAGCATTATGCTGCGACCCTATGCAAAACAGAGCCCCAGCGCTGGTTTTCAGCGACAGCCGGCGCTGACGTAATGACGTCGATCGGTGCGGCAAACCATTATCAGAACGCTGTACCGGTACAGCGTACTGTAATAAAAAATAAAATATATTATATTATTATCTAAGACTTAAAAGAAGAATCACCTTTGATGTCTCCGACTTTGATTAAGTGCCGAGTGCCGGAATCTAAGTTCTAGAATCTAAGTTAGGGGAAGGTGACATCAGTGGAGCAGCCAGGATTCTCTTTAGTAGTGATGTGGTGGCACCATGTTCTCCAGAAACACTCGCAGCTCTGGAGAGCAAACACCCTGCCCCAGCGGATGGTCTTTCTTTTCCCGACCCCCCTGACTTGAATAATCACTCCCTCACCATCACAGGTCGAGAGTTGATCACAGCCGTCTGCTCCTTTCGTAGCGGCTCCGCTGGCGGCCTCGACGGCCTGAGTCCTCAGCACCTTAAGGACCTCATTTGTTCAGGTGCCGGGACAGCTGGTGAGTCGCTTGTGAAGGAGCTTACGACTCTGATCAACCTTATGCTCTCCGGCAAGGTGAATGAGTCCGTCATTGACGTTCTTTATGGGGCCAATCTATGCGCCCTGCGTAAAAGAGATGGCGGTATTCGTCCCATTGCCGTGGGAACTACCTACCGTCATATGGCAGCCAAGATCTGTTGTAAATTTTATGGTGAGGATGTTTCGAAAAAATTTCAGCCCCTGCAGTTAGGTTACGGCTCCAAAGGGGGCTGTGAGGCTGCTGTACATGCATTGTCGACCTATCTAAATTCTGAGAAAGGAGAGGTCATCCTGAAGGTTGACATAAAGAATGCCTTTAATTCTGTTAATAGGGACACCTTGCTGGCAGAAACTAAAAAAGAAATACCTCAAATTTATAGTTTTCTTTGGCAATGTTACAGACAACCCTCTAAATTATTGTTTCGGGACAACCTTCTGGAATCTGCTGTTGGCTGTCAACAAGGTGACCCCCTTGGGCCAGTGATTTTTAGCTTAGCCATTCACCCAATTATTCGGCAGCTAAATTCCAAATTTAATGTTTGGTACCTCGATGATGGAACCTTGGGAGGCGACGTAGAAACTGTTATAAATGACCTTAAATTTCTAAAAAATGAACTTCATTCCATTGGCCTTGATCTCAACCTTTCGAAATGTGAACTATACTTAGCGGACAGTACTGACAGACATCTGACTCTTCCCAAATTTAACGCAATAGCCCCATATATCAGAATTATTGAAAAAAGCTCTCTTCGTCTCCTTGGGTCTCCAATCTTTGAGGATTCCTTTCCCAGTTTCATTGAGGAAAAAATTCAAAATTTCAATGACGTTTCGGAAAGATTGTTCCAAATTAACATGCATTCGGCCATAACCCTAATCCGCTACTGCTGTTTCGGCCCTAAATTAACATATTTCCTTCGCGCTTCGCATTTATGGAAGCACACTAATCTTTTAGACCAAATGGACCAAATTATCCGTCATACATTAACGTTGATCCTAAATGTGGCCATGGACGACCGAGCTTGGGCGCAAGCTACTCTTCCCATCCGCATGGGAGGCCTCGGCGTCCGCAAAATTTCTAGTATTAGTTTACCGGCATTCATATCCTCGGTCCACGGTACTGAGAAATTAATCAGGAAAATCCTAGCCTCCACACTGATTAATTTTGACGTGCCGTGCTTCACCGAGGCTATGGATGCCTGGAGACTCGCTTGCCCGAATACAGATCCGCCCGACTATCCATCTTCCCAGAGACGGTGGGATGAGCCGCTCTGCAGAGTAGTACAGAACAATTTACTTGACACGTCTGCTACTACTGCGGAGCGCGCGCGCCTGCTGGCTGTGGGTAAGTGGGAGTCGGGTCTGTGGCTTCACGCACTACCGTCATCGAACCTGGGAACTTTGTTCGATGACACTACGTTCCGCATCGCTGCTTCCCTGCGACTAGGAGCTCCATGTTGTTCTCCTCATCGCTGTCACTGTGGCGAAGTTGTCAACAGCCTCGGACACCACGGCCTGTCTTGCAGCCGAAGTGCAGGTCGCTTAGCACGTCACGCTAACATTAATGACATCATCCGACGAGCTCTTGTCACCGTCGGCGTTCCAGCTGTATTAGAACCCAATGGCTTGGCACGCGACGATGGCAAAAGACCGGACGGCATGTCCTTATTTCCATGGAAGATGGGTAGGCCTTTAGTGTGGGACGCAACGTGTGTCGATACTCTTGCGCCATCTCATCTTCCTGGCTCGGCGTGCTGTGCTGGCGCCGCCGCTGCGGCTGCGGAAAACCTCAAGCGGCGAAAGTATAATAGCCTTATAGGCAATTATATTTTCGAGCCGTTTGGGGTTGAAACCCTAGGGCCGTGGGGTCCAAGTGCTCATAGTTTATTTAATGAAATCTCGAAACGGCTGTTTGACACTTCCCGCGACCCAAGGGCTGGCTTTTACCTTGGTCAGAGGCTAAGCATTGCCATTCAACGTGGCAATGCCGCCAGTCTCTTGGGTACACTACCAGCCGACAGCGATGCGGAGGAATTTTTCGACGCCATATTTTAGATATTAGTTGTTTATTTGTACAGTTAGTTTTATTTAATTTTATTTAATATTATCTAATAGTATAAAAAAATAAAATAAAAAATATATAAAAATAAAAATAAATAAAAGAAATGGGTAAACGAGAATATCATCCTCCGTGATGCGTTTTATCTGCCGGTTCTTTCTGCAGACAAATAACCGTGAAAACTTAGTTGAAAAAAGCACTTGAAGTGAGCTGCCATTCCACCTCAGAATCATTTTTTTTCTAACTGAACAGACAGCTGTGCTGCTGGGGAGTTTGTTGCGCCACTTCTTCTTCCCAGCTACTTTCAATGTATGGAATGTACAAAAATGTGACGAATTTACTTTGTGCCGAATATACAATAACCCGGCGTTTTGGGGGACTGTCTTATGTCCATGGAGTTTTTTGCTGGCTCTTCTCCATAGGAAACGACCAATTGGAACCGTGCACGTAGCTTCTGACGTTCCATAAGTGCCCATGTAGGCCTTTTCTTTTTTGTCATTATGACGTTCTAAAAGTGCCGATTCTCAGCCTAGTTTGATTATAATGACTTTTGATGACTTTTGATTATGATAACGATTTTGATCTGATGTTATAGACACTATTGACAGGTTACTTTTATGTTTCCAGAGTGACATTTTTACAGAATATTAGTCTACGTACTGATTAGATTGGCTATTTTATCTCTACCTACATTAATTTTTCCTAAATACCTACATCAAATCAACCATTTTGCCTATTGGCAGTGTCAGGCAAATTAACTGGATCATTTTATAATCCCAATTCAACTTGCACCCTGATTGCTTCAACAAATGCCTAATCCATTGCTTCATAAGTTCGAAACTCATCTGCCTAGCCTTTTCCCAACTCTTTTGGGGTCGGCTTCCAGTCTAACCGGATGCAGCTGAATACCAGTATTTTACATGGAGCGACTGCCTATCTGACCTCCACAACCCAGTAACTGGGTAATATGATACCCCTTGGCAAGACTGGTTGTCAGACTTTCGGGCTTCTGACGACCCGTAACGACTGTCAAAGATCCATAAATGACAACCGGGGCTAACGGCTTACCGTGCTTTCCGAGGCACGGAGGAGTCTCGATATGTAAAGATGGTCACCCATCCACAGACCAACCCCGGCAAGCGTAGATTAACCTCATGCATCGACCCGTGCGGCTGTTATTACTTAGCCACGAGGTCTTCGAAAGTAAAGTCTAAGTTCGAAACTAAGGTTCTAAAAAAAATCTGCTCAATGACGTAAATAAAACAATGAACGTTGTTGAATTGTCAAAATGGAACAAATTAGTTGAAAATAAGTTACGCAAATAGATATTTTGTGAATGTGAGAACGTTGTAGGCTTATTGGCCTGTAGATTTATTGAACTTGCTTGTTGAAAGGCCTACATTGTCCTCCCATGTCTACTAACACTGTAATTTAAAAATATTGTAAAAGCCATGATTGGTATAATGTAACAAATAAACTAAACTAAATTAACTAAAAAACAATTACATATATAACAAAATTAAAAAGAAAAAATAAAGGGGAGGGGCTCATTGAGCATCAAAGAATTCGTCCGCATCGCTGTCAATGGGAAAGGTGCCCAAAAGTCTGGCAGCATTGCCACGTTGAATCGCAATGCTGATTCTCTGAGCTAAAAATAGGCCAGCCCTCTGGTCACGTGAAGAGTCGATCAATCGCTTAGCGATGTCCCGAAATACTCGATGAGCACTCGGACCCCACGGCCCTAGTGTTTCAACCCCAAACGGCTCAAACATATAGCTCCCAATAAGGTTGTTATATTTGCGCCGTTTGAGGTTTTCTGCTCCTGAAGCAGCTGTCCCAGCACAGCCCGCCGTGCTAGGAAGATGGGATGAAAAAAAAGCCATTGATTAATATATAAGTATGTCAATGGTAAAAGACAATTATTTTTAAAAGAGTAACCGTGGACTTTCTTGCCGGCTCTTCTCCATAGGACACGACCAATTGGAACCGTGCACCTAGCTTCTAACGTTTCATAAGTGCCCATGTAGGTTTATGTGAAATAAAATATTTTGATTTTGATTTTGAGATAGCAGAAAATTAGATCCTCCAATTTTAACACAAGATAAAATGCTGCTAAATACACTGCACACAAAATATTATAAGCTGACATATGTTGAGGATGCCCTCGAGATCTGTCGATCTATTCTTAGTCGAAAAACTCGCTGTGAAGTGAAGATACCACATAGCTCGGAGCAATGAGGCTTAAAGCTGTCTCAGGGGTGTATTTCACGGTTTAATCAGAAGAATTTGGTTTGGTTGATAATATCACGCCTGTAATCCCCGAATGGTTAGGCAGAGCTGTACCTATAGTACACCCACATTTAGACAGTTATATGTTTAAGTCCCATGTAATAGGGGGCGAGCCGATTGCCATCAACCGGGCACAAATCCAGACTCCAGGCTGCTACTGAGATATGCCAGATGGAAAAATCCAATAACACTTTGCCTGAAATCAATCGCATTTGACAGTTCAGCCACGTTCATTGCGTTTTTACTTATATTGTTTGTTTTTGGAGAAACATTATATCTAACCCTTATAAACCCTTTTTGCGTTGATGTGACGCACATTTTCCCCCAACTTGTTCTCTTTTGTAAAGTAAAGTAAAGTAAACATTTATTTGCATAGATTTCAGGTACAGTGAATAAGATGTGAACAATTATGGGTGATCCTTGTACAATCTATTAGGCATGCAACATCATTAAACGGTGAAGGAAAACATCGTGAGGAAACCGGCATGTCTTAGAACCAAAAATTCGAAGACATGTGACATCTACCAACCCGCACTGGGCCCGCGTGGTGGATTACGGCCAATCCCTTTCATAGAGAGGAGGACTGTGTCCCAGCAGTGGGAACATTATAGGCTGATTATGTTATGCAACATTATTAAATGAAATTAGAATTAAAATAAAATGAATAGCAAAGATGAAATTATAGATTATTTTTAAGGTATAACAGTTGAAACAATATTCGGCATGGTAAATACATTATAATAAAACATTACTTCAAATATCTTCAATACAATAGGAATAATATTTTTTATAACAATTGAAACAATGTCAAAATTAGGTATGTCAGCTTAATTAAATTATTCATTTTATAAGTAATAAGTATTTTTTTTTGTTTTTTGTGTTTGTTTTCTTTTATTGCGTCATTTTTACGGCAAAAAAACGTTTTCTTATTTCTTTATCTTTTCTAAGACGTCTTTTACTCCAGCAAAACAAATATTCTGGACTGCATTCAATATCTTATAACCAGCCGCAAACACGGTTCGTTGCTCCACAATATATACATCTGCCTAACCTTTTCCCAACTATGTATATTGGGGTTCGGCTTCCAGTCTATCCAGATGCAGCTGAACCAGTATTTCCTAAGGCCTGACCAAGACTGGTCTGGACTTTAAAAGAGACTGCGACCTCTGAGTTTGTTTCGACCTTTTTTCTCAAAGTATTCAGATAGGAAACGCGCGCCGACCTCATTTAGCTTATTTTTAATTTGACGTGTAAAAGTGATTCCGATATCCTATTTAAAGAAAAAACAATTTCATTTCACATGTGGTGACTACCTAAGTACCTATCTGACGGCTGAAACCCAGTTACTGGGTAATACGATACCCCCTTTAACAAAAAAATTGAATTTGATTCTAAATTATTATAGATCACTGCAATTAATTACATTAATCTATAATAATTCAGAATATCATAGGTATGTTCGCATTGTCTCAAGTCTATTATTCAGTTTGATTCATAGTCAAATGTTGTGTCAACTCCTATGATTGGTAGCTGCTACTATTTCAGTCAACAGGGGCTCGTGGCTACGTTAAAGCCGCACGGGTCGATCGATCGGGTTAACCTACGCTTGTTCCGTGGATGGGTGACCATCTTTACATACCGAGACTGCTCCGTGCCTCGGAAAGCACGTTAAGCAGTTAATCCAAGCTGTCATTCGTGGATCTTTGACAGTCGTTACGGGTCGTCAGAAGCCCAAAAGTCTGACAACCAGTCTTACCAAGGGGTATCGTATTACCCAGTAACTGGGTTGTAGAAGTCTGATAGGCAGTCGCTCCATCTAAAATACTGGTATTCAGCTGCATTCGGTTAGACTGGAAGCCGACCCCAACCTAGTTGGGAAAAGGCTAGGTAGTTTGATTTTTATAACATACAGCTGCCGCGAGTGTGTAATCTTTACAAATTATGTTACTCAGGGTGAATGTAGCTTTCTAATGGTGAATGAATTTTTGAAATCGGCGCAATAGTTTTTGAGTTTATTCATTACAAACATACACACAAAAATACAAATCTTTCCTCTTTATAATATTAGTGTAGATTCACGTTATTTAATGTGTAACCTTCTTTACACAACTGTTTAAAACACATTCGCCCACATTAGGGTCTTAGACATGCCAGTAAAATCTTTAACAGCTGCCATTACACGGTGAGTGTCTTAATTTAGAATTAATTGTTTAATTCTATTTAATTACGTTTCGAAAACGAGTTGCCAGCCATTCGATTGGGGCCTAAAGGCTTTGTTTTATTTCGTGTGTTTCGCCTGTCTTTGTTTTTATTAATTACTAGCTGTTTCACGGCTTCGCTCGCCGTTTAATTTAGAATACTGGAGCCCTGATAGTCTGGTGGTGTGACCGTTAGACTGCCAAGTCATAGGTCTCGAGTTTTCGGATTCATGTGCGTATTGTATAATTATCACTTGCTTCAAAACCGGTGAAGGAAAACATCGTGAGGAAACCGGCATGCTTTTTTTTTAGGGGGAAATCATCAAATGACTTCTCCCGCTCAGGGCGGAGCGGGAGGACGTGTCAGGCTTTTACTGACTAAAACCCACCCGTGTTGAGTTCAGTTGCTTGTTGCCAAAGGTCCCGGTATCCCTTTCGGACTTTCCCACAACCCTGGCAGGAAACAAGCATGCCTGAGAGATATTTCTCGACGGCATGTGAAGCCAAGTCAGAGGCCCTTGGCTGGCTTTAAAACTCTGACACCAGGTTACTCACTAACCACACGAAAATATGAAGAATGACTACTTAACTATTCTTTCTGACTTTTATTCTTTTTGTTCGGATTTTATGAAATTGTTTAGTACTTAATTCAAATGATCATCACCATTATTCTTCTGCACGCTCATTTTATTTGGGGTCGGCGCAACATGTACGAGGGGTGTTCAATAAATAGTGAGAATGAGTATGACGCATTTATCTGATATTAAATGTTATTTTATTTTTCAATGTAGTCACCTTTCAGGGTTATACACTTTGTATAACATTTTTCTAAGACTAAAATTCCCTTTCTTAAGAAAATATTTTTCTGATCCCTTAAAAAATCGTGTACGGCGGCGACTACTGCGTCATCATCTTCAAATTACTGGCCCCTGAGATGTTCCTTTAACCGCAGAATTCGGTAAACATCACTGGAGCAAGGTCCGGTGATTATGGAGGATGTTCCATCAATTCGAAGCCAGCTTCTTGAATTGCAGCGATCGCAACTCTGGATTTGTACGCGGGAGCGTTATCTTGGTGAAACAAACAAACAACAGAACACGTTCCGAAACGACGCAAACAAAATCTTCTAATTTTTTAAAACAAAAGAGAATTTATTGTTTTTTTTATTATCATCATAGCTAATGTCTGGGCTATGCCCGCCAGTATTTATTTTTTTTCTTTCCAAGGAGAATGTATTGCATTCTCACTATTTATTGAACACCCCTCGTATTTCTCTACCATACTTCTCTATTAGCCGTCATCTTGGTAGTCACTCCCTTTCTAGCCATATCATCTTTCACACAGTCCATCCATCGTTTCTTTAGTCTTCCCCTACTATTATAGCCATCGACATTCATACTCAAAACTTTCCTGACGACATTTCTCTGACTCCTCCGCATCACATGCCAATACCATGACAACCAATTTCCACACAACTTTTCAGTCACTCACTTGCAGATAAACTTATTCATTAAAAAAATTAGTCACAGAAAAATAATGGCTGTAATGGGGACTGCCGACAGAATGTGAAAAATTAAAACTATTACTAACTAAACGGTAACTATATGGTTAACTATATGGTATTAGCGGCATCTATATTCTATAGCCCAGCACTACACGAATACATAAGTTTTCACTTCAAAAATTTATAGAACTAGCTGCGCCCCGCGATTATAAAGAGTACCTATCCGATGTCCTATTCCAGGTCATGGTCTACCCCTGTATCAAAAATATAAATCCGTTCAGCCGTTTTAGCGTGAAACCGTAACAAAAAAACTCACTTTTGCTTTTTGATTATTACTTAGGATGTAAAGTAGTTTACTCAGAAAAACCGTTGTATTCATAATAATATCCTTCCCCTATACCAAAAAAATTAATAGCAGTCCGCGTACTCAAAAGCTCTCTTGAAACCCGATTGTCCTCACAATCAAATAATAAAATCTAACCTAATCAATCTAAAAATATTCCCAACAATAGATTTGTTCCTCCCTTTTTTATTATTTGACATAAACATTTCTTTAGTCTCTGGTTAGAGTGGAACCTCTTTTTAGTTGTTGACTTTTATTGGCCATGGTTATTTTGAATTTAGAGCTGCTTGTTAATAGGTTAAGTACTATTATATTTTGGTGGCTAAAAGTAAGTACCTAGTGGTATTTTGTTTTTTTTTCTGGATATATATAGACGGGCAAATCGCGTGGGATTTTGTAGTGTTTTGTAAAGGGTTTATTATTCAATTTTAATTATTATTATCTTGATCAAACTAGATTGGCGTTGTGCGTTGTAATGGAATTAACTGTTTTCGCTGCGTCATCAGTGTGTTTTGTATTACAGTCCGGCCGTCGAGACGATGCGTTCTTGACATCTGTCAGTTGGATAAGTTTTAGTTGTAATAAGGATCAAATTCGCAAAATACTTTATTCGTTAGTATGAAACTGAGAACGCATTCTCTCGACAGCCGGCCTGTAGTTACAATGAGAGACACTAACTACCTCTATAAAAATATGTAAGTAATGTTAGTAGAAAACATTGAAAAAAAATTCGAAGACTTGTGACATCTAAAACAAAAAACAACAACAAACAACAAAAAACAACAAACAATTTTTATTTATTTCTTTCTTTCTTTTTTATCCACCAATCCGGCACTGGACCCGTGTGGTGGAGTATGGCCCACTCCCTCTCACAGAGAAGAGGCCTGTGTCCCAGCAGTGGGAAACTGGGAACATTATATTGGCTGATTATGCAAAACCCTATGAAATGAACGAATCTGTAGATACTGACAAATATAGAAATCGTTTTTATTGTTGCCATTTTTACACACAAATCAATCCCTATTGTAAGCTAAATTAATTTGATTGTTCACTTGATAACGGATATATGGCGGCCATTGTTTGTCACAGATTATAAAACACAATTGATGCAAACAAAACAAAAAAGTGCGAAAATTGGCGAGTTCCTGATGTTTCATTGAGATTGAATTTGTGCTAAAATTGTATATTTTATCAAATTGATAACCTATTTCTTGAAGCCTATAGGGTTTTTTTTTGGTATAATTATTGTGGTGTCTTCCACGCGAATGAAGTCACTAGCAGAATCTAGTAAATATTATTGTGAGATAGTCTGAAATCAGTATCATGCAGCGAGCAAGCGGAAATATCAATGATCGTTCCTTGAAGAGAAGAAGCCTTGGTCCTGCAGTAGAACCGTATGATAGTTACATCCATGCTTATATTATAAATTCGAAAGTAACTCTGTCTGTCTGTCTGTATGTTACCTTTTCACGCCTAAACCACTGAACGGATTTCGACAAAATTTGGCAAGGAGGTAGATGGCTTTTCATACACAAAATCAGCTGTTTCCTACATTTATGTTCGCATAGCTCGTCAAAATGCAGGGAACAGATGCGTTTTTCAGGGTCGGCCTTTAGTGAAAGATGTTCATAATGATGAGTACAATGGGCCCTTAAGAGATTTCGTGTATGAAAAGATACACCTTATTTAAGGTGTTAAAAATCAACTATACAAATAGCGCTGGTCGGATGGCACGGCACGCCAGCATTATCAGTCGACAATGACATTATCCGTCGGGCTCTTGTCACCGCCGGGGTGCCAGCTGTGTTAGAACCCAACGGCTTGCCACGTGACGATGGGAAGAGGCCAGACGGAATGACCATAATGCCCTGAAAGTTGGGTAGACCTTTGGTGTAGCACGGCGGGATGTGCTGGGGCAGCTGTTTCAGGAGCAGAAAACCTCAAACGGCGCAAATATAACAACCTTATTGGGAGCTATATGTTTGAGCCGTTTGGGGTTGAAACACTAGGGCCGTGGGGTCCGAGTGCTCATCGAGTATTTCGGGACATCGCTAAGCGATTGGTCGACTCTTCACGTGACCAGAGGGCTGGCCTATTTTTAGCCCAAAGAATCAGCATTGCCATTCAACGTGGCAATGCTGCCAGCCTTTTGGGCACCTTTCCCACTGACAGCGATGCGGACGAATTGTTTGATGCTCAATGAGCCCCTCCCCTTTATTTTTTCTTTTTAATTTTGTTATATATGTAATTGTTTTTTAGTTAATTTAGTATAATAAGTTACCCAATGTATATATTTTACCAATAAAACTTACTATACAAACTTTAAGAGGTGCTTTAGACAATTGAACTAAATAACTTTTACTATGGGACAGACTTTGAAATCGCGAAAAGAAAAAAACAGCTATCCCATACAGTTTAGAACAGTAGGTATTAAACTTTAGTAAGTATGGAACAGCAGATTTTTTAGCGTGATGTCAAAGTTGGTCTAATAGTAAAAGTTATTCAGTTTTAGCTCGTGGCTAAGTAATAACAGCCGCACGGGTCGATCCATCAGGTTAAGTTACGCTTGCCGGGGTTTGTTTGTGGATTGGTGACCATCCTTACATACTCCTCCGTGTCTCGGAAAGCACGTTAATCCGTTGGTCCCGGCTGTCATTCGAGGATCTTTGACAGTCGTTACGGGTCGTTAGAAGCCCGAAAGTCTGACAACCAGTCTTACCAAGGGGTATCGTATTACCCAGTGACTGGGTTGTGGAGGTCAGATAGGCAGTCACTCCATGTAAAATACTGGTATTCAGCTGCATCCGGTTAGACTGGAAGCCGACCCCAACAAAGTTGGGAAAAGGCTAGGCAGATTGATTGAGTAAAAGTTATTCAGTTCGATGATATAGAGCACTTCTTAAAGTTTGTAAACACCTTACAAGTATACACAGAACTACTCGACTAGGTACCCAATAGGGAATATGCATGTATTTTTTAAATATTTTTATTCGATAGTTTACATCGTCAAATAATAGTAAAAAAAAATTCGACGGCAAAAAAACAATTTAAAGTAGTTAAAAAAATGTTTAAAAATATCCAACCGATCCGGGCTATTTAAACGCCCTCCATTTGGCGCGCTTGGTGTGGTGACGTCACACTCCGTGAAAACAGACAAGCAACTGTCAAGTCTACGTCTTTTTCTATGAGCATTTGATATATTCATATTCATTTATTTGCGTTCCACAAGGTAAAACAAGATGTTAACTTAGAGCTAGGAGCCGTTGTAGACCCTGTCAGGGCACAGCAAAATTTATTGTTACATTCATTCTATTACTTAAAATTAAAAATCAATTAAAATTAAATTAGATTATACATTGTTAACTAGAATTACATTACAATATAAAAGATAATATAAAAGTTATTAATTATAGTTATAGGTTTTCATGCAAGTATTCGTTCACATTATAATAGCTTTTGTGTATTAGAAATAATTTTAATTTATTAGTAAAGGTGGTGTATTTATTTATATTTCTTATTTCTTCCGGTAACTTATTATATATTTTTATCGACATGACATAAGTACTAGTGGAGTGCATTTTTAATCGGGATGTAGGTATGTTGAGTCTATTTTTATGTCTTAAAGTAATTTTTGCTTGTATGTCTTCTCTTTTCGTGTAGAATTTCGGGTTAGTACGTACAAATTTCAAAGATGTAGAGGCACGGTAGTGTTAAAATTTTTTGTTCCTGGAAGTGAGGCTTACAGCTGTCCGTTGGTTCAATATTGACTAGAATCCTAATAAGTTTTTTTTGTAGGGTGAATAGTGTGGGTGATATTGACTTGACACTTGTTGATTGACTTGACATTGACATTTTGATTGTTATTCCGGATTGTTACGTCACATCCGCTCTTAGCCTTTTCAAGTATTTGAATTACCCACAGTTTTTTGGGACTTTTTAAAAATTAATTTCTCGTTCAATAAGAAATTTTATTCAAAAATATTGATGGAGGCATAATTCTGAAGTAACGTAGTTTATAAAAAAAAATATTTGACTCATATTTGAATCACATGCATATTCCCTATTATCGAGGAATACCATTATATTGAAAGTGACACGACCGGCTTTTAGCCTACCCACCCGTTACGACTATCATAAATATTCGTTTGACAACCGGGTTTGACAGTTTCAACCATGGTGGCGTCTCGATATGTGACGAATTATAACATTACGTCACCACTGCATCCCTCAAAGGTCTAAGTAAAGGTATAACTATAAAGTAGCAGGACCAGAGGTATCTTTACTCCATTTGAAATAAGATTAGACATTTAAATAAGCCTTTTTTACAGTCCGTTCAACCGATTTTGACTTCTATTGCGTTGGTGGCATGACAAATGGCAGCTGCAATAAACAGTTGGTATTGTGTAACTTTTTTGCTTTAATACCATCCAAGAGTCAAGAAGACAAAATCGGTTGAACGGACTGTAAAAAGGTTTGTTTAAATGTCTAATCTTATTTCAAATGGAGTATAGGTAACGTTAAGAGCGCCTACATTTCGCTAGTTATACCTAATTTAAGCTTTATGCCATGTTAGTCGGGGGCAAGCCTATTGCCATCAATAGGGCACGAATCGGGGCTGCTACTGTAAAATTCCAAATGGAAAAAACGTAAAGGTAATAAATAAATGAGTGGGCATTCTCATGAACACGTATTCAGTACCTAGACCTACATAATTCTAGAACCCCAGCTTTGAAATACTCAAACCAAAATTACAGGCACTTATATTATCAAAGGAGTCGATCAGTCAAAAAGATGAATCTATTTGGCAAAAAAAATGTTCACTATAGCTACTCCATTTAAAATAAGATTAGACATTTAAATAAACCTTTTTTAAAGTCCGTTCAACCAATTTTGACTTCTACACCGTAAGTATAAGGATGGCATTAAAAGCAAAAAGTGGTTACAATACCAACTGTTTACTGCAGCTGCCATTTTTCATGCTACCAACGCAATAGAAGTCAAAATCGTTTGAACGGACTGTAAAAAAGGTTTATTTAAATGTATAATCTTACAAACAACTTCTCAATTGTTCTTGTAAAAAATTTTTTTGCCAACTACATTCATATTTTTGACTGATCGACTCCTTTGACAATTAAGGTGTACCAACGCAGTAGAAGTCAAAATCGTTTGAACGGACCGTAAAAAAGGTTTATTCAAATGTCTAATCTTACTTCAAATGGAGTATACCGATCATGCGGCATGATATGCAATTGTTACGTGAATTCTACATGAACTCATGAAGGACCTTGAATGAACTCTATCATGCAGCATGATAATTCACTAAAGTCTATGGAATTGTCAATCAACAGCACGTAGTTTGCATATCATTCGCATCAAACAATACAAATAAACGCCACAGTCATGCATGCTTGACAGCACGTACTGCTTGTCATGCTGCATGATCGTATTTATGGACCGCTTTACACTGTATTAGTAGTTCGGGACCAGAGAAAACTGGTCACCCATCCAAGTTTTAACCATCACATTCATTATTCAAGGTTTCTTTACCAGCCATTAAACATGATTTAACGTTCTAATAATTTTTAATTATGCAAGAAAAGGGCACAGAGAGAAAAATACAAAACATCTGGACTAACGCCAGGTTAGGGCAATCAACTAGTCATAAATATTGTTTAATAGCCGAAATAATTTTATTTTTGCCGCGAGGACGACAAAAGTTAGGACCGCCATCTTTAATCGATTTAAAAATGGAAGATATGTGAAGTAAAGAGGTAATTTATCCATTTTAGGGTTCCGTACCCAAAGGGTAAAACGGAACCCTATTACTAAGACTCCGCTGTCCGTCCGGCTGTCACCATGCTGTATCTCATGAACCGTGATAGTTAGACAATTGAAATTTTCACAGATGATGTATTTCTGTTGCAGCTTTAACAAAAAATACTAAACAACCGAATAAAATAAATATTTAAGGGGGCTCCCATACAACAGATATGATTATTTTGCCGTTTTTATAGATACGGAACCCTTCGTGCGCGAGTCCGACTAGCACTGTGCCGGTTTTTTTTAGTTTTTTTTTACGTACGAGTACTAAAACAACCGCTAGGCAGTTGTCCCACCACCTGCAATTAACGAGTGTAGCTGGTACATAACTGAAAACGAGTTGGCGAGCAGCGAGAGTGTAGTTCCTACAGTTCCTGTAGTCGCAATCTTGTGACTGGGCTATTAGCGAGTGTCCGAGTGCGACGGGCGATTACTTGGCCAAACGAGTGCGTTGCCAGACGGGAGTAATCCGCAAAAAAAGGAGGAGAGTAGATTCTCGCATTAAAATCTACCTAATTTTATAAACGCGAAAGTTTGTAAGTATGGATGGATGGATGGATGGATGGATGTTTGTTACTCTTTCACGTAAAATTATTCCCACCTAATCGAGATTTACGCGGGTGAAACCGCGGGGCGCAGCTAGTTCTAAATATTTTATCTTACATAAACCTAAATGGGCACTTTATGAAACGTCAGAAGCTTGAGGCCGTGCAAAAAACTCCATCGTTACTCTTTTATAAATAGGTTAGTTATCCTAACTAGAGGAGCTCGTGGCTAAGTAATAACAGCCGCTCGGGTCGATCCATCAGGTTAAGCTAAGCTTTCCGGGGTTGGTCCGTGGATGGGTGACCATTTTCACATATCGAGACTCCTCCGTGCCTCGGAAAGCACGTTAAGCCGTTGGTCCCGGCTGTCATTTGTGGATCTTTGACAGTCGTTACGAGTCGTCAGAAGCACGAAAGTCTGACAACCAGTCTAACCAAGGGGTATCGTATTACCCAGTTACTGGGTTGTGGAGGTCAGATAGGCAGCCGCTCCATGTAAAATATTGGTATTCAGCTGCATCCGGTTAGACTGGAAGCCGACCCCAACATAGTTGGGAAAAGGCTAGGCAGATTGGCAGATTGATCCTAACTATTATGGGTAATTAACCTAACTTATTAACGTATATAATTAAGTCATTGAAATTCAAATTAAGCCGTTGACCTAGAAATATAAATAATATTCAAAAAAGTTAGTAAGTTTTACATAGAATTTTCTCTTCAACACAATATTAGATGAGAGCGGTAGAGTTGCCATTTAATTTGAATTATGAAAGTAGCATATTTATTTGATATTTTAAACAAAATAACATTATATTTTATGGAATTAATAATTAACAAAAAAAAACTAAAAGGACTTACTAATAGATATAAAAACAAAGGGGGTCCCTTTGTTTTTATTCGTCAGGCGTCGAAGTATTCGTCCGCATCGCTGTTAGATTAATTTTGTTTCGTTTTATTTATTTTTACATTGAATTATTGTGTAGGGAATAGGTTATACAGTCTGGTTCACGTCAAAGCGCGTACCTAGGTATTTTGCACATAATTATTTTATTCCATTAAATTAATTAATAAAATTATATTATGATTAAATTAAACGATTTTTCTATCTAAATATAAAATTGGTAAAGTACCTAGTATTTTTGTTTAATTATTTAAAAAATGACATTCTTCGTAAACATAAAATAATCGACTATTTTTTTAATGAAAATCTAGCGTCCGCCAGCAGCTTCCCACGCATGATAATTTTATAAATTTTAGCCTATGTTACTCAGTGATAATTTAGCATTCTACTGGTGAACGAATTTTTAAAATCTGTCATGCGGTTTTTGAAATTATTCATTTTAAAAAAATACTAATCTTTCTTCTTCATAATATTAGTGAAGAAGAACCGTTTTTTTTTAAATCGGTTCAATAGTTTTAGAGATTATTCATTAAAAAAAAATACAAATCTTTTTCTTTAAAAAAATGCTAAACAAAAAAAAGGTATTATACCCTGCCAAAAAAAAAAACACTCCAACAAGTTCCTGTCTCTCACGACCTCTTTCCAGAAACTGCCCACTAACCTGTATGTTTCTGCAGTGTTGCCAGTAACCAGATGAACAGGTGCTGCTGTCTGTGTGGAGTTCAGGTTATCAATGAGAGCGGGCTACGGCGCGCTACGTTTAATATGAGCTTGCTACAGGTGGGCGGAGACAGTGGGCGGGGAAAACTGTGGAGTTGGTATAGGGGCTAGATTTTTTTGTAAAAAAAAAAGTGAATAAATCAGCTCCTCCACTAAAAATGTTTTTTTTTTTTCTGTAAGAGTTAATTCAAGTTACAGGACTTACGGGTGAGAGCAAGACCGCAGGCTTCTTATAAAAAAAATTCGTATCGCTTTATTCTGAAATGCCAATGTGAAAATACGTACAGTCAACTACACTTCGGTGGTAACAATTTCAAATTTACAGCGCCTATGTTGTAGTGGTAACAGCAGTTTTTGTAGTTTTGGTTTTACCACTAGCATGCGGTTAACTGTACCATCTAAATTATATTCTTAACTAGCTGCTGCCCTCGCATTCGTCTCCGGACCTGGATGAAAAATGCCTATGTCCTTTTCCAGGTCATGGGCTACCCATGAGCCAAAATTCATCCAAACCCGTTCAGCCGTTTTAGCGTGAGAGCGTAACAAACAAGCAAACACACTTTCGCATTTTTAATATTAGTTAGGAAAGTTAGGATATCCTCCTGCTCATTTTTTCACATTTATTAAATAAAAAGTGACTCATGGAAACTTTAGGACTATATCGTAGTGCCCCGCGGTTTCACCCGCATATGTCTCGATCCCGTGGGAATATCAGGATAAAAAGTATCCTTTGTGCCAAATTTCATCCAAATCGGTTCAGTAGCTTTTGCGTGAAAGAGTAACAACCATCCACCCATCCATCCATCATCCATCCTTATTAACAAACTTTCGCGTTTATGATATTAGTTAGATTAGAAGTTAGTTATGGCACTGCAAAGACTTACTCACTAAAACATACACAAATAAAAATCACATTGTTGTTTGTCATGTTTCCCCCAACCTTTTCTTATTTTTTTCTTTTTTGCGTCATGTTTATGCAAATAAACATGTTTTCTTTCTTTCTTTATTTATACAGCTTTAGGTATTGTGAATTCGTCACTTACAGAGTGCCACAGCATTAGCATAGAACTTAGACTTGTTACTTAGATATTGTGAGGTAGTTGAGTTACTTAAAGGCACGCGCAAAGGGAGCTCTAATTACGTTATTACATTTATTGATTACATTTCTAAAACAAAACAGCCGTTTAAACACAACATGTAAAATTAAACATCCTTAAATGCATAGCATCTTATACCTAAACAATACAATACCATAACCAACTTCTCACCTTCAAAATTTTTACAACAAAATTCGACTCCACTCCTCTCTCTGTACGCGAATCACAAACGCACCACTGTACTTAGTGATTACAGCATTTCGCGAAGCACTTTAGTATTCGTTGAAAAAGGCTAGCACATGATCTAGGTCTGATTTTAGGATCAAATCAGGACTTAGTACCTAATTATGATTAAAAAAATATGTATATTTACTTGTATCATGGCCGAAAATAGCTTGTGATATCTCTAAACGGGTGTAAGCGATCGATTTATTAAGTTAAGGTGCGCTTGCTAAGGTTTGTCTGGGGATGGGTGACCATTTTTTTGGTAAGTAATATTGTTCAGCTTATCTGAACTTTGAAGGTATTGTTAAATGAACGTCGCCATTGTAGCGGCACGTTGTATATAGGATTTCCGTACAATGCGAAGTCGGCTTATAGTTACTGGAAATGTATAGCTTGATGTATAGCCGTGTGTACATATTATATTGAATAGTAAATAAAATAAAGTTAATATTCAAAAGAACACTTCTTCAAAGTACATTCTCATTCAAAGAGGTGAAAGGTTAGAAAGTAAGAATCTCTTCGCAGATTTATAAACGCATGGACAGTTCACCAAGGTCAGTCGTGCGGCAAAAATCTCAATACAGATGCAACCTGTTCCTTTACGGACGTTTTATACGGAGTACAGTCACGAGCAAAAATATGTATACACTCAGCAAAATTCAATAACGTTTTTCTCGTGGAATAGCGATTGTTACTTTGAGATGATACCTATTTCATAATAATAGGGGTTCAAAAATACTATGTTCATTAAATCATAAAATTACAATCAATACAGTAGGAGAAAATCACTTTTAAAAGTTTCTAAGTGTATACATATTATTGCTCGTGACTGTACATTCAAAGAATCTTCATATATTATCTTTTATCATTATACTTTTATTATATTTTTTACAGCTGATGCCCACGGCTTTGCCCGGGTGCATGTCTTGATGGACAAACTTTTAGAAATCATTCAGACCATCAAAATAAGCACAAAGGTATAAAACAATAATAAAAAAATAATTAAAAGTCAAAGTCAAATAATGTATTAAATAATAACAAAACTTCAAAAAAAAAAAAAAAATTTTCAAGTAGGCACATTAAAGGCACTTTTGAACGTCAAATACTTACATAGAAATAGAACTGATTCTAGTTGCACCTTTCAAAAGGTAGTTTTCGTATGAAGAAGAATGGGCAAGAAACTCCACCGTTACTCTTTTAAAAAAATGTTTTACAATATTTGGTATACATCAATTATATAATTACATGTGAAGACGATGCACCGAGAATACAATTACTGTACCACAATAGGTAAAAACGAATTAAAAATAGAGCAATGACAAATAAATAAATTAAGTATGTGATAGATACATGGTGCTCACATATTTACAAACATTGTAAAAGTATACGATATCACAATATTCCTAAAAACTTACAAGTAGTACTAATAAGACAGTGTGTGAGGTTAATAATCATCATTACATACTTACAAGAAAAAAAATCAGGTAACGAAGTTGGTTACTAGAGGTGAGGTGTGTTTATCGTAACAGATAGAAATAACAGATATTAAAAAATAACAAATAACAAGCGCGAGTGCAAGTGTGTGCGCGAGTGCAATTCTAGTGTGCCAGCAATTAATTTTTTTAGGTCAAAATAAAATCAATTTAATCAGTGTTTTTTTGCTTGGATATCTTTGGTTAGACTTACTGAAGGCTGGATTATTTGTCCATCTATTTTAATGGGAAATTATATACTAAAACATTCCTCGCGACGCGAACCACTCTATCCATTGGTGAAAACAGCATGAAAATCGGTGCATTTTTGAGTTTTTCGCGAACAGACAGACAAACGCGGCGGAGGACTTTTTATTCCTCTAGTAGGATTTATTGTATGTCCGTAATGTCCATCATAGCGGGCATACCAGCGCTTCATGACCACTGCTCTCAAAACGGTGAAGGAAAACATCGTGAGAAAACTGGCATGTGAATTTTTGGTTTTACCACAAATTCGCGGACATGAGACATCTACCAACCCGCACTGGGCCCGCGTGGTGGATTACGGCCCACTCCCTCTCACAGAGAGGAGGCTTGTGTCCCAGCAGTGGGAACACTATAGGCTGATTATGCGTACTTTTAATCCCGGTAGAACGTTGCCGTGGGATATTCTCCGACATCCACACAGGCGCAGCCGCGGGCAAAACCTAGTTGATAATATTATGGTATTTAGAAAATGTATCCATTTTTATTTTGGTTAGCTTTACCAAAACTCAATTTACGTTTCGAAGGAATGAAAAATGAAAAGCATAATAGAACGATTGATGTAAATTGCATTGTTTATTCATAAAATAAAATAGTATTTAAACGTTAAGATAACAAGACGTCAGCTAAAATAGTATTTTCGAAAACAAATCAAAACTGAATTAGATTTATGCAAAATCTGTACATATAATAAAACAGTAGAATCTGGTGTGTCTGCCTGTACATTCAAAACAATTCAAATCATTTATTTTTTCGCCAACTTGGGTGATATGCATGTTTTGATAATGTACTCCATGCTCTGCCGTCACTTGGGCAAGCATTCGACACATAAATTACAATAAAAATATCATGCTGAATAAACTAACAATAAATATTACGAAATTATTAAATTGGAAAATCATTTTAACAAGTACTGTCTAGTAGTCAAACAATAGCGAGGAGCTCGTGGCTAAGTAATAACAGCTGTACGGGTCGATCCATACTTGTTGGTCCGTGGATGGGTGACTATCTTTACATACCGAGACTCCTCCGTGTCTCGGAAAGCACTTTAAGCCGTTGGTCAATCAATCAATCCATCAATCAATCATTTATTTGCAACGAATGTAGGTTACATTAAAATAGGTACAAGTGGAGTAGATAGGAGTGAGCCATGTACATTCAGCCTGGAAATAGGCACGCTGTCGCAGTCCCTGCATCTTTGACAGTCGTTACGGGGCTTCAGAAGCTCGAAAGTCTGACAACCAGTCTTACCAAGGGGTATCATGTTACCCAGTATCTGGGTTGTGGAGGTCAGATAGGAAGTAAAATACTGGTATTCAGATGCATCCGGTTAGACTGGAAGCCGACCCCAAAATAGTTGGGAAACTCACTCAGGCCGCGAGTAGTATGGTCCGAGCGAGATAAAATTTGAGGTAGGATCCCTATCCTAAATCAAATTTTATTATTATTTATATTTTTCCTTAAATAAGAAGTGTGCATCATAAGGGGGTTTATACCTATATAAAAGTTGCTTATAGTTAAGTGACGCAAACGTCAAAAATCTCAATCATTACTTAACTTTAAGCAACGTTTATAAATAAACCCCTACTTATAAGTCCAAAAAGTTTTTAGAAGTTCAGTATTTTGAAAAAGCGGGCATCATTACAGCAGGCGTAGCATGGCGCTTTCTATCTCTACGAAGAATAGACATAGCTTTTTCTATACAAAGTGACTGTTCGTTTCTTCATTTTTGACATCCACCGTAGAAATCTTTCTACAATCTGTCATTTTGTCTATCATTTCTACGATCATTTCTAACGATCTTTGTCTAGGTCTTTTTATATGTAGACTATTTCGGAAGAAAGTTTTCTATCCTTACTGTCAAAATCAAACTGACAACCGATAAATCCTATGATAAAACAAAGAATTCTGAGTCGAATTATGTAAAAGAGTGAATTTCGTAAAAAAGTGCAGTTGACTCTTTCTATTTTGCTGCCGTCTCGTTATGTCTACTGTCTATAGGAAACGTCATTTTTGTCTACTCTTCCGTCGACAAAACGGTTCTCATGCTACGCCTGCAGGGTCAATAAGTTTTTAAAGGATCACATAAATGTTTCCTGTACTTATTTTCTTCAGGAATTTATCTTTTAATATTTTTGTTTGTTTGTGGAGTTCTTACCCATTCTTCTCCATACGAAAACTACATTTTGGAAGGGGCATTGTTTTTGACGTTCAAAAGTGCCTTTTATGTGCCTAATTGAAGTAAATTATTTGACTTTGACTTTCACTTTTGTTGTTCAGAGCGGGAATGGAACCAGTGTAGCAGTGACTCGTAGTACAGAAGCCAATCATTTAGCAACTGCGCCTATGGAACCTTCAGTTTGTTAGTGAGAAGCAACACGGTTTCATTTTTCAGTATTATTGCAAATATGTCAGACAAAATTTGATGGTTTCATACAATAAAGAGCCAAACAGGTTTTACTATTATTTTACTCCTATAACCTATTTCAGGTCCTGGGTTTGACTCATGTTCACATTGGTGACAATAATGTCAATCTACCTAGCCTTTTCCCAACTATATTTGGGGTCGGCTTCCAGTCTAATCGGATGCAGCTGAATACCAGTATTTTACATGGAGCGACTGCCTATCTGACCTGCAAAACCCAGTAACTGGGTAATACGATACCCCTTGGTAAGACTGGTTGTCAGGCTTTCGGGCTTCTGACGACCAGTAACGACTGTCAAAGATCCATGAATGACAGCCGGGACCAAGCTTAACGTGCTTTCCGAGGCACGGAGGAGTATCGATATGTAAAGAACTACTAGGAACTTTACAGATAAACTAGCTGTCCTAAAAAATTGAATTATCTTTCTTGAATTTACAACTTTTCGTATAACACCATCCCGGTAGGCACATGAAAATAATTTTTACAGCTATTTATTTCAATACCCGTCCAGCGCTTTATTTTGCTTTGCCTGAAGCCGCTTGATCGCTTCAGTGCAATATTGTAATTTATTTGTGGCTAGGTTTGGTAAGTGAGCCTGGTTTAAATTGTCGGGAATTTTCTTGTATATGTCTTGCAATTGCATGACTTGATGATAGCTTTTCAAGAAAAAGAGAAAAATAAAAACTTTTTACAAAAAAAAAAAACAACCGACTTCCAAAAAAATACTACAAAGTGAAAGATAACTTTAATTTCGGAAGTCGGTGGCAAAAACGAAAATTCAAAACCAAAGATACCGACTTCCGAAATCAAAGTTATTGTTACTATTTAGTGTTTTTTTTTTAAGTTGTTTTTTTTTTTTAATTTCTCTCTGGACCCAATTCTGAAGTCCACGCAGACAAAGTCGCGGGCAGAAGCTAAGTAGTTAATAATAATTATGTCGTCAACCACGTTGATATATTTTGTAAAAAAATCAATCTACCTAGCCTTTTCCCAACTTTATTGGGGTCGACTTCCAGTCTAACCGGATGCAGCTGAATACCAGTATTTTACATGGAGCGACTGCTTATCTGACCTCCACAACCCAGTAACTGGGTAATACGATACCCGTTGGTAAGACTGGTTGCCAGACTTTCGGGCTTCTGACGATCCGTAACGGCTGTCAAAATCCACGAATGACAGCCGGGACCAACGGCTTATCGTGCTTTCCGAGGCACGGAGGAGTCTCGGTATGTAAAGATGATCACCCATCCGCGGACCAACCCCGGCAAGCGTAGCATAACCTGATGGATCGACCCGTGCGGCTGTTATTACTTAGCCACGAGCACCTTTAATCCGATAATATATTTTGTAGTTTTAACATATTTGTTGCCAGCGAGTCTCATACAGGTAGACTTGTGTATTTTGATACATCGCTTATCTAGCATTATTACTCAGCACGTGCAAGAATTAGCGACAATTATATAATGTAGGGTTCACAAGTCACAACTACTTTCGTAAATTAATTTTCTTTTTATAACGTAGTTATGTTGCGTTATTTTCTTCTTCGTCTCCTTCTTCTCCATCTTCTCCATCTTCTCCATCTTCTCCATCTTCTCCATCTTCTGATCTTCTCTTCTACTCGTATATCTATACATTTATAAATGAAAGTTGCTTCATCTTCTCCATCTTCTGATCTTCTCTTCTATATCTATACATTTATTAATGAAAGTTACTTCATCTTCTCCATCTTCTGATATTCTCTTCTATATTTATACATTTATAAATGAAAGTTGCTTCTTCTTCTCCATCTTCTGATATTCTCTTCTATATCTATACATTTATAAATGAAAGTTGCTTCTTCTTCTCCATCTTCTGATATTCTCTTCTATATCTATACATTTGTAAATCAAAGTTGCTTATTCTTCTCCATCTTCTGATCTTCTCTTTTATCTGCTATATCTACAGGGTGTTAGGGTAAACACCGTTATCCTTGAATCCAGTGGTTCGGTTTCATTTATAGAACGTAAAATTAATGGAAAATTTCGACTGTTTTAAAATTACATTTTACCACAAGAGTATCACCCTTTCACCTATGTGCTAGGGCAACGAACTTGCGTCTCAACATGGGTAGGGGGCGCGGGACGTGACCTGAGAGGCCGCGAGCGCGACCCCTCCCTCTGTCAGTCAGCTGTTTCGCTAGCGAGCACGGTGTCGGATAGAAACTTTTTTAAATCTTTTAATGAAAATTACGTTTTTTTTTTTATTTGTTACTCGGTCATTTATTTTTCTATTTAAGTCAACTACCCATGGTTTGAGTGATAACCGCGGTGTTTACCCCTACACCCTGTATAGTACACCTCTGCGCAACCTTTCGGGGAATATAGGCGTGATATTATGTTATGCGTTTCTTGAATTAAAGATGTAGCTAGGGAACTCAACTGCATGTTCGACACGAACTTGACTGTTTTTTCTGTCTGTCTGTTTTTTTTGTACACCTTATCCATACATACCTATAAAATATCTATTGTTCAAGGAGTTTAGCTAGCTCGCTTCTCAACAATTTGTGATTCATTATGCAAGACCACATACGTAATACGTTATTTTCAAAATATGGCCTCAGGAAATGTCAATAAACCATTCAAGTTGCTCTCGGTTATAATAATAATATAATTAATAATAACACTACTGTCATATTATTAGACTTTTTTAGAAATAACTTATATTCAGTACTTACTTGTCGTGGTTCGTCCGTGAAGAGTGGTGTGCGTTATGGAATCCATTTTGAAATTATTAATTTTATTTTTATTATTTTTTAATTCGTGTTCGGCCAGTTATCATGAGCAGTATAGAGGTTGGTATTTTGTTGTTTTTTTTTGTTATAAGTTTGGTTTTTAAACCTTTTTGTGTACCTTACTTAAAATATATTATATTATTATATACATATATTAAAATATACCAGTATTTGAAAAAACATTCTATTCTTCTTCGAAACCAAAGCTTTAAATACTTGGGGCGCTGCGTTCTTCTTGCATTATTTATTTCATTTTTTTTTTTATAATTAATAAAGAGCTGATTGTAGTCAATCAATTAACTCTTTAGCGGTGTTGTGGTTATTATTTTCAAAATGCAGTGAAACATAAATATTGAAGCGGGGCAAATATGTATTATTGCACTGCGTTTAACCTGTCTAATTCTTTTAATTTAATTTGTTTTCATTAATTTACTTCTCTAGAATAAAATGTTCTTAAAATTGCAATAACCTATGCAGATTCTAAAATTAATACTAAAAGAAGCTAACAGTCTTTTAATTTATTTTAAATTATTGTTTCATAAGATTTGTTAGGCGTTAAAAAAAAAAATATTTGTCATCATTAAAAATTACAATTTAGTAGGTGCATGAAAATTATTACAATTGTTCTTTCTGTGGTGGTTTTAGTGAGGTGCACAGGGTATTGACCCTACCCCCTGAACTAGGCGGCAACCTGTATTTCAGCGGATAGTGTTTACATTTTCATGTTAACAATTTCATGAACCCGAAATCTTACCATTTCTGTTTTGTTTTTACTAAAACCCATAGATATATTCTTATCTCTTCCACCAGGAAAACATAGTATACTCGTAGGTATAGTCGACCAAATAGTTAGGTTAGGTTAGGTTAGTTCATTCTTACTTGGAAAGTCCTGTGCGTGTTATAAACCTAACAATTTTACGTAAGTACCGCCTCGCATGGCGACAATTTGAATGCACCCGAATTCCAGTCTATGAACCTATCTTATCCTAGCTCTTGATGTTTTAGAACGTGTTAGATACAAAACTAAAGTCTGAGTATTTGTTGGGTCGGACAGGTCAATTCAAAGCTGTAGAAACTGTGTGTGTTTGTAACAATTTTATTTATGTGAAAGAGTGTCCTTGGTGTTTCTTGCCCGTTCTTCTACATAGGTTCCTACTACGCTTTGGAATAGGCAACTAGCTTCATATTTCTGACGGATCGACTCCTTGACAATTCAAAAGTGCCTGTAAATTGTTTAATTGAAATAAATGCTGTGTGTTTGAGTTTGAGTTTTAAGCTGCATTGGCTCTTTCTTCAAAAGGTCCTTCCAGATATGGCCTTGCATTGTTAGACTCACATGAAATCTTATGATGTTTGGACTTTAAAAAGGACCATCAAATTTGAGTTTGTTTCGGCATTTCTTCTAAGGGATCACCAGCTAGAAAATGCCGGCGCCCGCCATCTAGTTTTAAACTATTGACCAAAATGATTGACGTGTAGAAGTTTCTTAAATAATATACTTACAGAAATAAAATTATTTAATTTCATTACTCCTGTATTCACTCTATTCTTTAAATGCCACACTCTGAACTTGACTGTAAACAGATCTTTACTGCTTCAGACTTTGACGGGAAGCTAGAAGACAAGTCAAAATCATTAAAGAACGACAAATTAAAGGAAGAGAAGTCACAACGATTATCAAAGATTCCCCATCATGGACACGCGTCTGGATCCGATTATACACCGCACAAAAGTGTCAAAAGTTTGACTCAAGAAATGGCGCGTCGACTTTATGTCGTACCCACAGGCCCCGTTCGCACAGTCTTTTGTAAATCGATCGACTCCAAGATATTTTGCAGAATACAGGGAATGAATTTACCTATTGAACTAGCTGGTAATGCTTCTGAAGGTAGGGGTTTCTTACAAGAAGTGCTTTTGCACTCTCCTCATGTGCTAATCTTATATTTGTTACGTAGCTTTAATCTTCTAGAGATAAATTTTCTCTGCAATCCTCATTTTTTGTCATCTTTTCGTTCGTTGGTCTTTTAGCGTGTTGGCTCCTCTGCAATTTCTGTAGGTATTCTGTTGTTGTATTCGTTCGTTCTCTTTTGTTTTTTCGAGTAATAGGAGCCTCTCGTATAAGTATTTATTTAATTAATAAGTACAGGTTGTAAAAAACCCATCACATAGCCGATGTAGTATTTTTTAAATTATTTATGTTATGATAACGTGTTGAACTTTTTAGTTTTTATTTTAGTGCAAGTTAGCGGAAAATTTTAAATGGCTTTCAATTTCGTATGTTTTAAGAACATCGTAAATAAGTTAGCTGACAATCTTTAGACAATGCCTTTGGGGGGTATACCAAACCACACTGTGTCCACGTGATGGATTTCGAGTCACAGATGGGGGCCTGTGTCTCAGCAGTGGGAACATTATAGACTGATTAAGACTACGGGAGTTGTTCACACTTAGACCACTTTCTGTTCGTTCTATTCAACAACTATTAATTTGTTTGTTTCAGTACCTCAACTGAGTACTCCAAAATGGGAGTCCTACATATTCAACGAAAAGGAGTATATCGTACAGGTTCTGCCTGTCAACTGGGAGAGTGCCAAGATAATATGCCGGTTTGTATGATCTTCAATCAGCTTCACTCATCGATAATCTTACCTACTTTTACATATTATCACGGCTATATTCCCTGATGGGTTACGCAGAGGTTTACTTATAGAACCTACACACATTTCGCCAGATATGTTTCAGTTCCATGTATTAGGGGGCGAGCCTATTGCAATTTACCGGGCACAAATCTGTACTCCGAGCTGCTACTTAGAAGTTCCCCTTGCAAACACCTAATAACACTGCTCTACCAGGGTTACGGGAAAGTCCAAAAGGGATACCGGGACCCTTGGCAAAAGCAAATGAAGGAACACGGGTGGGTTTTAGTCAGTAAAAGTCTGACCCACCCTCCCGCTCCGCCCAGAGTGGGAGAAGTCATTTGAAGACATAGCAAATTCAAAAAAAAAAAATTGATCCTAAAGCTCAGCAGTTACACTTGCGACTAGGCAAACGACATAGTCAAATGTTCTGGCAGCTATTTTCCGGTACTTAATGTTTTTCGAATTTCTACAAGCCAATAGAGCAACAAAATGGAACCTACGGCCTCAAGAAGTCAGGCTTTATCACTGGGTACAAAAACAGAAAACCAGCGGGGCAGTTGCGTAACACACTTACAGAAGCAATAGCTTTCATTTTGACAGTTCAACAACATTCATAACGTTATTGACCATCAAATTTTTCGAACATAATATTATGAACCAAATGGATTTGCAATATCCTTCAAAATCATTCAGATACATCGCACAAAAGAGAGGGTTGGAAGGGAAAAGGGAAGGCCTTTGCCCAATAGTAGGACACGAAGCTGGCGCACAAAAAAAAAACATTTATTTCAAATCGATTTTTGTTGCAGGGGCTTTCATAACGGGTCTTTGGCAATCCTAGATACGAAAGATAAAGCCGAATTCTTGGCTGAAGCATTGTCGGAGTCGCAGTTTTGTAAGTATTTTATAACAAAACATTACAACACTCCTACATTCCCCGAGAAAGAGGTATGTAGGTCATTCTAATAGTATACAGATGTCGCTAGCTGCCTGCATACTAAACAATTTTGCCATTTGTACTTATGAGGTCGCCATCTTATTTTTTTTAAACAAGTGTAATAATAAAGTAAACTAGTGTAATAATGAAATAATCCTAACTTTAATATTATAAATTCGTGAGTTTGATTGTTTGTTACGCTTTCACGCTAATACGGCTGAATGGATTTGCATGAAATTTGGCACATGGGTGGATCATGTCCCGGAGAAGAGAAGGCATAGCAGTTGCCCGCGACTTCTTCTGCGATGCAGGATGAAAAGTAGCCTATGTCATTCTCCGGTTCATGGTCTACCCATGTGCCAAATTACATGCAAATCCATTCAGCCGTATTAGCGTGAAAGTGTAACAAACAAAGAAATAAACTCACTTTCGCATTTAAGAAAGAAAGAAACTAGGTTTATTTGTCACAGAAACACGTGCATACAAAAAGATAACAGTAACTTAATCCTACTAATATTATAAATGTGAAAGTTTGTGTGTTTGGATGTTTGTTACTCAATCAGGCAAAAACGGCTGAATGGATTTGGATGAAATTTGGCAAACAGATAGCTTATAACCTGGATTAACACATAGGATACTTTTTATCCCGACATTCCCATGAGATCGAGACTTACGCGGGTGAAACCGCGGGGCGCAGCTAGTCATAAATATAAATCATAAAAATATGATAATATGAGGAGTAGGTACATTGAAATTAAATTTAAAAAAAAACCGGTGGCAGCTGCACGTCATGACTGTGACAAGAAGGCTTCCACTCAGCATGATGCTGCGCTATGGGGACCCACAGCACAGCGCTGATTTTCAGTGGTCACCCGTTTGTAATATTAGTTAGGAGGATAATTCAGACACACTGCAAGATAACTGCAGGCATATTGATATCGTTTCATTACTTCGCGGACAAAAATTGATATACTATGTAAATGTACCTATTATGGTCTCAGTTTGACCGATGATATCCATAAGGGCCTACCTGACCTCAAATTTTATCTCGCTCGCACCATACTACTCGCGGCCTGAGTGAGAGCGAGACGGAGTAGTGTGCTGCTTTTTGCGGTGAAAATAATAGTAATTAAAAAAAAAAAGACATAAGTCCAAGGCTGGGCCGTATTCTAAAAATTTTACAAACGTTTCAATGGTCTCTCCATTGTGAGTTTTTGACAGATTTGCCATACAAAATTATTAGACTTGGTGGTGCTATAATGTTAGTTCAGTTATTATGCAAATCATGATCTAATTTAAAGTATTTTTCGAATACCAGCGGTTTACAGTTCGGTTTAGAGGTAACTTTGGATGTTTTTTCAATAGAGAAAAATTTTAAATCCTGTTTTCGCCAAACATAGGACCTAGCATCAATTTATTTCAAAATTAATGCTGCAGTATTTTCGGCATAACGGAGCATCATGCTTAGCTAATTGAGGTAGGGTAGGCGCCTTTAACAAATGGTTCTACCCACAGCCCTGGCATCAGTCTGGGTTGGAGCCCGACGGGATTCAGCAGAGGACGCGGCTGGCTACCGATGGGGACCAGGCATGGAGCTCAGGAGAACTGCCCTCGATGTCCTATCCAATGAGGAGGATGATGAAAATGTGTCAAGACATTATCCTATGGTGAGTAGATGTCTACCAGGGTTGCATAAAGGGATACCGGGACCTTGGCAACAGGCAACTGAGCGGGAGAAGTCATTTAATGATATACCAAAAACAAAAAAAAAATAGTAGATGTAAATGAATGATTGGATGTTTATAAACACTATCAATGCTGCCTAGCCTTTTCCCAACTATGTTGGGGTCGGTTTCCAGTCTAACCGGATGCAGTCTAATACCAGTATTTTCCATGGCGCGACTGCCTATGTGACCTCCACATCCCAGTAACTGGGCAATACGAGACCCCTTGGTAAGACTGGTTGCCAGACTTTCGGGCTTCTGACGACCCGTAACGACTGTCAAAGATCCACGTATGACAGCCGGGACCAACGGCTTAACGTGCTTTCCGAGGTACGGAGGAGTCTCGATATGTAAAGTAAGTCACCCATCCACGGACCAACCCCGGCAAGCGTAGCTTAACCTGATGCATCGACCCGTGCGGCTGTTATTACTTAGCCACGAGCTCCTCTTAGCATGATTATTAACACTTTCACTACATTATTATAAAAAAAGTCCCCCCACCGCGTCTGTTTGTCTGAACGCCATGTCCTCAAAAACTATCGAACGGTTTTCATACGGTTTTCACCCATAGACGAAGTGATTCATGAGGCAGGTTTAGGTGTATAATTCATTAAAGTTTTGTGTAAACTGGCTGAAATATGACGATTATGAACTTGTACACTTGTACAAGAAATGCGCGCGTCGCATCGTGACATAAAAATACTGTAAATGGTTATTCAAGACAAAGCAAAAATCAAATCATTTGTTTCAATGAGGCCGATGATAAAAGGAACTTTTGAAAGTCAAAATTAAAATAAACGCTTGACAATAATAACGCTCCGTTACTTGCCAACAGTTGGTAACTTTAACGACCCGTTCTCGTACAAGCAGAAGCTAGCCCAAACGATCCGTTTTTTGTTTACAGTCGGTAAATATAACGATCCGTTTTTTCCACCCACGGCATGGCACGGCCATAAGGTTGTTGGCGTTATCGATACGTTTTCCTTACCATTGGTAGACTAACGATGCGTTTCTCAAACAGTCCGTTATTTACAAACAGTTGGTAAAATAACGATATCGTTTTCCAAATATAAATTAACCTTTTTCTCAACTACAGTGGCTCAACAGAACTCACATCCCTGTCCCGGAGATGGGTGCGGACTGCGTGGCTCTAGAGCGGGTCAAACACGACCACCCTGTGTTTCTTGATCTGCCCTGTCATCTGGAAAGAGCCTTCGCTTGTGAGAGAGGTAAGACTTTTAATGACCTTCATGATTGAATCATAATTTATTGACAGGTTAGCTTTGTATCGGCTTATTGGCCGAAAATGAGCGAATCGACACTTTTAAATAATAGAGATTTTCTTGAGGCGATTCGCACAACGTTAATTTATTTGTAGGCGAATCGACAACTCCAGAAATCGATTTGACTACAAATAAATGAATGACATCGTTAGCGTTAATGATCCATTACGTAATGGGGCATGAATGTTTGTCTTTGTGCAACTAGCTAGGTGTCAAACCTCCAAACATCATCTTAAGGCGGTACCCTACCTCAGATTTTATCTCGCTCGCACTCTCGGCCTGAGTCGAGAGTGAGCGAGACGCTGTGGGGAGCAGGCGGCTCTCAAGCCTCGAATAGGTTACGTTTAGGTTTAATTGCTTTTTACGATGAAAATAAGGGTAATTAAAAAAAACTTGAGCCCTGCTTTATAATTAGTTCAGTTATTATGCTAAGTTTCATGATCTAATTTGAAGATTTTTTTTAAAACCAGCTGTTTATAGTTCTAACTTTGGATATTTTTTCCATCGAGAAAATTTTATGTAATCGTGTTTTCGCCAAACATAGGACATAGCATCAATCCTCAACTATAACATATATTTATTTCAAAATTAATGCTGCAGTATTTTCGGCATAACGAAGGATCATGCTAAGCAATTTGAGGTAGGGTGCGCCCTTAACAAAGCCTTTTACCATCCTCAGATGTGAGTGAGCTGTACCCTGTAAAGGAAGTAAACACCGTCCGGTGCAGGAATGGTCTGTACCACCTCTACGATGGCAGGATGGACTGGCACCAAGCTGCAGCCTACTGCGTGCTCCGGGGGATGGCGTAAGACCATAGATAATAACATTTTAACTTAGGCTCAGTTCAGACGGCGACGTGAAACGACGTGACGCTGCGCGAACTTTTAAACAAATATCTTAACTTATTTTCTTCACGAAAAGGTATTTATTTAAAACTAGCGGATGCCCGCGGCTTCGCCCGCGTGTATGTCATTTATTATACAGGGTGTTAGGGTAAACACCGTTATCCTTGCAACCAGTGGTTTGGTTTCATTTATAGAACGTATAATCAATGGAAAATTGCAGATTTTTTTTTTAATTTTTTTAGATCTAAATTTTACCACAAGAGACGCAAGTTCGTTGCCCTATGCGCTAGGGCAACGAACTTGCGTCTCAACACGGGCGAGGGGTACGGGATGTGACCTGACCGGCAGCGAGCGCGATCCCTCCCTTAGTCAGTCAGCTGTTTCGCTAGGAAGCACGGTGTCAGATAGAAACTTTTTACAATCTTTTAATGAAAATAACGTTTTTTTTTGTTGTGTTTGGTCATTTATTTTTATATTTAAGTCAACTACCCATGGTTTGAATGACAAGAGTGTTTACCCTTACATCCTGTATACTAAAACCTTACTCGAGAACCACTCTATCCATTGGTGAAAACAGCATGAAAATCGGTGCAGTAATTTTTGAGTTTATCGCGAACAGACAGACAGACAGACGCGGCGGTGGACTTTGTTTTATAATATGTAAGGCGAGCGTGAACGCATGTCAAAGGACGCTGAGATGCGCGTGAACCTTATTATGTAGTAAATAAATTAGATATTGTATTGGATATTAAAAAAGTACACTTCGCGTCGCGTCTCGGTGTGAACTGACCCTTAAAAGAACGTAAATATTAGACTAACTGAGCCCCACGATTTTATCCGCGTAAGACTCGATCCCGTGGGAATAACGGGATAAAAAGTATCCTATAACCTAATCCAGGTCATGGTCTATCCATATGCCAAATTTCATGCAAATCCGTTCAGTCGTTTTAGCGTGAAAGCGTAACAAACTAACCTATTCACTTTCGCATTTATATTGCTAGCTTCTGACCGCGGCTTCGCTCGCGTGATGTCGGACATCGTCTCACGGGAACGTACTACCGGGATATTTAAGAAATGCTGGGTTTCCTATAAAAACATCCCCTATATCACCTCATATAGGATTATTTTTAAACAAAAAGTAGCCTATGTCCGTCCCCAGGATGCCATCTATCTCCTTGCCAAATTTTGTCGAAATCTGTTCAGTGATTTAGTCGTGAAAAGGTAACATACAGACAGACAGACAGAGTTACTTTCGAATTTATAATATTATTTATTTATTTTATTTATTTATTTATTTCAGGCGACTCAGGCCCATAGATAAATACCTTAACCTAAACATACGACATATCTTTATTAAAATAACTTAAAATTATTGTACACGAAGTGATGACTTCGGCGTCGTGTTGCGCTGCGTGGTGTCGCGTAACCTTCCACGAAAACGTCGGTACGCCACACCTTTCGGCCAAAACTCTTCTTTCATGAAGGATTCTAGGTACTGAGTTGGAACCCGCACCACAAACGACTTGAAGTTTATGTTATGGCGCGACTCCAACTTCTCTACTCTCAAGGTCCACTTGGTCTTGCTTCTGATGTATTCCACGATGTCTTCAGTCATCGTGGAGTGATGCAGACGGGATACGTACAGCTGCGAATGGATATTAGTATGGATTAGTATAGATTAGTTAGGAAAGTTAAGATTTGGAAAAAGGCGCGTAGACGGTGGGACCTATTATCTTAACATAATTATTTTTTATTGTTACAGGTTAGCAAATATTGCCACTATAAAATGCCTGAAAAAACTGGGCATGACAATGTTGAAAAACCGACCAAGTAAGTATATTGTACCTATCATAATTCACGATTTGTAAAATAAATACAATGAGCGTAGACATTTGACCGCTACGCACAAAACGGTGTAGCAGTCCCGTAGCAGCTGCGTAGCGGCGGCGTAGCAGAGCACGCTACGCGCTTAATAGAAATGAAGAGAAAGGCTAATTTTAATAAATGGTATTTATTAGTTAACATTATGATATTGTAAAACAAAAACGAAAGAAATATTTGATGGGGCAATTTTTATTGAATAACAACTATATTAAGTATATTTACTCGATTTATGCAATAATTTCATAATCCATAAAATACACAATTTTAACATTTATTACACCGACATAATAATATAGCATAATTTAACAAAAACATTTTAATAACATTCTACAGAGTAATAGCAATTACAATAAACTTATCTTATAATTCCGTTGCCGCTTATACCTCAGAGAGCTCCGTACCAGTCAACGTCTCGATCAAAAAGTGACCAATGCCGGTCGGAACATTCCTTTTTATAGGCGGTGACAAACAAGCTTGACCTACTTAATTTTATCAAACTACCGACGATATTGTTTACACGTTTGAATGTAAAAATAATGAATTATTATTACACACAGTTTTACATGCCAATATGAAATACATAGTTATATACTAATTATGTAGATTTGAAACTAACACGCTCACGGCGTAGCAGTCCCGTAGTCTGCGTAAGGCGTAACAACGTAGCGCTAGGGATGCAAGAAGTGTACAAAAGTATCGATATATATCGTATCGATATTAAAAAAAAATATCGATATCGATTTCGATATATCGAAAAAAAAATATCGATATATCGGAGGAATTTTCAAAAAAAAAATTACTTTATGTAGTTCAAGTTTTATAATCATTTAAATACCAAACTAGGAAAAAAAGTACTAATCATTTTTACGGCTCTGAATTCCAGTGGTTTTAGTCAGTGGCGACAACGGTGTTGCTATTGAAAATATATCGTTTTTGATACATTTTCGATACTTGATATTTTATATCGATACATCGATATATCGAAATAATAAATATCGCCTGAAAATATCGATATATCGGACAAAAAATATCGATATTTCGATATATCGATATTTTTTCTGCAAGCCTACGTAGCGCAGTCTTGTGGAAGACGCTACACGCTACGCACGTACGGCGTAGGTCGCAGTTTCGTAGAGGCTGCGTAGTCGCTGCGTTGTTGCGTAGGCGCAAGTCTTACTAATAATGTCCAATATTGTGAGTTTGATCAGAGAAATTAGATTTGGGCTTTATTTCTAAAAATAAATTGGCTTTGAAAAAGAAGAAGTAAATTAAGGGGAAGCCGATCTTAACACTCGTGTTAAAAATGATTCTAAACAAAATAAAATTTGTATTAGGCTATCTAGGGTAATTTAGGAATATTTGCTGCAAAATGATTATATAATGTAATAATATTTATTAGCTTTTTACTTTGCTTGTGTAGTTTTGAATTAGCTTCAATAATTTACGTATTTTTCCCACTTAGTCTATGTAGACGACATCATAAGTGTCTCTGTTATTTACATAGCAGGTAGTGGTATTCTAATTTGTGTAGAGTAGATACCACAACGAAGAAGTGAAAAATTAAAACTTTTAACAAAAAAAAAACAACCAACTTTAAAAAAAATAACAAAAAAAGTGAAAAATTACTTAAACGGAAGTCGGTGGCAAAAAACGAAAAAGCAAAGACACCGACTTCCGAAATTAAAGTTATTTTTCACTTTTTTTGTGTTTTTTTTTGGAAGCCGGTTGTTTTTTTTTTGTAAAAAGTTTGTTTATTATTATTATTTTTGAATAAAACACACAGCTATTGAGAACGCGTGGGTGGGTGCTAAGGGAACCCTCGGCCATTGGAAGTGGATAGACACCGGAGTTAGCGTGTTTCAAACACCAGCTTTGACTGACGCGGCGCCTGACAGCTGGCCTCCTATGAGGTAAGTGGCTGGAGTAAGGCATCTTCGAATAAAGCAAGCGTCTTCTATTTCCGTTGGGCTCACTGCCTACGAGTGGGTTTCAAGGTGTAGAGGCCCTGGGGCTCCGAAAATTAAATGGAACAGACGAAAAAATATTGATTTAATTCGGATTTCGGTATGAAATTAATTCAACTTGACGTTTTTAAGACCATCAACCCAAGACATGAAAAGAATGGTCTAAAAAACGTCATGAAAAGAAAATTTAAAAAGTTTCCTTGTGAGTGTGAACTTTGTTTTAATATCTTAAAAAAATCAAATTGTCGAGCCCTATTTTTTGGGGAGGCCCGGCCATGACCATCTATACATACCGAGACTCCTCCGTGCCTCGGAAAGCACGTTAAGCCGTTGGTCCCGGCTGTCATTTGTAGATCTTTGACAGTTGTTACGGGTCGTCAGAAGCCCGAAAGTCTTACAACCAGTCTTACCATGGGGAATCGTGTTACCAAGTAACTGGGTTGTGGAGGTCACATAGGCAGTCGTTCCATGTAAAATACTGGTACTCAGCTGCATCCGGTTAGACTGGAAGCCGACCCCAACATAGTTGGGAAAAGGCTAGGCAGATTGATTGAGGAATTTGTTGATCGTTGACAGTTGTTCCGGGTCGTCAGAAGCCCGAAAGTCTGACAACCAGTCTTACCATGGCGAAGCGTATTACCAAGTAACTGGGTTGTGGAGGTCACATAGGCAGTCGTTCCATGTAAAATACTGGTACTCAGCTGTATCCGATTAGACTGGTAGACCCCAATATAGTTGGGAAAAGGCTAAGTAGATTGATTGAGAAATTCGTTAAACATTTTCCAGGGACAGAACGAATATAAAGCAGAATGGATGCCTTCAGCTGGACAGGCACGCTTCCCATCCGCCTGTGTTCCTCGAAGCAAGGTGTGACAGGAAAATGCAGTTCATTTGTTTCGCAGGTACCTAGTTTTTACATCATTTTACTTATAAATCGTTGGAGGGGAAACTTTGAGAACCCTATAATATTAGGTTCCCACCTATGAAATTTTACTCACAAATAGAGAACCTCGTCACTTCTATGATTTAAAATATTCATGAATTGCTTGGAATACCAAGCAATTCATTCATATGGAATAATGACCATCATAGACTACCAATAGTAAAAAAACCTTATTACTTATAGTAGAAAACTATAAGTAATAAGGTTTTTTTACTATTATATACTAAACATAAAAAAATAACTTATAATGATTCCTCATTTTGTTAGCAGAAATTACCACAATTTTTTTTTAAACTTAGCCATAACTTATTTTTGTTGCTTAATCTAAGTGGCATACGTTATCTTAGTTTTTAAACATTAGTGTTCATGGTTGTTTTATAAATCAAGAAAATGTAAGTATGAAAAATGCAACTTTTTTAAAATTCTCCATACAAAACGCTGATTTCATAGGTGGGGACCATAATACTTAAGAGCCAGCGCAAACTGTGCTACCTACATGTCAATAAGATGCAGAGTTATCGTTTGTGTCTGCGAGTAGTCGTTACGCCAGACGTGCAGCAAGCGATCATTTTCTTATAGTATTCGAGAGTTGCGACTGTCTTCGGGTGCGTGCACCGTGCGTCTAGTCGATACGACAAGTAATAATAATCATCTGTCCCATACAAAACTTCAAGACCTACACGGTCCAGATGTATGGGACACGCGAATACGATGTTGGTCGGGGTCTCCCTTGTTTCATCGAAAATAAATTGCCAAATTATCACTTCCCAAACAATTTTCCGCATAATTTAATTTGCCAAAATATTACTTAGCAAAAAATCTCTTCACAAATAATTGTAACGCAAACCTAATGTTTGGCAAGTGAACGTTTAAACAATAACTCGTTTAACAAATAGTACTTTTACCAATTTTTATGTAGTCAAATATTTCAGTTGGCGCAAAATAAATTTTGCCAAATGTTTAGTATCGTCAGTTTCGGGTAGCCTGTTTTTTTTCTATATAATCTAGTCGTTTCTGGCGTAGTAGGTCACAGTTTTAACCTAACCTAACCTAACAAATCATTTGACCAAACGTTTATTATCAAAAGATTGTTTGCTGTAATAAATCATTTGATTAAAGACCAAATGCCTAAATGACATTATCCTTTATAATATTCTGCCAAGTCAAAATTTGACCAAATGAAAATACTAGTACTAAAATCATTCCAAACATTGCATTGGTATAAAAAAAGGTTGCTAAAATTTGTTTGGGTAGTGAAATTTGGGCAAAATCTTTTCAGCAAAACGGCAGGATCCCGTTGGTCGCCATGGATGTTCAGTTTGACCAAAAACAAAATCAAAAGTCATTTATTCAAACTAGGCTGAGAATCAGCACTTTTCGAACGTCAAAATTACATAAGACAGTCCCCCAAAACGCCCACCCTTCACCACTTCCTAGTGCTTTAGCTGGGAAGAAGAAGTGGCGCAACAAACTCCCCAGCAGGGTTTGGTGGACTGAACCGCTCCCTTAAGACCACGTAATATCTCAAATAAATTTTAATTTCCAACCTACCCAGAAGCCCTATTAGTGGACAGGCAGAAATGAAGTTGCACACTTAAATCTTGGTTGCCCGATTTCAGAACAAGGGGGTGACTTTGAAAGAGGAGTCCGTCGATCGGGTTAGTAACAACAACCACGATGGTTAACCACTTTTTACCCTTATTTCTGCCCTTAGTCATAGAGCACGGCATTGTCGCACCGGCAGCGTTTAGAGACGGCAGTCCATACGTCATGTTCGTGAACAAGCGCTGTCAGTAGTAGGGACTGGGTCATCTCTTAGCTGCCAATGCTTTTTTATACACATCAAGCTATACATTTCCAGTTTATGCTGATCTCGCATTGTATAGGATTTCCGTACAATGCGAGGTCAGCTTATACTGGAAATTATAGCTTGATGTGTAGCCGTGTGTACCTGGTTACCACAAGTAAAGCGCGCGTCGCTTCGTCAGATAAAAAAAATACTGTACGTTTACGGCACATATTCGTACTAGGGCCACCGAATTCTTAAACCACACTTGAACTCTTCTTCTTCCTTTCCACAGGTAGCAAAACGCATAACTTGGAGACAAATACGCGTAAAAAAGTGAGGAGACCCGACGCCAAGATAACAGGCCCGCCATTAACTTGGAGTCGGGGCTCCTCACTTTTCTACACCAAGTTATTCTGTCTTGGGACTCTTGGGTTGTCGGTTTTTGCAGTTGGCCTTGCTTGAGGCCTCTTTTTATATTAGACCACCAATACAAAGGCGGCTGGCCTTTCCCTCTGTTCTGTTACGGTAGGTTCAGAGTGATTTGTACCACATGCATGACCTTCGCTTCGTCTACTGGAATTTCAATTTACCATCATTATTCTCTAGCTATCTTTAAGGGGTCGGCGCATCATGTCTTCTTGTTCCACACTTCTCTATTAGCCGTCATCTCGGTAGTCACCCCCTTCCAAGCCATATCATCTTTCACTCAGTCCATCCATCGGTTCTTTGGTATTCCCCTACTCTTATAGTTATCCACATTCATACTCAAAACTTTCCTAACGACATTTCCCCCATTCCTCCGCATCACATGTCGATACCTTGACAGCTGATTTTCACACAACTTTTCAAATACCGGTGTTACTTTCAGCCTTCCTCTTATGTATACAGGGTGTTAGGATAAACACCGTTATCCTTGCAACCAGTGGTTTCGTTTCATTTATAGATCGTAAAATCAATGGAAAATGACAACATTTTTTTTTCAATCTCCATTTTACCACAAGAGACGCAAGTTCGTTGCCCTATGCGCTAGGGCAACGAACTTGCGTCTCAACACGGGTGGGGGGTGCGGGTCGTTACCTGAACGGCCGCGAGCGCGACCCCTCCCTCAGACAGCTATTTCGCTAGCGAGCACGGTGTCGGATAGAAACTTTTTAAAATCTTTTAATGAAAATAACGTTTTTTTTTTGTTGTTTACGGTCATTTATGTTTATATTTAAGGTCAACTACCCATGGTTTGAGTGACAACGGTGTTTACCCTTACAGCCTGTTTAGTTACTCATTGTGTCTAATATCTGAAACATTTTATCAGTGATTTGCGTGACTTTCTCTACCATATATTATGTACTTACTCATTTCGAACTCTATCAAGCTGCTGTGGACAACGTGTCGTGTCGTGTGCTCGTGTATTTAAGTGCGGTGGGTGCTCAAATACACCAGCGTCACGTCGTCGACGGTAGCCGTAGTTGTGTCGGCGGCTGCAGTAGCCTCTGCCGTTGACGCCTGTCGCTCGTATATGTGAGCCATAACGGCGACTATAGAAAGCCGATATTAGACGCATCATTCGAGTGAATGGTTCACTCGAGTGAAGTATCATTATTCACGCGATACACCGACAAAATTATGTAGGCATGAACATTCATCTGGTCATTTTAATTCACTTCTCGAGCATTCTGTAGGTGAGTGAAAAATGCTGAGTGCCGAAATCCAACATATTTGCATCGGTTCACTAATTAATGAATTCATTTTTCACTTTCGATTAATTTTGTGTTCAGATATTTCACTTTGAGTGAAACATGACGAATGAACAAAAACGGAAGCGTTTGATATCGGCTTAGTTGAAATACATTTGATAATTTTGCCGCATTTAGGTATATTAAATATTACCTAATATTAAATTGTATTATTGCAGGATCTTCCCAGAAGTTTCCACAAGAGATACCTAGTGATGATCAATATTACTACGTGCTAGTGAGACAGCTGTTCTACTGGCAGCACGCCTACCAAAACTGCTTGAAAATGAACGGAACGCTCGCCAGTTTGGATAATAACGACATTATGATACAGTTGCTGCTACTTATGGGCGAGAATAAGGAGGAACGTAAGTTATACAAACTTATTTACTTTTTAGCCCGTATAGCCCGTAACTTTTCTTCGTGCGCTCTTTGTTGCTCAGCGAGACATCAAGGGGTGTGCGAGAGAGAGCGCACGAAGAAAAGTTCGCGATAACGCGAAGTGTAGCCCGAGCATTACAGAACGTCACTCTAAACTCAAGCATTTTTGATTGGTAGAAAATAGTGCACATAAGACATTTTAGCCTTGTCTCTGGGATAGCAACGCATTATCGATGCCTCTGAAAATGCAGATCATAGTGTAGTGCAGCGATTCTCAAACTTTTTTGACGACGGAACCCTTTTGAAAAACGAAATTTTTGACGGAATCTTAGAATACCTAATCAAAACGGTTCGTCGTTTTATCAGATGTTGTAAAACTTGTTTCACAGGGTCCAAGTTTATTTTTTTTTAGACGTAGGAGCAGTATCGCGTAGTAAAAGTAAAGTGCCTACTTGTAGTTCCATTGGATGCCACCAAATCTAAAATTAGTTCTTGAGGAAACTGGGCGCCTCCAGAGCCTCTGTGGGGCTCCGCGAAAATACTGGTTCGTTGTGACCAGTAATTTCGCGGAGCCCCCACAGAGTCTTTGTGGAGCCCAGGGGCTCCGCGGAGCACACTTTGAGTAACACTGGTGTAGTTTATCTATATATTAGAGTAAACACTATCTCATGCGCGACAGCAGTGAGGTCGCTGTCAGTAATGTCAACTGTCAGTTCACAACGAATGGCGGGAAACAGTTGAAACTGTGACAGACACGAGATGCTTAGTGTAGTGATAGAATAAGTTTAACCGCTAGGGCTAAGCGCAGTACGGCACATACCGATAGGCACGTCCCCCCCGCCTTTGGACGGGTAGAAATAAAGATTTTGAGAAATCAAAACTCACTAAAAAAAAAAAACAATAATAAAAACGTTTTTTCTAGCTATCGAACACATCTGGATCTCCGGCCGTCTGAACATGACGAAGGACATCGCGACCGACACCGTCCATTTCAGCTGGTACAATCCCAACGGCGGAAAAGTGATCCCAAGTCCTCAGGGTGTAGGGGGGGCCGTGTCTGGGCTATATGTGAGTAAATGTTCGCATTTTATAATACCTAAACTAGCGACCCACCCCGCCCAATTTATATGTGGAGACTGTTCACGACACGTTGTGCACAAGTTCTGAGCAGTAACCTAACAAAAAGTACTAGGCTTCCATGATTTCAAAGCAGTATTTCATTAGTAAGTATTACTCAGTACTTCATTTTGTATATTGTTACATAATATTCCATCTAGAATAATGTACCTTTCAAATGGTGTGTAGTGGTATGTAACCCACACATGCAGACGAACTTGTGAACTCAAGTACCTATGACGTCACACGACTCACACGTCCCTTAGATCGAACTCAGGGTTCAGTTTTCGGTCACTAGCCGTCAACAAAGTAGGACACTTACCACTAACCGCATCATTTGTACGTCAAATTATAATCATCATAATCTTACTTAGTGTATCGTGTTTAGATAAAGTACCTTTATTAAACTCATTGCGAACTAACCAATGAACATCTAATTTAATTACACTATAGAACACGTAAATCACATCACAACAAAAGTTCTATAGGTGAAAAAATGTTTCAAATAGGACCTGTGGTTCTGGAGATTAGATACTCTCTACATAAACACAAACAAACTCACAAAATTCGCTCTCTATCTTTGTAATACTAGTATGAGGATTTAAAAATCTATTATGTACGGGCAATGGCAGACAAATAATTCAGTTTAAAAAAAAAACCTAGCCTGTGATAACACGAGAAAACATGTTTTAGGTACAATAAATAATTATGTAATACCTACTCCTGCAAAAAAATATCTGAAAAATATTTAAGACTACGCGCTAGATGTCACTACACACACAAGCACCACGTTTTAGTCAGGCATACCAATTGGCAATTCTGATACCCCCCGCTAGATAGCATTATAAGTAAACCACACTTATCAGCTCTCTTACTTAGCAGTTTTGCTACTCCCCGATAGATGTCCCTAATTTAAGAATTTAAGTAGTAGCCACTAGATGTCTCTATTCCCAACTTCTAATGACGTTATCTAATTAGTTCTTCTATTTCCCATCAGATGCCGCCGTGGTGGATTGATGAAGAGTTTACGATGGATAACTCCTGCCTAAACTTGGATAGGCAAGACCATCTAATTGGCTTGGCGTATGGACTACCATGTGATACGGCGCAGTACTCAGTTTGTATGATAGGTAAGCGACAAAACCTAATCAGCCTATAATTTTCCCACTGCTGAGACACAGGCATCCCCTCTATAAGAGGGTGTGAGCCAAAACTGACCTCGCGGACCCAGTACTGATATAGTTTGTTCTAAATGTATCTGATAAAAGTGTAAACAAACTCAGCACCCTTATTGCTTACACACGATCAGTCACAATCTGTTTCATTTTGACAGTTCAACAACATTCATTGCAATATTTACGTTGTTGAGCAGACAAATTTTTCGAACTTGTGAAGCAATGGATTAGCAACAAATCTTTAAATAATAAATAACATCCTTCAAAACTTTCGGATTGTGATTCTAAGTGTTATGCAAATTAGGGTGTCGAGCAGTGTTACTGTTTTAAATCTAAATTATATTATTTATTTATTTATTATTATTTTCATAATGCCACATATTCAACTATTTACTGCTCTAATTATGTAGTGGTGATGAAATCATCTACAAAAAGTAAAGCGCCTGTCTGGGTTCGAACCCACGACCTACAATTTCTCAGCCCGTTATTGGTTCTAGACCATCACTGCTCCTTTCTGAGTGTGTGTTCCCAAAAATCTCAGATTCTAAATTCAAATACCTATGTAGTTTACATATTAATATTCATAACTTTTTTTTTTTTAGAAAAATTACATAACCTCCAGCCTGTCATCGTGCATACACAACCGCCGGTGGCGCCCCCAGCTGTGGTGGCGGTGACAGAAGCACCTGGCAGTACTACTGTAGATGGATATGACAGCAGTTGAATCGCTAGGTTGAATATTTTCTACTAATGAATTAGGCCTTAATATTTTCTATTATTAATATAACATGCCTTATCTATAATGAATTATGTATTTAAATAAATTATTTAAAAAGAAAATGTATTTAGCTATGTGAAGTTTTATTTTAAACAAGCTGAGATTCTGGCTTAGTCCTTTTATCCACCCTAGGGTGGATACTCTGAAACATATGTCCAATAATCCACCCTAAGCTTATAAATTCCATTCATCCAACTAGGCCTAGGGTGGATTCTCGGGCATACATTTCAGAGTATCCACCTTAGGGTGGATAAACGGAATAACCAGAGATTCTTACAGAATATGTACGTCAGCTGGATCAAAAGGATACTTTTTATCAAAAAGTGAATGATAGAAACCACAAACAAGATTTTGTTTCTTATGATTATTTATTCTTAACAAAAAATAACATCATTTGATACTATGTAATGTCTCAACCCATTGTTCATTAGTTTTACTCATTTCTGTGTAGTTTTCGTACATAGCCGCTAGACTTTTATTGAAAGCCCTCAAATTCTCTAAGTAGGCTCTAAAACTGCTGTTCATTGCTCGAACGGAGTCTATTTCTTGTGTCAACTCAGAGGTTGCTTTCTGAAAAGAAAAAAAAATTAGTACTTACTACAAAATTTCAAAAGTTTATTCCATATTTAAACTGCAGGTTCAAATGAAAAGTAAGAATAGAGGTACATTTTTCCAATTTGTTGTTTCCAATGAAGAAGAAATGGCGAGAAATTCTTTATCTACTTTCTACCTTCTTTGGTTGTATCTGCAATCAGCTCAAACTTTATGAGTAGTTCATGCTGTGATAAAGATATCTGCGAGTCACCAAGGTGGTAGCGGGGCCGACTGCATATGTCACGGCTAAATATGGCGAAACAAAAAACAGTCTTGAACTATTGTAGGCACTATGTATGATGCCCTCGATAGTATGAAGTCATAGCTTTACATAAAATACAGACTCATAAAGCAATACCTAACATATTTGCGATGAGAAATTGGCATGAGATAACAACATTATAGGCCTACGAAGATCAGATCAGACCGAGAAGTTATTCAGTCCAAACAAAATGTTGGTTCAAAAATACTGAAATAAATTTATTTTACCTCACGCTTAGACGAAGTCACAGAGGCACTAGACATTTTTATTTCAGCAACAAATGGTCCTACGATTTTTTATTTTTTTATTAATCACCAGAGTTTGAAAACAACAGACAAAGAAAAAGAAAACAAACAACTTTAAAACTTTTTATCAATTTGGTTGGCGGTTGGTCTTGGGTTGCTATCCCTAACAATCAAAACTACCGTTCTTTATCATTTATTTATTTATTTATTTCATGTATTTCCCTTCAAGAAAAATCGTGCTTTATTACTCGACTGCGTGACTGCGTGACACCCGACAGGCTGTGGTGTCTATCCTTCCGACTGTCGAAAAGTCTTTTACGAGACACAATAGAATTTTAATTGTTATATGTATATTCTTATATAACAATTAAAATTCTATTGTGTCTCGTTACGTTAATGAAAGTTGAACTAAAGAGTCTTTGTATCCTCGAAGCATGTATGGCTGGATGGAATTCATGAGGTATCTACAGACTCGTCTGGGTTGCACGATGGTTAAACTTTGAAATAAAATAAAACAAAAAATTACTTCAGAATCCTGCAATTTGGTTAGATAATCATTTTCCATTCATTTTTGGGAAATGGGCTGAAGTGGCAACACAGAACTCCAATGTGACATTAGCAGTTACGGTTCATTTCACGTAGAATGAATAAATCAAAGTGTAGTATTTTATAGTATCTAATAATATTGCGTTTGATGTTGATAATCTTCATTTTAATAACAGAAAAACTCTGGGCTTTCTTCTCCACTTCACTGTGTCTTTTATGAATCGTAAATACTTACAGAGAAATCGTCGAGTTTGGTCAGGATCAGGATGGATCTCAAAAAGGGTTAAAATCCTCCAGAGTACTACGATACCCTACTGTGCCGAGTGATCACCACCATATTATATAGTGCTCTGTAGATCAACACTCGGCAGACTATGCGTAGAGCCTTGGGGCATGCTTGGGGCCTACGACCAGTATTATAAATAGTGCTCTGTGGGCCTACGAGTCTACGACTAGATTAAACCACGTGCTTTACGGAACGCTTTATTGCTGAACGCTCATTAATATGCTTAGGTAATTAAACCCACTCACCCACAATCATCTCACAATATCAAAGACATCGTAATGCTGTATATTTTTTTTGTACAAGAGTGTAAAAAAAAATCTTAATTTATTTAATAAATCCAGAAGTTCTGCAAAAATAAAATTACCACCCAAGTTTCACCCCCGAAGTGCATTGGAATCCTCAACCTCTCGAGCTCAACCCAACCCCCAGTATCGACCTTCGAAGCAGTCACAAAACGCATGCGCACAGCCAGCCCCGGCGCCATCTGCAGAAAAACGTCGTAGTTAAAAAAAGAAACGCCGCCATTTTGACATTTGTTTGGCTTTTGTGTTCTACAATAAAAGTTATCATGTAATTACTTGTTACGAGTTATTATTCAATATATTTCCGCTATCCAACTATTTCGCTGGTAATTTGGATGAATAAAACCCAACGCATCAGTGGGAATCGCATGCGTCGAGCAGCGAAAAAATCGATTATGTACCAGTGCCGCTTTTTTACTTTCGCGTTACAATTGTTCGTGTTATATTACTAATTTATCTAGTAAACTAATTTAAAATACATCTTGCATTCATCATGAAGTGTTTTAATTGTGTTTTGACTGGAAATTGACAGTGATATGTGGTGAAAAGTGGATTTGGAAAAAGGCGCGAAGTGCCCGCTGCCGCTATTGACCACGGAAATAAAAAAATAATATCTAAATTATAACAAAGAGATTCTTCCGACGCGTAATGTGTATCACATCGAACTGGTGTTTGTTTAATTTTCCAGTTATGTATTACGTACAGCAAATGGAATAAATGATACTTTCTAAAAATTAAGTTCATGTAAGTACATATTTCCTGAATTAGGTAATTTCATAATGTTAGTTTTGCATACGTTTTCGACTTACTGTTTTAATTACTAATAATCATCATAATACTGCTGTAACTTCCTTAAAAATTTGATTAAAAATGCTCATGTCAATGACACCAAATGATAACATTGTCAATATTATTTTGACAGAAAAATGTAAACAAATCATTTGTTGACATGTTTTGTATTATTTACATTTTTTTTATATTTTCCTATAATAATAGGGATTCTAAATTTGCTCATAACTTGATAGTCTTGATGCTCTATATCAAGTAAAATTGATTCCTAAATTCTATTTTCCTAAGTAATGTCTCATGATCTAAAATGTTGTTTTTTTTGTGCCTAGATTATGTTTAAACCTAATCAGCCTAATATCCCATCTAGGTGAATAACTTCTTTCTTTCATTTGTCTGTCTGTAGTCTACTTAGGGCGAATTTCACCAAACTTTTATACAGAGTATAAATCTTATCCTTTAAATAAATTTTGAATTTTTGACAGTTTTTCCATGCAAAAACTGTCAGACGCCATTTTTATTCCACGTATAAAAGATTTATTTTATTTATTTATAGTTAATTAAAACGGCACAAGTCCAATTACATTAATTAACATAGAATTATAAAGATTACAATGAAATAAGCATTCAAATAACATACAATACAAAAATTAAATTCAAATTCAAGATATCTGACTTTGGTAAAATCAGCCCTTAGTTGGTTACACTATTCTTCGGCTTCTTGAACACGACACTGGAGCCGCACAGGCAACGCACAGACCGCATGTATACGAATGAATATCGCCTATGCACATTATGAGATATTCTGATTTTTTTTCATCTTGCGGTCCTGGTCGTTGCAGCTCCAGCATCATTTATAGGAAGCCTTAGCCTCTCTGTTTCTTGTGTACAGTTTAGTTTCATGCGAATTTCCATTTGATATATATTGCTACCTCTAATTTGTGTAAAAAGTCCCATCACATAGCCATCAACTATGCATTCTGTACATAAACTAGAGTAACATAGCACAAAAATAATTGCTGGGAAACGATTTTTATTTTTGATGTGAAAAATCTTTGTTTACGGTATTGCACAACATAACACACGCAAAACATTGTGTATAAGGGTGCATGCAGGAGTTCAGGGTTCTTATTTAAAATTAAGTTATAACATTTAAAACTTGCTTTCTTTAAAAGACGTCTTAAAAATTTGGAATCACCAATATCTCCGTAACCAGAAGGTTCCCAGGTACCTATGATCCAGAACAAAGAAAATGATCACAATGACGACGGGAATAACAAGTAACTTTCGGCTTTGTTAAGTGTCTTTTTTACACCCTTTATATTGAAGGTATATCATGTTCATATTTGCTATATAAAGAAGAAGCCCAAAAGTCTTGACAACCAGTCTTCCCAAGTGGTATTGTATTACCCAGTTACTGGGTTGTGGAGGTCAGATAAGCAGTTGCTCCATGTAAAATCCTGGTATTCAGCTGCATCCGGTTAGACTGGAAGCCGACCCTAACATAGTTGGGAAAAGGCTAGGCAGATGATGAGATGATTGGCTATATAAAATATTATTTTCTGTTTCATCAATATCATTTATGTTCTGAAATAGCCAACTTACATTTTAGCAAGCATAGTTGGTGGCATGTCCTATCTGTTTTTATTACAATATGGTACAACTGCTTCTTTAATTTCCCAGGTTAAGTTGTCCTCTGATATTGCGATGCGGTTAAGAAGTAGAAAGAGGGAGCGACCGCTCTCAAGTAAACGGAGTTCAAAGGTAACGAAACTCAAGAAGAAGCCCATTAAGCCTCTAACCAAGCCACCAAACGCTTGGAAGAATATCCTCAAGCGGGAGGTGAAAAATGTGGTGTCTGAGACACCGCAATTCTGTATCACTCGGTCACAGAAGAATTTAAAAACTCGTCCCGTAAGAACCAAACTAAGCATGGAGAAGCCTCTAGAGACGATGCACAAGAAGGCTAAGCACAAAGATGACAACCGCACTAAGAAACCAATCTTTCAAACGGTTGTACGGAGTTCCACTAAAGATCCTGTGTCTTCGTCTACTGTGGTGAAAAAGCCGCAGAATGATAAGATTACAACAACATCTAAGACTAAAGAGGTCCGTACAACAAAGAGTGCCCAACTTAGGCACAGCTCGCTGAACCGGGAGCTTAAGAAGACTGAAGTGATATCTTCAGCTATAAGCTCACCTCGCAAAACAAGACGTATGGATAAGACTGACAAGTCAGCTTCCCTCAACAGCTCACCAATACGCAAAGTCCGTCAAATTGGGATAATAACTCCTAAATTAACAAAATCCTCAGTCAGTTCAACGAATGAGAGTCCAAAAAAGAGAACGAAGAAAGCTCCCGTTGTGCCAGAAACAAATTGTTACCCAGAAGATAATGATGTCACGATGTACGAAGCTCACACAACTACATTTGTTGACTTTCCAACGCAGAAGTCTGAGGAATCAGATTCGGATGGTCACGTTGAATCATCAGAACTCTGTCTTCCAAATGACTGTCTGAATGACTTTATGGCTATAGCAGAGTGTGCTAGACTGATAAATGAGGATTTGCCAGCTACAGAGGAAGATATAAACTTCTTAGCGGATAAGGCAGCGAGGGTGATGACTACTGAGAAGGCAGAGGAGAAGACTTCCAGGACTAATTCAGTGGACAAACGAGTGATGAAACGTAGGAAGTCAAGTAATGATCTGGAGATGTATCAGCCTACGTCTACTACGGATGATTTGGATAATTGTACCGATTTCTTGACTAATGGGGAGAAATATGTTCAGGTGAGAGTTGAACATTTAGTTTTAATACAAAAACAAGTAGGTAGCTCGAATACAAAGGGAAAAAATAAGATTTCACTTGAAATTCTGCAAAAAATCTAGCTTCAAGACTAACCAAATTTTATAACTTTCTAAATTGTCTTTCTTTAGTCAAAAATTCTGACACATCTACTTACAATACTCCATCTCTTTCACACAGCCCGACTTCGTAACAATGCTAGAGCAAGACGGCTACGTCCGCGACTCGGAATGCGAGATATCCTCAACCTGCGACACTCAAGGGACTGCTATTGAGAGTCTGGAAGCCCTATCAGCTCGGAGCCCTAGCTCAGGGTTCCTGGCTGAAATCAGTCAAAGCTTGGCTGCTGAGGCGCACGGCACGGTGAGTTTGTCTCGTCATATTACGCTAAAAAGCTAAAATTTCTTGAAGAATTGTTAAACTCAAATTTTATAACTATAGTAATACAAAATAGGTAAGATCTCATAATTGCGCGTTCGTATTTCCGAAGATGGGCGATGATTGCCGAAGCCCAAGGGCGGACGGAACGCTAGTTTGATTATAAGTTAAAGTGGCAAAGGTATTGACACCCTGAACCAGTATTTCAAAAGCACTTTTTGATGTGTAAAATTTTTCCTCTCGCTTTCCTGCAATCTGTGGGAGTGATTTCGTGAAATGGGACGGAAGTGTGTAACAGGAAGCAGGGGCAGCGCGCGCTATTTATTTTGACCAATGAGCGCGCGCGGTGCTAGAGTTGGCCGTCAGATGGTGCCAAACCATTTTCCGAGAGGTTGGTGCTGTCAGCCAAGATGTCAGATGTTACATATCATTTTTGCGACTATTGTAAAAGTTCGCCCGTTTTTTTTTAACCTCAACGTGGATGCTCTTTTCCTGCATCTCACCTGATGGTAAGATGATGATCAGGCCGAAGGTGGAAGCGAGCTTCACCCAGAATCCTCAACCACAGAGGAACTGGCTATCTTACCTCTAACTGCCGAAACACAACAATGCTGTTAACATTGTTGTTATGGCGACAAACTTAGATAAGATGGCGGTAGCTCTTTTTTTATAAGAAACAAAACAAATAAAATTATAAAACTAAAACCTTAACTACTACAAAAAAGTTCACTAAAAAGGTATAAACAAGACATCACAGACAGACAAATTAAAAATCCGGTGTCACACGTGTTAGGGCATAATAATAAATAATAATAATAATCTTTATTTTTTATATTTTTAAATGTTTTATATATCTTTTTATTCAAATATTTAAAAATATAATTTATATGTGTGAAAAGTGAAATAAAGAAAATAATCTTTATTTATCCAAAAACATACAGAGTTTGAAAATACAGTGTGATATTTGGTATAGAAAATACATTTATAGTTTGTTGCAAAATCTGTACAAGAATAATATTCACTACCTCTTAAGCTAGGGTATACCTGTATTATAAGAGGTAGTTTACGGTCAATAATCAACAAAAACTTATATCTCAAGTGGACTGTGTCATTCTACTGTATGGTAATAATAGAGTAAAATTGTATGTTGTGTGTTAGTGTATGTGAGTGGTGTGTGTGTGTAGGTGTGAGTGTGAGTGTATGTGTGTGTGTGTGTAGGTGTGGGTGTAGGTGTGTGAGTATTATACAAGAAAAGTGAGTAAAGACTCCGTGTAAGAGTAATCCTTAAGGAGCAGCCACTCTGATAAATCAAACAGATACGTCTGTCTGTGTTGTCTTGTTTAACATGAACAAACATACATACATACCGGTCAAAATCATAACCCTCCTTTTGGCTTCGCCTTAGTCGGGTAATTTATAACTTCATGTACTTATTTTATCAACAGAATGGGACTGATATAATTGTTGACGACGCCGCGCTTGCTTACCACGATGAGCAGTCACCGACAGACATAGAGGTTAGTGTTGTAACCAGAACTAGTTGTTGTCACTGTTAAACAAATATCAACGTTGCGTGCCTAAAAATAAAGTTGAGAATAGATAACCTGAGACGCGCGCCTCTTTCCGCTTACGGCGCGCTCTCGAGCTGATGGAAGTTTATTTATTATCAACTTTATTTCAAGTGATACAAGGTAGATATTTGTTTGGCAGTGACGAATGCGCTGCGCTGCGCCTTGCCAAATGTGCGCCGGTCCTTAAACGGCTGGACCGATTTTGACGTGACTTTCACTGGCAGATAGCTGATGTTATAAGGAGTAATAAATGTAATAAACTTATTTGAAAAAGAATTAGGGTTCACGCGGGCGACGCCGCGGGAAGCAGCTAGTTACTATTAACAATACCATGGTTAGCAAGAACAACCAAATGATGCAAATGATTTGTTTTTCAATAGAGATGATGCCTTTTTTTTTTTTTGAGGGTCGGAAATCATCCAATGACTTCTGCGCTCTGGGCGGAGCGGAAGGGCGTGTCAGACTTTTACTGACTAAAACCCACCCGTGTTCCTTCAGTTGCCTGTTGCCAAGGTCCCGGTATCCCTTTCGGACTAACCCGCAACCCAGCCAGGCATAAATAACCTTGACAACAAGGTGATATCTCTGGCAGGATAGAGATGATGCCTGTGTATCACTTAGGGGCATGAAATTAGATTACGACTGATTCTCAGACCTACCGAATATACATATAAAATTTCATAAAAATCGGTCAAGCCTTTTCGGAGCAGTATAGCAAATAACACTGTGACTCGAGAATTTTATATTGGGTCCCCACCTATGAAATTGGTGTTTTTTCTCACAAATAGAGAACCTCGTCACTTCTATGATTTAAAATATTCATCAATTGCTTGGTATTATATCGAATAATGACCATCATAGACAACTACCAATAGTAAAAAAACCTTATTACTTATAATTTTATTAACATAAAAAATACCTTAAAAATGACTCCTCATTTTGTTAGCAGAAATTACCACTTTTTTTTTTTTTCTAACCCAATCTTATTTTTTTCGCTTAATCTAAGTGGCATACGTTATCTTAGTTTTTAAACAGTAGTGCATAAAAGTTTTAAAACAGTAGTGTTCATGGATGTTATATAAATTAAGAAAATGTTAGTATGAAAAACGCAACTTCTTTAAAATTCCCCGTACAAAACACTGATTTCATAGGTACCTTATTATATTAATAAGAAGATTATAACAATATTTTATTTTATTAGGGTTCCGTATTATGTGTGTTGTATTAGGAGGAAGCTGCCGACGTGATATCCTCGTGCAGCAACCGCGTCGATTGCGAGCAGATATCGTCCTGGGTCGACGCTTTCGACCCCTATCTGTTTATTAAACAGGTGAGCAAATATCTTTTTAACCGACTTCTTTAGAAAGGAGGAGGTTCTCAATTCGTCTGTATGTTTTTTTTGTATAAATGTTACGCGATTACTCCGCCAACTATGAATCGATTTTGATGATTCTTTTTTTGTTTGGTAGGTCATGCTTCAGAGATGGTCCCATATAAATTTTATTAATTTTGGTTGCGTTTTTGAGTTAGCTTCAATAATTACGTATTTTTCCCACTTTGCGTATGTAGACGATATTATAATCTTAGTTGACTCCGTCACTCTTATTTACATATCAGGTAGTGGTATACGAATTTGTGTGGGGTAGGTACCACAGCTAAAAGTGAAAAATAAAAACATTTTACAAAAAAAAAACATCGACTTCCAAAAAAAAACACTAAAAAAGTCGTTTTCGTCGTTTCGTCGTTTTCGTTTTTTGCCACCGACTTCCGAAGTCGGTTGTTTTTTTTTTTGTAAACAGTTTTTATTAAAGGAGATCTTTCACCGTCCATACAATTTTGGGCTAAAGGTGAAAGTCCAACAAAAAAAAAGCTATATTCCGCAAGAGTACGTTTTTCCCTTCATTTTTTATTACTACAAGTTTTTTCTTTAATTAGATTACTATTAGTTATTTTAACTACAAAATAAACTGAAAACAGGATTTTTCAAAATCGTATAACTGCGCAAGGAATTGCTCTACAGGTTTGGTCCAATAGTGAAAAGTGAAGAGAATAAAATGTTCTAACGGTCGATCTCGCACGCGAAGGGTCCCGTACAAAATTTATTACTTTAGTAAAAACACACGTTTCTTGCATCTAATATAAAAATGATTATAATTCTGTAAAGCCATATTTGTTACGGTCGCGAATCATATTTTAAACAACATACAACCAGACACTGACCTCAAAATTGAAAAAACGTAAGAAAATTTGAATTTCGCGGGCTACCTTAGCGCATCCTCCTTAGGGTCAGTTCACACCGAGACGCGAAGCGACGCACACTTTTATGATCCGATACAATATCGAATTTATTTACTACATGATAACGTACACGCGCTGCGCATCTCAACGTACTTTGACACGTGTCAACACTCGCACTGAAATTAATTAAACCTTTTCGTCATGGGGTCCCAACTCGAACAAATTATAATTAGTCTTGAAAAAAAATCATAGATGGCAGCATAATATAACAATTATGAAATTAACAATAATTACTAAAAAGCGTTATACGGCAAATTTTGGCTATAGTAACATTAGTAAAAATCAAAACATCTTTTTTTTTTTTTTTTTTTTTGTTTTTTTTTTTAAAAACGTTGCCCCACACTAAGAATTTCTTCCTGTATCGTGGGTGCGTTTACAAACATAGAAACTCACATACACTAACACCCACCCTTTGTTTAATGCTGATAATGATTTATGTATTTACACTCATAAATCTCGTATTTTCAACAAAAAATTATGCCTTTTACTTCAATTCGAATCCTTAGAATGATAAAGTAGCTATCTGTCAATCATTTGGTTGAGAGCTCTTTGCAATAGATGGCGTTTTACTAAAGTGATGACAGGTCACTTTAAACTTGAAACGTTTAGTCGTTTCATTAAGGAAAATCAAACAACATTTTTTATACCATGCCCCCTCTAAAAAGCTTATTTTATTCACTGAAAACAGTGAATAAAAAGCACTTTTAATCACTGTTTTGGTGTTTGAATTTAGAACACCAATTTGTTCGAACTCCATCTCAATGATAGACAAACTCCTATTTGATTTGATATTCGAACAGGAGTTTAAAACTGTTTTGTGTTCTTTGCTGTCATTAGTAAATGGGCGCTATTTTAAATATTGTAAGTTGTACGAACAAAAAATTTAGGGTTACTTAATAATAAATCGATTGAAAATGTTTTCAAGTGATGAAGATGTGTTAACACCGGAGTTTATGAAAGAGAGGGCGGCCGATATATGTAGTAGAAAGTTTGCTAACCAACAAATCACGGCTGGTTTACATCAAAGCCTACGATGAGTAATGATGAGTTTGAGTGTGAGTTTGTTTGTTTGAGTAAATGAAAAAATAAAAATCAAGCTGAGCACATTTTCAGAGTCTGTTTTCCTAACTTTTTTTAATGAGTTGTCGAAGAAAAGGAAGTCATCGACCTTATGGAGTAAGTAGTCTATGCTACGGTGTAGGTACTATAAAAATAAGGTATAAAATTGACATAACAACATACTCGAAGTTGCATGTTCTTTTTCTCGTAGTCATGGTATAAAGTATAGTATGCAACTCTTGAATAAAACGGATTTATATCGAGGGCCATGAATCCCTCGCGTCGTTCAGGATTCTAACACTTGAATCACTCCCTACGGTCGTGATTCAATCATCATGAATCACTCCCTACGGTCGTGATTCAGTCGTTAGAATCCTTCACTTGCTCGTGATTCACCTATGGCCCTCGCTTTAAATCCGTCCTTTATTCACTAATTGCATAATATACTATTTTTTATCTCGTAGGTATATAAGAATTGAACGCCTAGGAAGAAAAAAACGTAAAAAAAGGTAACAAAAAACGCTGGAGTCTTGCCTTGTACCTAGGCAAGACTCCTAGATGGCGTTTTAAAACTACGGTCTCTGGCACTTAGTGAGTAGATGATGCTGACATCTGTTAAAAAAATGGGGAAGAAAAATAGCCAGCTGAATAGCCAGACTTAGGGTGGTGTCATTTCTTTGTATGGGATTGGGTATCTGTACGTAGTATTATAATATCTGTGCTTTTCGTGAAGAAAATAAGTTCGATAATTGTTAAAAAGTGCGCGCAGCGTCGCGTCGCTCCACGTCGCGGTCTGAGCTGACCCTAAATCAAAAGTAGTAGTTACATAATAGCTGTATATTGTTGTTACAGCTACCGCCTTTGGAAACAGTAGCGACGGGCGCGTTGCGGGCTCGCTACCCTGCGCTGCCGCTCAAGACAAGGACCAGTCCAGATTTCAGTCTTGTAAGTATGCTTAGTATCTGACCCTATTGGTGATATTCTTTGGAGGAGCTCGTTGCTAAGTAATAACAACCGTATGGGTCAATCCTTCAGGTTAAGCTACGCTTGCCGGGGTTGATCCGTGGATGGGTGACCACCTTTACATACCGAGACCTCTCCGTGTCTCGGAAAGCACGTTAAACCGTTGGTCCCGGCTGTCATTTGTGGATCTTTGACAGTCGTTACGGGTCGTCAGAAGCCCGAAAGTCTGACAACCAGTCTTACCAAGTGGTATCGTATTACCCAGTTACTGGGTTGTGGAGGTCAGATAGGCAGTCGCTCCATGTAAAATACTGGTATTCAGCTGCATCCGGTTAGACTGGAAGCCGACCCCAACATAGTTGGGAAAAGGCTAGGCAGATTAATTTTGATTTGGTGATGTTCTTCAGAAAGGTCAGAAGCACGAGTTTAAATCAAAGAGGAAATAATAAATAAATAAATAATAAAAGTTTATTCTGGTAAAAAAAAATTACCAGAATAAACTTTTATTAAGTATTTATTTATTAAAGAGGAAATGAGAATATTAGCTTGAAATTATTTTAATTAAATATAATTCGTTGTGGGTCGTGGATTCAAACCCAGGCAGTTACGTTGTGTAATTTATTTCATCCCCATTACTCTCAAAACGGTGAAGAAAAATATAGTGAGGAAACCGGCATGTCTTAGAAGCAAAAATTCATAATCAACCCGCACTGGGCCCACGTGTGGGCAACGGCCAACTCTCTCTCAGACAGGCGGCCTGAGTCCCAGCAGGGGGGGCGTCATAGGCTATTTTTGCTAATAATTATATTTCTCTGTTATCCAGGTGCTAGATTTAGACGAGACCCTAGTGCACTGCTCGCTTCAAGAGCTCCCAGACGCGAGCTTCCACTTCCCAGTGCTGTTCCAAGACTGTAGATACACTGTAAGTAAAGAAAGAAAGAAGAAAGAAAGAAAGAAAGAAAATAAATAAATTTAAATAAAAGTACTTCACCTGCTTTCGATACTCATGGCATGACATAAAGTTCCCCCGTTTTTTTTTTGCGGTTGGTAAATCATTGACTTCTCCCGCTCTGGGTGGAGCGGAAGGGCGTGTCAGACTTTTACTGACTAAAACCTACCCGTGTTCCTTCAGTTGCCTGTTGCCAAGGTCCCGGTGTCCCTTTCGGACTTTCCCGCAACCCTGGCAGACATAAATAACCTTGACAACAAGGTGACATCTCTGGCTACAGTGCGTTCATAGTCAAAGTCAAATCATTGTGTCACAAAATCAAATCAAAAGTGCGTTTTATGTGCCAAATTGAAATACAATTTGGCACATAAAACGCACTTTTGAAATGACAAAAATTTACAAAATAAAAAGGATTTACAAAAAAAAAAAAAACTGCTTCCAACAAAAAACATTAAAAAGTGAAAAATAATTTTGATTTCGGAATAGTGTGTGTAGTAAAATGGGCATATTAATGAGCGGTCGTAATTTAAACTGTAATTCTCTCTCCCCAGGTGTTCGTCCGCACCCGCCCACACTTCGCAGAGTTCCTGTCCCGCGTGTCACGGCTCTACGAAGTGATTCTCTTCACAGCGAGCAAGCGAGTGTATGCCGACAGGCTGCTGAACTTACTGGACCCGTCGCGGCAGTGGATCAAATATAGGTTAGATTCATTAAAGTCGAAGAATTGGTTTCAATTAGGCATTTAGGGGTATGAGGAACAGGCTGTAAAGTTCACTCATCCACCGTAGAAAAGGGAGGATCCTCCGACCAGACGGGTGTTGTGTCTGGCGGCTACTGCCCAATGATTGATGTTGGGTTCTTGTATATGTATATGTCCACTGCACGGTAAACTTTAATGGCGCGATGCAGGATTTATGTGACGTCAGGATTATTGTGTGATGTCAAGTCTTTCGATGCGTAGTTCGCATGTGGCGATGTAGATACCGCCACAGGCACATAAAACGCACTTTTGAACGACAAAAACAAAGAAATTGAATTGGGAATATGCATGTAGAAATACATGCATATTCCCAATTCTATTTCTTTGTATTTATAATTCTCTTTATATTTATAATCGATAGTTTACATCGCCAAATAATAGTTTTAATCGGCGGCAAAAAAGCAATTTAAAGTACTTAATTCAAACTCAAACTCAAAGCATTTATTTCAAATAAACCAATTACAGGCACTTTTGAATTGTCAAAGGGTCGGTCAGTCAGAAAATATGAAGCTAGTTGCCCATTCCAAAGCGTAGTAGGTTCCTATGGAGAAGAACGGGCAAGAAACTCCACGGACACTCTTTTAAATCAGAATATTGTTACAATATGTTGTTTACATCATTCATGTTGGAATCATACATGTGAGTACAATGTAGAAAAACGTGCAGGTTAAAAGAGTCCGTAAATAAAAGATAAAGCGATACAAAACAATTCAAAAATTAAAATAAATCAAAATAAGCCGTGGCAGCTAATAGATGACCAGTCCCTACTGATGGCGCCCGTTCACGAACATGACGCATGGATCAGCACCATTCAGCTCAACCATTTTGAAGGGAACTTAATGATCCAACACACACGCCACCACCAGCGAGACATTAAAGTGAGCATGACATGCTTTCAGCCGCCAGGGCACATTCAAGTCAATGAAAGACGTACCTAGTAAATGGTAGCTTTAACGTACTTAGGTAAGTACATAGTGCTCACACACATGTGCTATGCAGTTATACAATACTAGGAGATTGAATTTATACAATGTAAAGATAGTTTTTACAATCTTCAGCAGCTCCAACAATATTTTCGTATGCTAATCAATTAGTTGTTGCGCCCTGTGGAGCTGGACCAGCGCTGAGCCAAGCATTTTTGTCAGTGATGTAATCCCCCAATTTATAATATGCTTGGCGGCATAGTGTGCGTTTTATACAAGATTTAAATTTTGTTTCATTCAGTTGGAGTATGTGGGGAGGTATTTTATTGTAACATTTTAAACAGTACCCCATGAAGGATGAGTCTACTTTAGCCAGTCTGAAGCCCGGTTGAACTAATTGGTCCCTATTCCTAGTCCTATAATTGTGTTTTTCACCTCTTTTACTAAAAAGACTTAGATTTTTCCTTACGTACATGATGTTTTCGTAGATATATTGACAAGGTACCGTCATGATGTTAATATCTTTAAACAGTTCCCTTAGAGAATCGCGCATACGGAGGCCATATATTGCTCTGATAGCTCTTTTCTGCAGAATAAAAATAGACTCGATATCTGCAGCCCGTCCCCATAGTAAAATACCGTAAGACATGATACTATGAAAGTAACTGAAATAGACTAGCCTCGCGGTATCTACATCAGTGAATTGACGGATTTTCCTCACAGCATATGCTGCTGAACTAAGCCGTCCTGCAAGAGATGTTAAATGAGGACCCCATTGCAGCCTTGAGTCGAGTGTGATCCCCAGGAAAACAGTCTTATCGACGAATTCTAGTTTCTCCCTATTCAATATTATGTCACAATCACTACTTTTAACATTCGAAAATAAAATGTTAAACCCATTACCCAGTTACTGGGTTGTGGAGGTCCGATAGGCAGTCGCTCCATGTAAAATACTAGTATTTAACCGCATCCGGTTAGTCTGGAAGCCGACCTCAAGATTGTTGGGAAAAGGCTAGGCTGAATGATTGGTTTTCTTGTCATTGTTAAATTTTCTTGTCTTAATAAAAGTATTTCTTTTTGTCACCAGATTATTCCGCGAACATTGTCTGCTTGTGAACGGCAACTATGTCAAGGACCTGTCCATCCTCGGCCGCGATCTGCGCAGGACTGTCATTGTGGATAATAGTCCACAGGTAAGTAAAATGACACACCATAGACAAGCATGCTGAATATTTCAACTTGCCCAGCCTTTTTCAAACTATGTTGGGGTCGGCTTCCAGTCTAACCGGATGCAGCTGAATACCAGTATTTTACATGGAGCGACTGCCTATCTGACCTCCACAGCCCAGTAACTGGGTAATACGATACACCCTTGTTAAGACTGATTGTCAGACTTTCGGGCTTCTGACGACCCGTAACGACTGTCAAAGATCCACGAATGCCAGCCGGGACCAACGGCTTAACGTGCTTTCCGAGGCACGGAGGAGTCTCGATATGCAAAAGGTGGTCACCCATCCACGGACCAGCCCCGGCAAGCGTAGCTTAACCTGTTGGATCAACCCGTGCGGCTGTTATTACGTAGCCACGAGCTCCTCTACAATATTTCTTACATCGCGCAATGTTTATTTCCAGGCATTCGGCTACCAGCTTGAGAACGGCATTCCTATCGACAGCTGGTTCGTGGACAGAAGTGACAACGAGCTGCTCAAGCTGCTGCCCTTCTTGGAGCATCTGGCAACTGTAAGTACCTCTAAGGGACCGGGTGGCACATCCGCAGACCAAAAATTACGGTACAGGTACATTAAAATCACTTTCAATGTATGCGTTTCTTGACGGCCTGCTGCGGTGCCGAAGCGGTGCGTTGTCGTACAGCGCACGGACGATCCTTTTTTTTCACACAAAACGCGCGGAGCGGCAACAGTGCGGCGCCGGTACCGCGAACGCTCGACAACAGGACGGCAACGTCGCAAGCATCACGTGTTCATTTCTTCGTCAGAGTCCATGGCTTGACTGATGTCACATCATCATCTGCAGCCTTTTCCCAACAATGTTGGGGTCGGCTTCCAGTCTAACCGAATGCAGCTGAATACCAGTATTTTATATGGAGCGACTGCCTATCTGACCTCCACAACCCAGTTACTGGGTAACACGATATCTCTTGGTAAGACTGGTTGTCAGACTTTCGGACTTTTTGACTGATATCACATCACTGGGATAAAAACGCACGGCAGTAAAATACGCTTTCAATTTAGCCGTTCGATGCCGGACTGCTACCGTACTGCAGCGGCCCGACAGCGAGATGTAACCTGCGGCACGGTGAGCGTGCGGCAGCGGGCCGACACGAAACGCATAAATTGAAAGCGCCCTAAGACGCTGACAACAGGAAAATGGTATAAGCAGGCTTGACTTAAACAAAAAATTGCCAAATCTATGTAGTTGGTGGTAAGGGAAAAAATATATGTAATGTTACATTTTCACGCCTTTTTTTTTTTTTTTTTGAGGGTGGGAAATCATCCAATGACTTCTCCCGCTCTGGGTGGAGCGGAAGGGCGTGTCAGACTTTTACTGACTAAAACCCACCCGTGTTCCTTCAGTTGCCTGTTGCCAAGGTCCCGGTATCCCTTTCGGACTAACCCGCAACATTTTCACGCCTAAACCACTGAACGGATTTCGATAAAATTTTGCATGGAAATAGATGGCATCACGGGGAAGGACATAGGCTACTTTTTATCGACATACCACGCGGGCGAAACCGCGGGCGGAAGCTAGTAATATTATAAATGCTAAAGTGAGTTTGTTTGCCTGTTACGCTTTCACGCTAAAGCAGCTGAACGGATTTGGATACAATTTGGCACAGGGGTAGACCATGACCTGGAATAGGACATAGGATACTTTTTATCCCGATATTCCTACGAAATATACAATTTAAGAACTTCTCATGGCTATTAGGCCGAAAATCACAACTCTCCCTCGGCAACAAATTGCTTGTCTACAAGGCCATCATAAAACCAATTTGGACCTATGGCGTGGAACTCTGGGGATCTGCTAGCAATTCCAACCTAGAGATACTCCAGCGATTCCAAAACACTGCTCTAAGAATGATCAGCGGCGCACACTGGTTTGTAAGAAATTCCGAAATACACGAATATCTAGAAATGCCGACCCTAAGAGAAGAAGTAAACAACTACAGCAAAAAGTACAAAGAAAGACTAAACAATCATAGTAACACACTAGCTAGAGACCTACTTGAAGGCAGAGACCACATAAGATGGCACATATTAGAACTGGACCAAAGGAACTGAAGTGTTCCTTTCATAGATGGTGCTATTCACTGGAATAGCAACCAAACAAGTCTCACCCAAGACCAAATCTAATTATGGCTAAATAGTCGATTGTAGATGGAAAAAAGAAGAAAAAAAAAAAAAAAAAAAAAAAAAAAAAATCCCACGAGATCGAGACTTACGCGGGTGAAACCTCGGGGCGCAGCTAGTAATAATTATCTTTCTTTCTTTTTCACAGAAAGATGACGTACGTCCTTACATCAGGGACAAATACAAACTATTCAGCTATCTTCCACCGGATTAAGAACTACCCGCATCTATTTATACTATAACTGTACGGACATTTCGGAGAATCGCCGGTCAAAGTGGAGAGGAAACGAGGTACGGACTATAATCATTTTGTAGTATTTAAAATATGTTTTATGTAAAGAGTGACCAGATAAAGTGGATAATTTGTGTAGTTAAAAGTTATAAAGCATAGAGATATAATTATATTATAGAGTGCGCGCAACAAACTATGAACAGTAGACACGGGTTTGAACAACACGACGTTCGTCACCACACTCACTCACTTGTCAGTTCGAGATTCATTCATTTGTATGTCACAGTGAAGCGGTACAAAATGTTATTTTGAGGTGTTGGGACGTTCAATCATTTTGTATGGGACATTTGAAGTGCCTCTTGTATGTCCTACCCAACACTAATCTATAGCTCACTTGTCTACGATGCGCACTAAGCGATTTGTGCGATACGCGCACTCTATGTAATATTATATCTCTATGTTATAAAGGAATTGTTATACTGGGGCCATTGAAAACGCAATAGTTACAGTATTTTTTTTTTTATCGGACCTCTCACTCGCACTTGCTACCCTTATGGAACAGTGCTATATTATTCGCATTATGAACTGAGTCGTCGAGACATAAATGTCAGTAGCAACTCGACATAGTACAGAAGATTCACTCCGCAAAATCATTTAAATAAAAAGCGACTTATTGCGACGCAATAAAGTGCAATTCAGGTCGCACAGCGCTAATTGCCTACAATTATATTGAACTAGAAGTTGCCTCTCTTTCTCTCGCGTAACTCTTATATCTTCTGGCTTTGTTACGCTCACTGAATTGGCCTGGCAAGACGAGCCCGCGTGCAATGGCCTTTGTATATTTTAGTTGTATGTTTCATGAAATTAAATTATGTATGATTTATCACACGGAAATTCATAATTTTCGTCTACAGTGACTATGTAATAAATAATTACATTTTATTTATTATAAAAACTTTTATAAAAATAAAAACTAAATGAGAAGATCTCCAAGGAAAGAAATCTCCAAAATGTACTTACAGTTTTTAAAATTAGTGATACATAAAATAACATTAAAACAAAATTTCGATAAAATTCATAATTAATTTCTAAAAATTTAGGAGAAGATATTCTAAAGTATAGATTAATTTATTATTTAATAAAAAAAATAAAATGGAATCGGCATACTAATAGATTTATTGATTTAGTTTTAGTATTTGACTTTTGGCTGTTGTAATAGGAACTTTTTTCACTTTGACAACTTTATACAGTTTAGCCAATGAAATTGCCCTAAAAAATGTCAGTCATTTTTAAAGATTATCTATATTCCATATTTTAATACTATGCTTGACAAAAGGGTTTTTTTTTCTGAGATAATTATGTAAAAAAAAACGGCCAAGTGCGAGTCTTGACTCGCGGTCGACGGGTTCCGTACCATTATCTATAAAAGCAGCAAAAAAATCACGTTTGTTGTATGGGAGCCCCTTAAATATTATTTTTATTTAATTATTTATTTTTAAAGTGAATATGTAACTAAATATTCTGTGAATATTTCAAGCGTCTACCTGTTGTCGTTTTCTATATCGAGCAAAAACTGGTTTTTAGTATTTGTTGTTTATAGCGGCAACAAATATACATCAGCTGTGAAAATTTCAACTGTCTAGCTATCACGGTTCATGAGACAGAACCTGACCTGACAGACCCTGACCATGACCTGGTGACAGACGGACAGACAGACAGACAGCGGAGCCTTAGTAATAGGGTCCCGTTTTACCCTTTGGGTACGGAACCCTAAAAAAGAGGGTGTGCGCATGATTGAAGTGAAAACTTACGACTGGACCCGAGTATACCCGAGTCAGCGGTTCAATTTCATTCATTATTCAGATAATGCACCTTAAGTTTTCACTGCAAAATACCTCTTGAGATGAAATGAAACCTTGGCCCTGCATGAAGACGGTTTCCTACAGGCCGCTATACAACTTGTAACTAAAACCCTGTCCGATCCGTGAGGGTGTCATCAATCATTCTTATTTATTACTTATATTCTTCATTAAAAAAAAACACATAAATAGTCTATTAGGTTTTTTTTATGAAAAAAAATTTCGTCGATTTTTTTTTTCAATGGGGAATTTTACCGTGTTATTACATGGGGCGCGGGCGGCGGTCGTCTAGTGTCTACAAGTCGTAACATTATGACCTTTGCAGAAAATTTGCTAATTTAAAAATAAATTGGGGTAATTTTGGTACTAAAACCGTGAATTTTAAATAGAAATAACTGTCTAAATGTAATTACTTTTTGGTACTGTTATTACGGTACTTTCGGATCGGACAGGGTTTTTGTTACACCTGCAGTCGTAGCATAAGCACCGTTTTGTCGACGGAAGAGTAGACAAAAATGACGTTTCCTGTAGACAGTAGACAGTACGAGACGGCAGCAAAATAGAAAGAGTCAACTGCACTTTTTACGAAATTCACTCTTTTACATAATTCGACTCAGAATTCTTGGTTTTATCATAGGATTTATCGGTTGTCAGTGTGATTTTGACAGTAAGGATAGAAAACTTTCTTCCGAAATAATCTACATCTCTAAACACGTAGACAAAGATCGTTAGAAATGAAAGACAAAATGTCAGATTGTAGAAAGATTTTTACGGTGGATGTCAAAAATGAAGAAACGAACTGTCACTTTGTATAGAAAAAGTTATGTCTATTCTTCGTAGAGATAGAAAGCGCCATGCTACGCCTGCTGTATACAGGTCGCTATAATTATTACAATAAATAAAAAATTCTTCCCATTACAACAGCCAAATAATAATAAATTAATGCATTTGACGAAAAATTATAAAAAAGAAATCAAATGCAATCGAATTGGGTTTACAAATCTGTGATTATGATTTTGTTTTGAATTGTGTTTCTCAATTTGTTTATTGATGCACCCGTATCTTGTGTAGACATAGCCTTTCTTGTTAAATGTCTAGTTATTGTGTGAAATAGCCTATAATATTAAGAGTTTTTTATTGACTGGATATTGTTGATAATGACTGGGTGAAGTTGTGAGCTTTAGTTTGATAAACGCCTATTTTTTATTTTATTTATACTGTTTAATGTAAGGAAATCACTATGTATTTTGTATAAGCGCGAGTTACATCGTAGGAGCTCGTGGCTAAGTAATAACAGCCGCACGGGTCGATCCATCAGGTTAAGCTACGCTTGCCGGGGTTGGCCCGTGGATGGGTGACCATCGTAATAGACTACTCCATGCCTCGGAAAGCACGTTAAGCCGTTGGACTAGCAGTCGCGCGCGGGGTAAAGTCACCACCTTTCTAGCTAACGATGCCATGCAAGTTCCCACTGCTGGGACACAGGTGTCCTCTATGTGAGAGGGAGCGAGCCCTAATCTACCACGCGGTCACCAGTTCGGACACCTCTTCAATAAACTAGTAATTTTCTCAATTATTAAACTATAGATTCTCATATTATATTGACAGTGCATACATTATTATTAAGTTATACATTTTAATTTTTAATCTAAGCTATGTCTACACACAGATTATTTTTGTAATAAGTATTCATGTACACAAATATGGTAAATAATATAGATACAAAAATGTATGATGCACAATGCGGGTTGGTGGATGTCACATGTCTTCCATTTTTTTTTGGTTCTACGACATGCTGGTTTCCTCACGATGTTTTCCTTCATTCATTACATTACATATCCAGACTCTCTTAGAGGAGCTCGTGGCTATGTAATAACAGCCGCTCGGGTCGATCCATCAGGTTAAGCTACGCTTGCCGGGGTTGGTCCGTGGATGGGTGACCATTTTCATAGATCGAGACTCCTCCGTGCCTCGGAAAGCACGTTAAGCCGTTGGTCCCGGCTGTCATTTGTGGATCTTTGACAGTCGTTACGAGTCGTCAGAAGCACGAAAGTCTGACAACCAGTCTAACCAAGGGGTATCGTATATGATGCTAGGCAGATGATGACTTATCCAGACTCCTCCGTGTCTCGGAAAGCACGTTAAGCCGTTGGTCCCGGCTGTCATTCGTACATCTTTGACAGTATTAATAGTTCGGGTAGTCAGAAGCCCAAAAGTCTGACAACCAGTCATACCAAGGGGGGTATTACCCAGTAACTGGGTTGTGGAGGTCAGATAGGCAGTCGCTCCTTGTAAAATACTAGAAGCCGACCCCTACATAGTTGGGAAAAGGCTAGGCAGATAGATTTAGTTTATGCCTACACCATATTGAGACTCCATACATAATCTTATTTCTACCATATTTGTGCATATGCCATACAAAATAAATTGTTTTATAATTTAAGCAGTAAGTGTTTTTATATATATTATTTAATATATAAGCGAACTCGAATGAGGTGCTAAACATTTTTTATTATAAATTTTGTATACAGTAAGATTATATTTTGTATTTTTTTTTTGTGTGTATGTGTTTGAGAGTGTGTGGAATAATAACTTTTGGTCCATGAGTATTTAAAAGATTTAAAAATAAATTACTAACGAATTCTGAACTGATTTTTCAAGTGATGTTACTTGTCAAGCAGTTTCATTACTTTTATGGCGCATTTTAGAGATTACAGAGCATGGAATCGTTGCGCCGACGCAGGCAGTGGTTAGAGACGGCAGTACTAATTAAATTCGTGGCGCTAAAAGTGCGTGAGTGCTTACAATATGTTCATTATAACTTACCCGTGACGCGATTGGTAGTACTGAATTTTACAGTAATATAATTAGTAGAACCGTTTTGTTAGTTACCATTTTGAACTCTATTAGTATTTAAATTACAGTTTATTTTTCAATGAACCACCTAGAATTCAAAAGTAATATTATTTTACACATTCTCAGATTAAAATCAAATAATTGTGTTTTACAGTAAATATTTAAGTTCTTTTTTACTAATATTATTAATTAATTAATGTACGTCCATTTTTTTTTAATAATTATATGTTTTTGTAGTTTAGATTATTATGATAAAAAATTATCTATAGGCTGTATAAATGTCATGTCATCACCACGTTTTTTATAACATAATGGAGTCGGTTAAGAATAAAATAAAACTGATATTGTCTATGGCTACAGTAGATAAAATATTGATATGGTGACTGCTATTTATTTATTTTAGAATGAATTTCATTACAGTACTTGTACAGTTACTTGTAGTTTTGAAAATATTATTTGTGCCCGGTTGATGGTAATAGGCTCGCCCCCTATTACATGGGACTTAGACATAACTGGCGATATGTGGGAGTTCTATAGGTACAGCTCTGCCTAACCCTTTGGGACTACAGGCGTGATGTTATGTTATGGTGGATTCTCGTATCGGGTATTCGAGTAAATGATTTTGTTTTGCAACTAGTAAGAAATCAATTATAAAAATATCTTTCTGCCCTTGTGCCATGTTACTTGTGCTCGGTACAACACGTTTTATTCTTCCATTCTCCCCTGTCAACCGTTTTTCTGTGTCTGTATGTCACTAAACTTCTCCTAAACGGCTGGACCGATTTTGATGAAATTTTTTGTGTATTTGAATGGTTTAGATTCGCAGATGATGAGGTGGTCCGCTAGTTATGTGTAGATAAATAAAATAAATAATAATTATTATGGTTAGTGCATGTTATTACATACACAGATGAAATACACAAACCGATTGACTGTATGTGATTTGTGTATTTTAATACATACAATACACACTAAATGAAACATAATAATAATATCAGGATTTTTTTATTTTATTTAATTTAAATCTATTTTACAAGTATAGCAGTTAACATATCAATAATTTATTAAAATAAAAATATACTTCCTAAATTATACACATTTTAAAATCAATTTTATTTATAATATATTTTTTAAATTACTTACAAGTTTTATTGTAAAAAAATGTATTGAAAACTGTCAGTCTAGTCAAATATTTTATTAATTTTTTAGTGAAATTATTTAATTTCTATACGATTTTATGAGCTATTAGAATTAATATATCGCGAATGAAAAATGTATCTTTTACTATATAAATTTATAAAAACGACTGTTCGTCTTCGATGCAAGTCGCGCATTACACACACTGGTTCAAACAATCACTCTAGTGATAAGACCTGTGAGTGAGTCTAGTCTAGTGGTAAGACCACCTGTGTCAGACTCAGAGGACCCGGGTTCGATTCCCAGCCGGGGCAAAATTTTCTACTCGGTTTGTTTGGTCGTAGGACTTGTTCTAAGTCCGCCTGGCTAGCTACCATCTTATCTAAGTCTGTCGCCATAACAACAATGTTAACAGCATTGTTGTGTTTCGGCAGTTAGAGGTAAGATAGCCAGTTCTCTGTGTTCCACCTTCGGCCTGATCATCACTTAGCATCAGGTGAGATGCAGACAAAGAGCTTCCTCGTTGTTGTAAAAAAAACTAAGATTTAACTAAATATTTGACTAGACTCTAATTATAATCAATTTATTCAGTTTTTAAAGTCCAAAAGTGGCGACTGATTTGCAACGTTTGTTTGTAATGTAACATTCGAGGCGAACTTGGTTACAAAGCGGCGATACACAAGACGCTGCGAACGCTCACTTCGAGCAAATTAAGTTTTCGTATTCTCATATTTCCGTTTAAGGGGGATGCGCTAAGGTAACCCGCGAAATTCAAATTTTCTTACGTTTTTTGCAATTTGCAGGTCAGTATCAGGTTGTATGTTGATCTAAATAAGATTCGTGAATATAACAGCTAATGTATTTACAGAATAAGAATCATTAATACATCTCTCTAAGCTAGACTTGTTCCGAAACAGCCGACAGTCGAGTGCGGGACCCGACGCGACGCTCGCATGGAGCAGTTCGGCTCGCTGCGCTGTAAAGCCGTGTACTGACTGGCGATACGGGGCGTAATGTACCATTCGCAGCGAGCATGATACGTTACGCCGTGTTCTAAACTCCGTGTAACATTCGCTCGATGCTCTTGTGTTTGTGCTCGTTTCCACGTACTGACTGCACGAATGCTCGCTTTGTAACATGTTACATTACACACAAACAAACGTTGCAAGTCAATCTCCGCCTTAATGTATTTGATCTGAAAAAATTTTAGACAAGCCAAATTGCCTATTTAGGTGTACCTAAAAATAATGTCATTTTGGATAGAAAATTAACAAAAATTCTGAAACAAGTATTATTATATTACTGTCTAATGTTTGATTTATTTTTTTAACGTATATTATATACAGTAGCTAGACTAATAATGTTTTGTGGTTTTGGTCAATATTAGGGCATATAAAATCTAGGTATCTTCGCATACCAAATTCTGGGACAAAAATATTCTCAATATAGTCGTGTTTGCCTACATTAGGGATCTCGCAGTGGTAGCATCGACCAGAGGCCCTAGACAAAGCGACATTCTATCAGCGATAACGATGATGGAAAAGGCAAAAATGTATTGACATAAGCTATCGAAAAGCTTATGTCAATCCTGTTGAAAGTCGTTGTAGAAATACGAAACGCTTTCGAAGCGATTGTCACTTGTCTAGGCCCTCAGGTAAACTACGGAAACCGATACGAGTCGCGCACTTGGTCGCAATGGCCTACTAGTCGTAGCCCGTACAATACTACTAGACGGCCATTGCCTAGAGTCGTGGCCGCCTAGTGCGCGAGATCTCTTACATGTAACTGTAGTTTCACCATAGTTTTTAGCCAATTTGGCTATGCACTGAAAATCTAGTTTTTCGACATTCTATGCTATTTCTTCCACCATAATATTCTATCTTACGGTTTTATAATGATAAAATGATTGGGTTTTATTCAATCAACTAAGCTTATCACTTATCACTGTCCACTGTTTGGCATATCAGTTTAGCAAGTTGCACAGAAATACTACGCATAATTATGTAAGTACAGTACAATTATTTTCATAATGTTCCTCGTTAAACTTCGTGTTTTGTCTGTCGCCGGACACTCAATCGACTTCCAAGTCTATTGAGAACGTCCGGTCTGCACCAAGTGTAAAAGCAATTGATAGAAATCCGACGAATGACGAAAGACGAACTTTGCCGAGCGACATTAAGAAAATAGTTTTACTGTATACATATTATAAATTAAATTAGCTTTTCGTGTTTGTCTGTATGTCCGCGTTGTTGTTCTAAACCACGCAACAGATTTTGATGAGGTTTTCACCATCGTTTAGAGAATTTGTTTCGGAAGGTTTATGTGTGTAATACGTTAATATTAAAGTTACATATAACTAAGAAATCTCGATGTTTTGTCAAGTCGTAAAAACCATGCGAATCAGGAGCGTGTCGAGTGATATATCTCTTCCAATAATACCAATTTTGACCAAAACCACACCCTAAGATCCACAATTTAAAATACATTGTAATATATTAATAAAATAAAAATAAATATTCATCAACTATTACTACTTAACGCCTATATTAAAATGTTATTTAAAATTTTAACTTCCAAATGTATTTTACCAAGAATTAGCGGGAATACTCGATTTTATTTTACGCGCGTAAAATGCTACTTTCGGTATGAGTTTAAATCTACTATGTATCTATGCTGCTCGCGCGTAAAACATTGCTTGGGCTTGCGCGATGTAGAATTTGCGTGGTCCCTTTATAAGACTCGATGTGATTTTACCAGCGCATAACATCTATAGATGTACCACTAATAACTAAGCCGACGGCCCGCCTCTCCGCTACTCTCTCTCAACTGGCAGAATAGACGACATCGGCGCATCAATAGCAAAAAAAAAAAACATGCGGCGCAGTCTGGGGCTGCCGATAGAAGTGAAAACTAAGCAACAACGCGTAACCTCAACGTAATTCAAACGGTAGACGGTAGATGGCGCTAAAAACATTTCTTCAAACGTGTCGGTGACGATGACGCGAGTTTCATGATTTTTGTTCACCCAAAAAGTGCTCAACGCGCCTAAAGAAGTTTTCACTTCAAAAACAAAAAAAAAAATCCGTTTACTGTACTTTTCAGATTTAAACCTATATCGAAGATTATAAAATAGTACGTATTTGTACTAAATACATGAATTTTCCATTACCAAATACATTTGGAAGTTAGAATTTCTATGGAGACGATACTTGTCTAAATTATACTATTGTTTTAAATAATTTCATGAGTTGGTCTCAAGATTGTATGACCACCTGTTTATGATTCTATATTTCATAAGATTCGATACTGATTGTTATAATTTATGTATCTTCAAGTCATATCTCTTGGGCAACAGAGGAATTGAAACATGGAGTAACGGTTGGCGAATAGAACAGTCTAGATTTTACCATTAATGGGAATGACGGGGCCTTTCCGATAAGTCTTTGATGTCTGGGGCCACATTGTCGCGTTATCGCGAACTATACTTCGTGCGCTCTCTGTTGCTCAGCGAGACGTCGAGCGGTGTGCGAGAGAGAGCGCGCGAAGTTTAGGTCGCGATAACGCGACAATGTAGCCCTAGCAAAATGAAAAGAAAAGATATTATTATCTTTACATACCTATTATCTCAAATCAAAAGTCTTAAATCAAAGTCGCTTTTCGTATCTATTCCAAAGCATAGATTTCAATGAAAAAAACTCCATGGTAACTATTTTAAATAAACTTATACCTCAAGTAAATAAACTTTAATTCTACATTCCTTTCTAGAGATGGGGCTTGAAGATATGAAAAAAAACTATGTTATTTTGTACCAGGATTATATTTGATCAGTTCTTGATTAAACTGCATATTATGTGATGTCTTATGCGTAACAGATAAGGATCGTGTAAATTGATCGTTTTTTTTTTCATACAAAAAGTTAAGGCTTGTTTTCCAGAAGGTATTGGCGGAAATGTATCCACATTTCACCAGTTATGTTTAAGCCCCAAGTATGCTTCTCGACCCAAAATCGTTCCCCATGAGTTATCAAGTCCTGATTTTATTATCACTAAAAATGAAATTTAAAATGAATGAATTCATACATATTATGTAAATTCTTTATTTTTTTATTGTTTTTGTACATTTCCCGAATCATAAATGGGGATGCCAGAAATCAAATATCTAGATATAGTGTAGATAAGTGAAAATTTTAAATTTTTAATATACTTAGCTATAATTCGATGTAAGAATGTAGCGATCAAATTGTTTTCAATCTTATAGTGGTTTAAGACGTAATCAATTGTTTAGTCTATTAAAAGTATTTAAAGAAATACATTTTTGTTTTATTTATACATCATACATACATACACGCCTTCTTCCAATGGGGGTAGGCAGACACTACGGAACGTCACGTCCTACGATTCTTACATCTAAGGCCCTACTGACAATTTCTACAACGAATTTCAACAGGATTGCAGTCCTATACATTTCTGCCTTTTCCACTAACGTTATCGCTGATAGAATGTCACTTTTTCTAGGGCCTCAGGTCATACACGCACATTGGTTGAAAAGAAGAAGTTTTATTTATAGTGCCTACATAAATTCTATTAAAAATCTTGTTTCCAATTGATGTTATTTCCACTTATACAAATATCAATTTTACAGTGCTATAAATTAAATTCATTTCAGAATGACTAGTGATTATTAAGAAGTCTTTAAAAAAATTAAGTGTAGCGCAAACTTATGTGAATTATATATGTTGGTACTTATTAAAGTATTTTTTCCAAAATAACATTTTTTGCCACTAAATTGTGAACACATGGTAGGTTCACAGCAATTTTTTTTCAGGATTTCAGTTTTCTTCCATTTAAATTTGAATGATATGCATAATTAATGGTTTTTGACATAAAACGACAATAATTTCTTCATGTAGAGAATGGATGGTCAATTTTGAGCAAAACCCACAATCTAACATCAGTGCAATTAAAACAAAAATATAACTATCTTCAGATCTTTAAATTGTATAATAAAATTTAAAAAATGTATGTTGTCAGATTGTATCTACAATTTTAAATTGATAACATCTAACTTTTGTGACTAATTAATTGAATTACACAATTAATTTTTAAATACGCAGTGATCTGGTGTATGATAATGCGTTTAGAATGAGATTGTAATTTGCAAAAAAATAAAATTACATGGTTTTACTATTTATTTAGAGATCTGTATCGATGTTACAATATCTTCGGAATGTTGATGTAATTTTCATAATTATATTCACAGCCAAGGACTAAACCTTACCTTGCTGAAGTAATGGCATTGAAATGTGTTCTAAAGGCTGGTTCCTGAAAGTTATTTCAAACTCAAACTCAAAGCATTTATTTCAAATAAACCAATTACAGGCACTTTTGAATTGTCAAGGGGTCGGTCAGTCAGAAAGATGAAGCTAGTTGTCCATTCCAAAACGTAGTAGGTTCCTATGGAGATGAACGGGCAAGAAACTCCACAGACACTCTTTTAAATCAGAATATTGTAACAATGTATTGGTTACCATTCATGTTGACATTATGCAATACGTGAGTACAATTTAGAAAAACGTGCAGGTTAAAAGCGTCCGTAATTAAAAGATAAAAAGGAAACAAAACAATTCAAAAATTGAAATAAGCCGTGGCAGCTAAGAGATGACCAGTCCCTACTGATGGCGCCCGTTCACGAACATGACGCATGGATCAGCACCATTTAGCTCAACCATCCGAAACAGTTAACATTTAGGAAGTGCCTCAGCTGCCGGCGACGGTTCCTGAATTGGCTGCCGGCGCCGGTTGCTGAATTCGCTGCCAGCGCTGACTTTGGAAAAAAAAGCGGAAAATGGGGTTGGCAGTTTGGCGTATGGAGCAGATAGGCGGGGTAGGAACACCTAATTAAAAAAACATGTATTAGATATAGCATTTTTTCTATTTCCATAATCAATCATTTCCATATTCTTGGCTGCCGGCAGTAATGTATTGCCGGATCCCAACGGCGTTATTTTTAGGTGCCGGTGCCGGCAGCAGAGGCACTCCCTAATATTTCGTGCATCGATATTACACGAACTTTTGAAAAGGGCGGGCAGACTTTTAGTAGGTACTTTTTTAACTGTATGGTTTACTGTATGGCTCCGGTCATTTATAATAAAATACCCAAATCTTGGAGGGAATTGCCGGTATTGTTATTCAAAAAAAGGCTTCGTAATTTTTTAGTGAGCAAAGCGTACTACTCCATAAGTGACTTTCTGTCTGAAAAAGAATTTAATTAATGTGAATGCAGTATGAATGTGATTTATTAGTAATTTATTAGTGTTGGATTTAATTTAATTTGGAAATTTGACATGAAATTGTATACTTATCTAATTAATTGTGAATTTGCTGTATGATTTTGATTTGAAAATTGACATGTTATTATTATAAATTGTGGACCTAATTAATTGTGAATACATAAATGACATGATTTAATTTTATTAGAAAATTGTGAATTTTTGTATGCCTATCGGCGGGACATAGACGGACTCTGTAATATCTATATTTTAACATCTTCTAACCTATGTACACAAAATAAATGAATTTGAATTTGAATTAAACGTAGGTAGGTAACATCACGGCAGTTTTTCCCGATGGGTTAGGCAGAGGTGTAGGTACCTATAGTACCTACCTACACCCACATTTCGCCAGTTAGGTATGTTTTAAGTCTCATAATAATAGAGGGCGAGCCTATTTCCATCAACCGGGCACATATCTAGAAAAACCCCATTTACATTTTGCCCGACCTAGGGGACCTAGGAATTGAATCCAGGGCCAGGCTCAGCGACCACTAGATCATTAACAGTCTCTTAGATTAACTTACGAAACTTGTCGGGAAAATCCGTAAACAAAATATTATTGTTTTTCTTTAAAAATAGGTAAGTAACTTTTTTATACAGGAAAAGTCAGTAGAGTATTGATATTTTTTTTATTTTACGATAAGATTGAAAATTCACCGAAACTATGAATAATATGCATAATTACTAATTGTTTGTTTTGATGAATTAACTGTAAACAATAACAAAACTATAATCATCACGTAATCTAACTGCGCATCATTTGATTTCTATTTTTAGGCTTTTAGGAAAGGTACCTAGGTACTTAGTATTGTCCAGGTGCCCCTCTCAGCCCTCTGCTAGCCATGAGGGGGTCTCACCGTACAACGTAAGTAAGTTGGTGGTAAAACAATAAAGGTACACGGGAGAATAACAATACTTAGCATGTTTATAGCAATATTATTATATATTGACACACAGCACTTGGAAGATTAGGTATGGCTATAATAATAATTACAGACAGCAACTCAAGCCTCGGCATTACTCGGCAAGGTCTATAGATGAAGTGACGACCAGACTAGAAAAAGAGTGCATGGGAGTTGGTTGCGTTCTAAATTAGAATTGAAAATCGACTGGTGATGTGGCCAGCCATAAAAGGATTGCCAGCAATAAATGATCGGATGAGTAGGTATGGAAGGGAAGGACCTCGTCACAGTAGGTATTGGCAAACTGTGGCAGATTCCTTGCTGAACAGATGGCCGATGGGGCCGAAAGGTTCTGGAGTAGCGACCGCGTACCGGAAGATGTAGCGTTGGAAGGTCTCCCACAAGGTGGACCGATATGACCTGATGAAGCGCAGGAAACCGCTGGATGCGAGAAGCCCAGATCCGGTCGAAGTGGCGATGTTTGGGGGCCTATGTACAGCAGTGGACGTCTTTCGGCTGAAATGATGATAATGATTTTCATTTTAACGTTATCAAAATTATCAATTAAAAAGTCGACAGACGTAAAATATTTATACCGTAGCAATAATAGGGTAATTCCTATATTTATTGCTATTTTCCGTTCATAAAATTAAATAGCTAATGCCCGATAAATCTGATAATCTGTAACTGCGAGAACTATGATAATTGATAAATGATAACCAATCTAATACTTGGTGATTTGTCAAAAATATTCGTTTATTCATCTCCTAATCTATACATACATATTGCCTGTATCTTAACACACAATACACGCAGCACACACTTTACCGTGTGACCGCGTTATTCTTCTAGCTAGACTACGCACCGGATTTTTATGCGGTTTTCACTATCATTTAGAGAATTTATTCCGGAAGGTTTATGTGTATGTACTTAGTCATAAAATACATAATATTACACTCTACATAAACCGTTTAAACGCCGTTTAATTTGAACGTCCATGGACCGAATAAGAGTAGGTACCTATGTTTGCATAGATTGTTTGCTCATGAATGAAAGGCGACTAACAAAAGGTAGGTATTTACAAGGCAGACGTGAGTGGAAACGCCAAACAAGCATTTATCAGCCTATAATTTTCCCACTGCTGGGACAAAAGGCCTCCTCTCTGTGAGAGGAAGCGGGCCGTAATCCACCACGCGTGCACAGTGCGGGTTGGTAGATGTCACATGTCTTTGAATTTTTGGTTCTAGGACATGCCGGTTTCCTCACGATGTTTTACTTCACCGTTTTGAGAGCAGTGGCGATGAAATAATTTACACAAAGTAAAGCGCCTGTCAGGGTTTGAACCTACGACCTATAAATCGTAAGTCGTGGCCGTTACCACTGCTGCGCAAAACAATAGGTATGTGACCTTATTGGTGATGTCCTTCAGTTACGTCCTACTCGCAACCGTGGGTGGATAACCAGATGGATGTAAACGAAGCAAAAAGAGTAAGTATGGAAGGATCGTAGCGTAGCATGGCGTTCTGCACCTTCTGGCTACCCCCACGGAAGAAGGCGTGAGAGATTATGTATGTATAACGAACGCGGGACCTGAGGGCCTAGACAGGTGACAATCGCTTCGAAAGGGTTTCTTATATATACGACTTTCAACAGGATTGATAGAATGACACTTTGTCTAGGGCCTCTGAAGCCTGAGGCGGTAAGCGGGCGCATCCCACACAGTTGTCTATAATTAATGCTGTGAATTAAAGGTAACTTGAAGACTATTTTGTCAAAAATGTCAATATGTCTGATTGGCTTTTGTCTTCTGAAGGAGATTCTTTGCTCTTTGTATTAGGTAGGTAGATGCATTTTGCCATTGACTGAGGAGCTCGTGGCTAAGTAATAACAGCCGCACGGGTCGATCCATCAGGTTAAGCTACGCTTGCCGGGGCTGGTCCGTGGATGGGTGACCAGCTTTACATACCGAGACTCCTCCGTGCCTCGGAAAGCACGTTAAGCTGTTGGTCCCGGCTGTCTTTGTGGATCTTTGACAGTCGATACGGGTCGTCAGAAGCTCGAAAGTCTGACATCCAGTCTTACCAATCGTATTACCCAGTTACTGGGTTGTGGAGGCTCAGACCAACAAAAAAGGTGTGGAGGTCAGATAGGCGGTCGCTCCATGTAAAATACTGGTATTCAGCTGCATCCGGTCAGACTGGAAGCCGACCCCAACATAGTTGGGAAAAGGCTAGGCAGATGATGATGAGATGATGCGTTTGCCATTGACATCGCAAATTTCAGACACATTCAGTCAATTAATGCGCTTATCGTAGCTTTACTGTTTACTGCTGGACACTAGGCCTCCGCGTAGATGGACCGACGACGAAGGAGGCTAGAACGGACTGGATGCGAAAGTAGAAAAAAAACATTGCATGGCATTAATTATGATAGGTATTTATCGTTATTTATTTATTTAAACTTTTCGCACTCAAAAAAAAAGGTACAAAGGCGGACTTAATGCTTCCCTACCTGTCTGCCTGCCTGCCTAATCGTTAATTTGATCTTTGGCATACTTGCATAAGCCGTAGACCAATTGAAATGCAATTTTCACATCAATCAATTATCTACTCGACGGCCTATTTTTTAAGTACCTAAATAAACAAATAAACACAATTTCTCGATCTTTAGGACTGAAACAATGCCGATGACATTTTATCAAAACAATTTAACGGTATCAATTTTGATTGTATTTAATAATCTTTTTCCGACAATTATTCTTCCTTCTTTGATTATTATCTGTGCAAACTTATTGACAGCTCAATTAAAAAATATAATCCCTTACCACAGACGAAATAAGGCTTATTTTTTAATGTTTTTCAGATTTTTGATAGCAATATCTTTGTTGATTAGTTGTTAACTTATTTCTATAAAAGTAGTTGATTACTATTCGATAATTAGACAGTAAAACACAGCATTAGACTGTTTAGGACCCTGTCCCGAGTCACATTCAGTGCGACATCGTGAAAAATACGAGTGATTCTTTTTTTTAATATATTTTTTTGTGCAACGACAACGAATTTTAAAATGATCGGTGAGTTTAAAAATAATATTCCGATAGTTAACTGAATAAAATTTATTTTGTGTATCGTTAGTGATAAATGTAGATAAGTCTTCGTACTTATTTCAGAAATTACTTAGATCATATTTATTTATTTATTATAATGTTAATTATCATAATGTTTCTTGGCTTTTTTTAAGTAGGTGCATTTATCCTATTTGGTTTTATGAATCAAATTAAGTAATTTTTTATTGCTTGGTCCTACCTAATTGAAATAATTACCTACCTAACTTTGTATCGGTATCATGGTATTATGAACAATTAGGTACACCTTGTTCGTAGCGACAAGAATAGCTCGGCTGGTGGAAGAGAATAACAAGTCGGCCAAAGTAGTACCAGGGTTCGCTTAAAGTAGGTATTAAAAAATGTTCCCTGCCCAAAGTTCGCCTGCCGCTCCGACCCTTGCTCGAGCCAGCCCGCGCCGCTGAGCCTGTAGCTTTAAAATTCTCTAAATCCGATCTAGCCTGTCCCTTGTTGGCCTGTCCCAGCGACGCCCCAAGTCGAGGTCCGTACCCCACAGGGAGTGCCCTAGCGTGTAGTTGCTTAGTTTTATGCCCTGCCTTAATTTCCGCGGCCTTTTTTTTGGAGGCATCTTCAAGTAATGTCCGGTTTATGAGACGACAACCTCATAGGTTGACCTACGATCTATGCATTTTTTTTTAAAAAGCTAGCTATTTGACGTCATTCGTGATAACTTACAATAACCAAAATAAACCTAAGCTACTAATCTGTGAGGGTATGTATCATACTGAGAGTCTATTGTACCAATGTTTTTTTATTTGAAAAAAAAAAAAAAACTGGAATTTTACCCGGTTGGGTATTATTAGTGGTGTGTGACAAGTCATAACTTATGAGCTCTTGCTAATTTATAATGAAATTGGGGTAATTTAGATAAGTACTAAAAACGTAAATTTTAAATAGTAGGTACCTAGCTACATAATAAATTTCCTAATTTACAAAAAAAAAAAAAACATTGATTACTTTTTAGTCATGTTATTGCGGTACCGAGTGAGGTGTCCCCTTTCGAACCCTTTCCTTTCCCTTTTGTAGGTACCTATAGATACACAAAATGAACTATTTTAAATAGGTAGGTAATTAAGACATTGCTAAATCAACTCAAACGTGGGCTGTGACGCTAATTAATCGGATCTAATAATAAAGGGATTAGGGCGATTAGAAAAAGAAAAAAAAAACGATAAAGGCGAATGAAAACCTAACGCCATTGGTAGATCTGGTGGAATAATAGATATGTCTTACCCACGTACGTGTACCTACCTACAATAGGTATTAGGATTTGATAACGAGTATCCTGTACTTAACTACTTACTTATTTAATTCTGTTTTTTTAATCTTTTAGACTAATTTGACAATTTCAAGTGATTGTTTTTTATTTTTAGGGGTCTGTTCCTTAAAGGGTACAACGGGACCCTATTACTAAGGCTCCGATGTCTGTCTGTCAGTCTGTCACCAGGCTGGAACCGTAATAGTTATACTTACAGTTGAAATTTTCACAGATGATTTACCTATTTCTGTTGCCGCTATAACAAAAAATACTAAAAAACAGAATAAAATAAATATTTAAGGGGGCTCCCATACTAAAAACGTGATTTTTTTACTGAACTCTTCGTGCGCGAGTCCGACACGCACTTGGCCGGTTTTTTCAATTTGGAGTTTGAGATTTGCACCTGTCAAATTAGTGTTAGTCTCCGAGATTAAAAGCAGACTTGCGTAACACTTTCAATCACAATCTGACAGTTTTGTATGATAAGTAGGTATTGTTAATCCATAGGATGAATGAAGGTGGCTGATAGAGTCTGGCAAACGAAAGTTGAACCTGAAAACACGCGCGAAATTTAAAAAAACAAGACTGTTTATCCCTGCACATAGTGCAAGAACACGTGTTCATAATTGAAACTTCATTTCATTTAAATAAAATAAAAATTCAAGTATCAACACGTCATATCGCACTATGTACAGGGATAAACAGTCTTGTTTTTTTAAATTTCGCGCGTATTTTCAGGATCAACTTTCGTTTGCCAGACTCTACATTTTATAACGAAACTAAAACGGGTCATAGACGTGCGAGTAAGTAGGTACTTACGCGTACTTATGGCTCGGCGAACTAACTCGCCCGTCTGTCATCGGTGCGAGCCGCGAGCCAATTTGACAATGAAATTTCGTGTAAGCTTCACGTGTTCTTCAAGGTCGCGAACTTATGGACCGCGTACTGTAAGTACGCACGTCTATCACCCACTTAAGACGGGTGACCTGATTCCAATGATCACGCTATTATCAAAACAATAAATAAATAATAACAAAGAACAGCAAATATAATAAAAGTAGATCAGTGAGTGTAAAGAATATTTAGCTATCTCATAAATCTATGTTAATCCGTCTGTTGAAGTCCATTCACAATTTGTGGTTTATTGACCTTACATTAAGTTTATTAAAACCTTTATACTAATCAGCAATAATCTTGGACACTCATCATCATCAACCTACAGTCCACTGCTGGACATAGGCCTCTCCAATTGCACGCCATTCAGCTCGCTTCTCGGCAACTCTCATCCAGCTGCTACCAGCCACCCTGCTAAGATCGTCGCTCCACTTAGCCTGAGGGCGTCCTACCTAGTTTGTCCGCGGTCTCCACTCAAGAACACGTCTACCCCAACGGTCATCAGCTCTACGGTTAATATGGCCGGCCAATTGATTGCCACTTCACTTTGATCCTTCTGTCTGAGAGGAGCTCGTGGCTAAGTATTATCAGCCGCACGGATCGATCCATCAGGTTAAGCAACACTTACCGGGGTTGGTCCGTGGATGGGTGACCATCTTTACATAGCGAGACTCCTCCGTGACTCTGTCCCGGCTGTCATTCGTGCATATTTGACAGTCGTTACAGGTCGTCAGAAGCCCGAAGGTCTGACAACCAGTCTTATCAAGGGGTATTGTATAGCCCATTTACTGGATAGTGGAGGTCAGATAGGCCGTCGCTCTATGTAAAATACTGGTATTCAGCTGCATCCAGGTAGACTTGAAGCCGAATCCAACATAGTTAAGAAAAGGCAGATTTGATCCTTCTGTCTGAAAACTTGACCCTCACCTTGCTTACGCGCATATCGATTGACTCAGATATGATAAAACATAATAAGTAATTCGACAGGAAACAATTAAAATCGATGCTAAATCGATCGAAATCTTGCAAATCAAACAAAGTATGGAAATAGGAAATGCTTTTATTATCAGCTGGTTATTATCTTTACATCTATGCACTCTCCGCCCTCCAACTCGAGGTCCTGTGGAGTGTTTTTACCTGTAAAGAAAATTAATAATAAATGTGGGAGATTTCTTCGCAGCGGTGTGTGTATGGTATAAGTTTGAACGCACGTTTACAGTGAAAAGAGATATAATGGAAGTATAACGAAATGAAATGAAATTGTTTATTCTGTAAATAGGATATTGGAATCACTTTTACATGCCATATTAAAAAGTTGTAAAAATAAGCTAGATGAGGTCGGCGTTTCCTATCTGACTACTCTGAGAAGAAAGCCCGAAACAAACTCAGAGGTCACAGTCTCTTTTAAAGTCCAGACATAATCTTGGTCTGGACGACCATATAGATTAGAGTCCGAAATGGTCTTTTGAGGAAAGAACCACACAGATTTGAGTGGACCTGTCCAGTCAGTGCAAGCATTTGTCAGTAATTAGTGGAGCTCAACTCAGAACTTAAGGAGCTCAACGTTAACAACACGCTTTAGATGGCAAAAACAGGTAAAAATCTATCGCAAGCCCTCATACCCAACCGTGAACTGACAGTGGACGAAGGAACGCGAGAGCGTAGGTACCACGCTTGCGAAACGCTCTTGATCGCGTGTCGCGGATGACGCCCGCGGTCAAGCTGCTGGGCGCGGTTTGGTAATAGACTTTATATACTGTGTACACGATTTAATATCGTTTAAAGATTGTAAAATCCGTTCCGATCCGATGAAATGCGAACCGTTTCGTGGAAATCATCAATTACGGTCAGTTCACTATCGAGTTTATTTACTACACAATAAGGTGCACGCGTTGCGCAGCACCGCGCATCTCAGATTACTTTGACACATGTCAAGTGTGTCAACACTCGCACTGAAATTATACCTTTTCGTGAAGAAAATAAGTTCGATAATTGTTAAAAAGTGCGCGCAGCGTCGCGTCGCGGTCTGAGCTGATCCTTACGCGCAAAGTTGTGTCTGCACTTGCATCAGTAAGTACTAAGATCGATTGGCCGATAAGCCGTCACGTTTTTTCTACTACAAAAGTACAAACCAGTTATCTTTAGTAAATTATCATACATCTACATATCTGATAGATTACATTTTAAAACATTTTTCAGTGAAAGTAGTGATTATCGTCAAAATCAGATAGATTAAAATCTCTCATAAAATAGTCTGAATTAAGGTTCATAACCGTGCGTTTGCACTGGCGAAACATTCACATAAAAACATGTTGAAATCTCTGTTTTCTGTCAGTGTATCGACTCGCGTTCGCATTGTCACGCAACTTGTTGAAGCGAAACATGTTTGACGTTTCATATCACTCGACATGTTTTGCCACATGTCTTTACAAACCAATTTCGTATCAAAATCTGTATGAATCTAGTAACATGTTGTTAGATTTGTTTTGAAATTTTGGTCAGTTATTTATAGTCCACACATTTTGTATTCCACAAACATGGAAAACCTTGCCAAAGCTCAATAAACTTCATCGTGTCTACTTTGGACCACTCTAAGTTTCGATATAAACACGGGATGTTTACCACCATACTCGGATAACACTAAAGCAAACGTGACAAATCTTTATACAAAACATGTCTATTGTGTATGTTTCTAGACAGTGCGAACGCAGTTTACAACAAATCTTGAGATCTGTCTTAAGACTTACTCATGTTTCGTACAAGGCGAACGCAAGTTCAACAATACAAGTAATGAGATTTGTTTCATGTGACATGTTTCGAAACATCTACATGTTAAATATTTTCTGGTGCAAACGCATAGTTATACTTCAGCTCAAATTCATTGTCTGAACCTTAGAATAATATAATAGGTTTGAACTCAGCTCAAATTCACTCTTTTATCTCGCTCGCACGGTCCTGCTGACACTGATTTACCGAGTGAGAGCGAGACTGAGCGTCACCGGCGGGAAGAAGGCTCCAAGGCGCGAATAGTTTAGGTTATTTCTTTTTACGGTGAAATAATGGTAATCTAATCAGTACATAATTATAAAACAAAGTCCTCCGCGGCGTCTGTCTGTCTGTTCGCGATAAACTCTAAAACTACTGCACCGATTTTCATGCTGTTGTAACCAATGGATAGAGTAGTTCTCGAGGAAGGTTTTAGTATATAATAATCGACAACCACGTGGGCGAAGCGGCGGGGATCAGCTAGTTTAAAATAAAAATAAAACATATTAAACTGCTTTATTGTTAGTACATTCACTATGTAAAGTTTAATGATCTAATTTGAAGCATTTTGTTAAAACCAGCAGTTTATTGTTCGGTTTGGAGGCAACTTTGGATTTTTTTTCTATAGAGAAAATTTTATGTAATCGTGTTTTCGCCAAACATAGGACCTAGCATCTATCCTTAACTTTAACATATATTTATTTCAAAATTAATGCTGCAGTATTTTCGGCATAACGGAGGATCATGCTAAGCAATTTGAGGTAGGGTAGAGCCTTAACATTAATCCTCAACTTTACCTTGGACTTATTTGAAAACTACCTTCCGCCCGCGGCTTCGCCCGCGTGGTATGTCGATAAAAAGTAGCATATGTCCTTTCTCAGGCTCTAGACTATCTGTGTAACAAATTTCATTTAAATCGGTTCATTAGTTTGTCGTGAAAGCGCGACAGACAGACAGACAGAGTTACTTTCGCATTCATAATATTAAGTAAGGATTAATGATACAGTATTTCGATATAACGAAGAATGGTGCTAAGCAATTTGAGGTAATATAGGCCCTTAAGACCAGTTCCTGCCCGCAGCTTCGCCCACGTGGACCCCAATTATTTTTCTAAAATAAAAGTAGCCTTAGCTACTCCTTATAAAATCAACTATCAACCAGTGAAAGTCCCGTCAAAATCGGTCCAGCCGTTTCTGAGATTAGCAGGAACAAACAGATGGACAGAAATTTTCAAAAATTGATTTTTTATTATAAGTACCGTATTATCATCTGCTTAGTCTTTTCCCAACTATGTTGGAGTCAGCTTCCAGTCTAACCAGATGCAGCTGAATACGTACAAGAGCTAAATTCAAACGTTGTGCTCAACACAGTACATAATCATACATTCTAGATGTCAAGTGAATGTACCGTATACTATCATAATTAGGTATTTAATAAAAGCTATTACATAAACAAAAATACATACTTGTGATCAAATCTCCATCAAAATAGAATTTCAGTCTTTCAATTGGTGTTTCCAAGTGTTCGGCACATTTCATCATTGCCAACGCAAGTTTATCTTCCGGCCTCAACGTAGTTTCAAATGGTTTCTTCTTATTCTGGCATTGGAACTTAATTTTAAGGCCGTTCTCATTTTCTTTACTACGCTCCTGTGCTAAATGTGTTACAGTCTGGTTTACGATACCTCCGTCAATGAATTTCGCTATACTATAATTTATAGAGTCCGGAGTATCGTCAACTTTTAGAATCCTATCGTTATAAGTAAACAGTAACTTGTCATTGCCCACTCCTTCCTTCTCGGTGAAGTATTCAAATATCTGTGTGAGTTTCTGATATTTGCGTATTTTGAATTTGAATATTTCTAAACTCTGCCAGTAAACTTTGACAGACATTTCTTCATTATCATCATCTAGCGGGTCCTCATCTTCAATTACCTCAACGTCATTGGTAGCGGGTCTTGTTGAAAACAACTGTTGATTATCGGACTGGTCTGGGTACTCATCTGTGTTGCCAACGCTGTACGTAGGATAATATGGGGAAGAATTTGATGGAGCGGAGTCAAATAATGGATTGGAATTTATTCCGAACATTTCATCGAACATAGCCCACAACTCTCTCCTGGTGCGGCCGCGGCCTCTAGCCCTTGCTCGAGAGCCTCTGCCTCTTGCTGAACCACCTCTGCCTCTGGTAGAACTACCTCTCCCTCTCAATGCCGTAGTAGAAGTTTCTGGCTCAGAAATTTGTGCTATGGGTGCAATGTTTTGTTCTTCAGGTGCTGCAACTGCTGAAACTGCAGGACTAGTCCTACCTCTAGTAGAATTTGAAGTTCTTCGCCTGGTAGACCTCGTTTCCCGCTCAGCGGGCTCAGAAGTATCACTTGAGGCCTTCCGTTTGCTGCCGCGTCCTCGCCCGCGGCCTCTAGGTTTCGCCTTACTGTTGTTAGCTATTATCGCGTCCAGCGAGAATTCATCATTGTCTGTGCTATTTACAGTTGTATTTAAGTCTTCTGCGATGATTTCTGTAGTATTTTCAACGTTTTTTGTCAACGTTTCACTAGTTTTTGAGAGTTCGGTAATGTCATTTAGAACAACGTTATCAACATTTTCTTTTACGATTGTGCTTTTGATTTTTTTTAGTTTCTGAGCTATGTTACCGTAACAATCGTCTTCGGAGTCCGAAGAAGACATTTTTATTATGTTTTAGCACAATAACATCATTTCACATTACTACACTCGATAACAAATTCAAAATATTTGAAGTATGTAGTGATGTAGTACAAAGCGTTTGCGTTATTGCGTTGTTTGTTGCTGAAATTATCGATAGTTCACACATTCTAATGAACTGCGGAAAATATTTTGTGGATATATGCTAGTAGGTATCATGGTGATAAGCAAAATTGTAAAATAAATTTTAGCAACGCTTATTAAATAGGTACGTATTTTGATAAGGAAAACCATTTTACTTATGTGAATCGATTTTAATTACCTGATAACGGTATTTTCCAAAACGTTATTTTTATTTTACGATCACTACAAACCAGTTTTTAAATAAAACGTGTTTTTTTCACCCGTAAAGTCTAAAGTAATTTGAGTTTTATCGATACAGTGTGAATAAAATTGAACTTGAAGGAAATCTCTAGTAACCGGAAATGTCACGTTTGCGTTTTGTTACTTAAGTGGTTATATTAATTGAGATTCTTTAGAGAAAAGAGCTAGCATTTTCTCTGGAAATCGGAAAAGTCAATCAAACAATACATCCAAATGTTGAAGCCTGTTCGCAGTCTAATCTTGTGATAACTAAACGCACAATACGGATGCGTTCAAAATAAAACTGTGTTTTCCTTGTCTGCAATCAACGCAATATTCTTATCATAAAGATTATTGTGGAAAATATGTGATTATATCGGATAAGTAATGGGTGCGATAACATTCACAGTGACACATCAGCATCACACACCGGTGTGACATCACAAACCTCAACGCTTTTTGCCAAAATTGCACGATTGCCAAAATGATGGAGAAATTGGTGAATCTTGGGGAGTCTCGCCTTCTCGAGCCCTACTATGTCCAGCACTGAACGTCTTTTGCCTGAAATCTTCTTTCTTTTTCGTGTGGTTAGTTTTTTGGTGTCAGAGTTTTGACACCCATGGGCCTCTGACTTGGCTTCACATTCCGTCGAGAAATATCTTTCAGGCATGAAGCATGCCGGTTTCCTCACGATGTTTTCCTTCTTCGTTTTTGAAGCAAGTGATAGGTTATACAATACGCGGCACATGAATCCGAAAAGTTATAGGTCGAACTAGAGAAATAGGTACACCAACACGACCTCATTCCGAAGTGGAGACGCGCCTTCCCAAAGATGGATTGCCGGACTCTTGTCAAGAACTCCTTGACTGAGATGGATGTTCCCCAAGAAAGAATGAAATATAAATAGTTTTACTTATAAAAGTACTTATTTTGTTTTTAATAAAGTAGGTGATAATAGTTCGCAATTAGGACCAATAAAATTTATTGAATAAAACACCGAAATATCAGATTAGGTATTTTTTTATTGTATGAAATAAAAAGAAATCAAACCATTTATTTTAATCTTATTAATGTTGTCTTATTGTAACTGTAAAAGTTTTAAATCTATTTTTGATAAATCGAATAGTTATACTTAGATTATTAGGATTATAAACTGGTTTGTGTTGATTGTAAAATGTAAGCACGTAGGCCATTGGGTGTGGTTATCAAAAAATTAACTAAGGCGGAATATACGGTCTGTTCCAGGCCATTTCCCGCTAGATGGCGCTGAAGTCAACATATTTTGTTTATTATGTTTTATTTGAAATTGTAGCATTACTAAGTCGTAGGATTAGTTCGAGCGGTACTCGGCCATTATGGTTTATTGAACCTGGTCATAATAATGCCTCAAAATCCTCCTAAATAAACACAAAGGTGCAAAATAACATCGGCCATTTAATATTCAATTTGCATGAAACGGGCCGTTTATTTGTTAATACATTGAAGGATACTAAACGCCCGTAGGCCACCTTAAGCGTTCTAATAATAAAACCTTTATTGTGTCTTTCAGTGGCCTTCAACTTGTTAAGCCCCCAGTACACGTTGGGCGAGCCGTTGGCCGAGCACGCCCTTGGTAGGACTGGTTGTCAGACACTGTACTACACCCATCTCATATTATTTCGCCGATTGTGTGTCTACTTAGGTTATTAACCTTACCTCACGTAATGCACCATCGGTCAGAATTTGAATCGGTTCGAAACAAATGTCAAATCCATTGCTTCATGTTCGTAAGTTACGTTTTCGAGCAGATTTTTTTTCGAACTTATGTAGCAATGGATTAGACATTTGTTTCAACCCGATTCCAATTCTGAACGATCGTGCATTACGCAATTAGGGTGCGGGTCTATTTAAGATCGCGCAAGGAGGCCCACTGCGCAATGAGGATGCGCATATTGTTTATTTTTATGAATTTCCTATGAACTGGGCTCAAATCCAGAATCTGAATGCTACTGAGAAAATGCTGAAGGAAAAACCCGCGAAAAACTTGCACTTAATAAAATCCATAGATTTCTATCTTTTAATGTAAGTCTTATAAGTGATAGATGTACCGATTAATAAAACATCGATAGTTATCAATAAATTGGTTTACTCGTATCACGATTTTGTTTCTAAGATTTCGTAAACAGATTGTAAATCGCGTGTAAACAGAAAAAATACGCGTGATTTCTGTATCTACGTAAGTATAGTGATGACGTAGAAATCCTTACCAAAACAAAGTCCTCCGCCGCGTCTGTCTGTCTGTCTGTTTGTTCGCGATAAACTCAAAAACTACTGCAACTATTTCCATGCTGTTTTCACCAACGGATAGAGTGGTTCTCGAGGAAGGTTTTAGTATATAATAACCGACATCCACGCGGGCGAAGCCGCGGGCATCAGCTAGTTAGCAAAAAACTAAGTAGATGTAATCGGCGTTTCCTATCTGACTGCTCTGAGAAGAAAGGCCGAAACCCAGAGATCACAGTCTCTTTTAAACTCCAGACATAGGTAATCTTGGTCAGATCATTGTGACGAACAACGCGGTTCGTCACAGTTATAACCTGAACCTGAACCACTTGGTCAGGGCGCCGTACCTTGCAACCTAAACAGGCGCTTTACTTTGTATAAATTATTCCATTCCAACGTTAAAGGAAAACATCGAGAGGAAACCGGCATGTCCTAGAACAAAAAATTCGAAGACATGTGACATCTACCAACCCGCACTGGGCCCGCGTGGTGGATTACAGCCCACTCCCTCTCAGAGAGAGGAGGCCTGTGTCCCAGTAGTTGGAAACGTTATAAGCTGATTATGCTTAGCTTAGTTACTGCGATCAACTAAGTGTAGGTTAATAATAGAGGCTCATTTATTTTTTTTTTTTATATACAAATTGACATTATTGAATATTATATAAAAAATGACATGATGATTACTTGTAAAGTATTGTTTTATTGTGAATGTGAGGACTATGTGGATATTTATTTTTCGTTCTGTTAGTTTTAGCGAAGGTCTGGCAATTTGAGAACTTTATGCGACCTACCCAAATGTCCTTTCTTTGGTATTGTTCGTCGAGTCGTTGAGCTCCTTAAGTTCTGAGTTGAGCTCCACTATTACTGACAAATGCTTGCACTGACTGGACAGGTCCACTCAAATCTGTGTGGTTCTTTCCTCAAAAGACCATTTCAGACTCTAATCTACATGGTCCTCATATGGCCTGACCAAGATTATGTCTGGACTTTAAAGGAGACGGTGACCTCTGAGTTTGTTTCGGCCTTTCTTCTCAGAGTAGTCAGATAGGAAACGCCGACCTCATCTAGCTTATTTTTACAACTTTTTAATATGACGTGTAAAAGTGATTCCAATATCCTATTTACAGAATAAACAATTTCATTTCATTTCATTTCATTTCATTAAAAAAGCGTACAATAAAAGGTCAAAAAGTTCTTAGAGGAGCAATTAAATATTTACTTTTTCCCAAGACGGATTCGGTCCATAAGATCAATATCACATCGAAATTCGATAAAAATCATAAATATTTCAATGATTTGTATCGGGTATCCAATAAATTGGCGGTAAAACTATTATAAACTTCGATCAATCAAATTCTCAGTAAAATCTATAAATGACTTGCGCTATCTTAATAGATCTACCAAATAATAGGTTCATTAAAAATGCCGGATGTAGGTATAAACAACGTGCCGCTTTCGCGTAGGTATTCGTTTTATGAAAATATTTAAATTTCATTAAGTAATCGTTATTCTTATTGATTTATTTACAATTTTCTAAATCACCATCCTGGAGCAACCTGTACTTAAATGTAGCCAAGAGGTCATTTGCCGAGGTCACGGATCATATTTATGCGAATACAAGGAAAACCGCGCAATTTCTTAGAAATTATGCCGACAAAGGATCTTGCCGATAGAACGTAAGCCAGCGTAGGTAGCTTCATGAATGAATCTTTTACACAGAGTGATCTCAATTTTGGTTGTTTTTATTATTTAGTTTGTTTGAAAATTTAAATTTTTCAATTAACGAATTATTAATTATAATTTTTATGTTTACTGGCCACTAGCCCTATCCGTGTGTTAAATTAATGTCGCCATTGTATCGGCACGTTGTATCTATAATTGCCGGTATCATTCAAGGACTTATAGAGTGAAAGGAACAGGGTGAAAAGTTCCTCATCCCCCATAGAAAAGGGAGAAACCTCCGACCTGGTCATCTCTTAGCTGCCACGGCTTATTTTGATTTATTTTAATTTTTGAATTGTTTTGTATCGTTTTATCTTTTATTTACGGACTCTTTTAACCTGCACGTTTTTCTACATTGTACTCACATGTTTGATTCCAACATGAATGATGTAAACAACATATTGTAACAATATTCTGATTTAAAAGAGTGTCCGTGGAGTTTCTTGCCCGTTCTTCTCCATAAGTACCTACTACGCTTTGTAATAGGCAACTAGCTTCGTAGCTTCATATTTTCTGACTGATCGACCCCTTGACAATTCAAAAGTGCCTGTAATTGGTTTATTTTATATAAATGCTTTGAGTTTGAGTTTTGAGTTTGAGGGGGCTTAAAACAGTCACTTTGGCAGAATCATAATAGGAAAATATTATGAATCATCGGTAAATGTCAGAAACTGACAATTCAATTAGGATCTGCGTGCGATTCATATTACGAAATAATTCATCTGTTTAACAATTTTCTATGGAGATTCGTAAAATGGTCCACACATTATGAATTGCTTTTGTGTCTAATTAGAGGAATTGTTATAATGATAGCTGGAAATTCAGGAAATGAATTGCTTTTAGAGGAATTGCTAACACATCAAGCTATACATTTCCATGTGTACCTTTTCCGTGTGTACGTAGTGTCTGGTGGACTGTTGCCCGACGATTTTGATGTCTTTATGTATCTTTTTCGGGATATCTTTTAATCATTATGCTAGTCACGCGTCGAACTTTGCTTGCGCGATCCAGGGTTTTACGTGACGTCAGTATGATGCGATATACGAAGTTCGCATGTGGCGTTGTACGAGTAGATGCCGCCACAATATGGAGTGTAGTTTTATCAGAACAATTTCCAGGGACCCAAGTCTACTAATTTACAAACGTGTCAATGGTCTCGCAATGATGAGTTTTTGACAGATTTGCCATACAAAATCTGTCAAAAACTCCTTGGCTCCCAGATTGAGTGCGAGGAATATGTAGTTCACTTTGACGGATACCGGCTGTTAGTGCTAAAATCAAGCACCATAACTAAAGTACTGTCTCTCCCCCACAGCAAAACTCCTGACCGCAGTGGTGCTTCTGAATGTGGCTCTCGCTGCAGAGCTACCAAAGAAGAACGCGACAGAAGATGGTAACTTTAAAGCTTTCGACCCTAATGTGGACCCGAATGACCTGAGCTGTGACCCTGAAGGACATGTGAGTATTACTTGTACCTACATTCTTGGTTTCTTGAAAAGCTCGTGGCTAAGTAATAACAGCCGCACGGGTCGATCCATCAGGTTAACCTACGTTTGCCGGGGCTGGTCCGTGGATGGGTGACCATCTACATATCGAGCGAGACTCCTCCGTGCCTCGGAAAGCACGTTAAGCCGTTGGTCCCGGCTGTTATTCGTGCATATTTGACAGTCGTTACGGGTCGTCAGAAGCCCGAAAGTCTGACAACCAGTCTTGCCAAGGGGTATCATATTACCCAATAGGGAATATGCATGTGATTCAAATATGGGTCAAATATTTTTTTCTATAAACTATGTTACTTCAGAATTATGCCTCCATCAATATTTTTGAATATAATTTCTTTTTGAGCGAGAAATTAATTTTTAAAAAGTCCCAAAAAACTGTGGGTAATTCAAATACTTGAAAAGGCTAAGAGAGGATGTGACGTAACAATCCGGGATAACAATCAAAATGTCAATGTCAAGTCAATCAACAAGTGTCAAGTCAATGTCAAACGCTCATAGAAAAAGGAGTGTTTGACGTTGACTTGACAGTTGCTTGTCTGTTTTCACGAACTGTGACGTCACCACACCAAGCGCGCCAAATGGAGGGCGTTTAAATAGCCCGGATCGGTTGGATATTTTTAAATATTTTTTTAACTACTTTAAATTGCTTTTTTGCCGTCGAATTTTTTTTTACTATTATTTGACGATGTAAAATATCGAATAAAAATATTTAAAAAATACATGCATATTCCCTATTATTGGGTTGTGGAGAACAGCTAGGCAGTCGCTCCATGTAAAATACTGGTATTCAGCTGCATCCGGTCAGACTGGAAGCCGACCCCAACATAGTTGGGAAAAGGCAGGCAGATGACATTCTTGGTTTCTTCAGATCTGCAGATCTACGCCGCGGTAACTGCCGCGACTTACAAGTAATATAAAAGTCGTAGGTTCGAACCCAACCACGCACTTTACTTTGTGTAATTCATCACCACTTGCTCTCAAAACGGTGAAGGAAAACATCGTGAGGAAACCGGCATGTACTAGAACTAAACATTTGAAGACATGTGACATCTACCAACCCGCACTGGGCCCGCGTGGTGGATAACGGCCCACTCCCTCTCACAGAGAAGCCTGTGTATGTTCCAGCATGGGAACATTATAGGTTGATTATGATACGATATGATAAACTTTGAGGTTCAAAAATGCCTTTTAATGGCCTACTTGAAATAAATGATTTGACTTTGAATACTACTGTACCTATGTACAACACGAATCAGTAAATTGCGCAAAAGGGATGTTGCCTGAGTAAAAAAAGTAGACACGTATATTTTGGTTTATCATAATTATTAATATAAAAAATATTTACATAAAACGTTTTACGTCACAAATCTACCGACCAGTGACGTCATGCCACTTTAACTCAATGCATTGCCGTAATTTTTTGATTCCTTAAAAAAATAAAAAAATCTTGTCCTATCGTTTTTAATAACATACCGAAATCGGTTCGGTGAATCGATTTTGCGGACGGAAACAGACCAGCCCGGACGACGGACCGTGGGTGTACGTGCGGGGTAGCGCAGACATCGGAAGTTCCTCGGTGCGCGGTGCGTGGCGGTCTGTGGTCGTCTGCCTAGCGTGTCCGTCTGCAATATTGCCGATCGTAGAATTCCAACAAAAGACGGACAAAATTGCTGTAAATTACTAATTGTAATCACGTGTTTCTCTTCTTCCAGATCTTCTTACTTCTGCCTCACTTCACGGACTGTACCAAGTTCTACATGTGTGCTCACGGCGAGGAGGTAGAGTTCTCCTGCCCGGGAGGACTGATCTTCGATTTTCAACTACAGGTAATTATAATATCGTCTTCCATATCCCCTTATCAGCCAGTTCTCTCTCTTGCATCCGTTAGCTCATCAAGTCAGCCTATCGCAGTCCAGTGCGGGACATAGGCCATTGGCTGCGCCACAACACCCTGTCCCTTGTCTTCCACATCCAGTCTGTCCCAGCCACTTTATTTAGGTCGTCGGTCCATTTAGGTAGTGGGCGTCCCACACTACGATTACTGATACGCGGTCTCCACTCCATACTATAAAAATATCACCAAGGAACATATACTCACCTACGGCGAGATGGAAACTTGAGCGATGTCAGCTGTCAATCATTTCAATTCTAGGAATGACAAGCATTAGGTGAAATTCTAAGCATGACAGCTCACTAGCTCATTTCATCTAAGTTTTCGTATTGCGTAACATAATTTCTTTACCGATTAAAACTAATTTGTTTCATTTTGACAGTTCAACAACATTCATTGCGTCATTTACGTTGTTGAGAAGACTTTTTTTTTTCGAACTTATGAGGCAATGGATTAGACATTTGTGTCAAACCTATTCCGATTCTGATTGATCGTTTATTACGCAATTATGGTGCAGATCGGCGACTCATTTACAAAACTCACAACACAAAAATAAAGCGTACATCATTAGAAGGTCAATGAGTTTTTAGGGGTATGAGGAACAGGGTGTAAAGTTCACTCATCCTCTATAGACAATCCTCAGATGGGTGTCGTATCTGGCGGGCAACTGCCCAACGATTGATGTCGGAATCTATACTACAAAGATAGCTTGATCTCTGCAACATATGTCAAACTGACATTCCTAGATTTCACTTGAGTCCAATTTAGAATTCAAATGAATTCAAAATCAATCCAAATCATGATGATCGCAATAATTCAAATGTGAAATTGATTTGATTTAATTTGAATTCATTTGAGTCTTTGTTTCATTTTAATGACAGCTGTCGCAGAGATGAAGCTATCTTCTATTAGTTTAATTGTCCATAGCGCGGTAAACTCTAATTGCGCGATGCAGGATTTATGTGACGTCAGGATTTTTGTGTGACGTCTGGTCTTTGATGCGTAGTACGCATATGGCGATGTAGATGCCGCCACAAATTTTTAAAGGATCAATAAAATATTTCCCATATTAATCACCAGGTTTGCAACTGGGCATGGGCCACGACCTGCCAACTGAGGACGCCTAAGGATGAGGATGAAGGTTCAGGAGACGAGGCTGATAGCCTTATTGGATTCTTCTCCGATGAGCTGGAACAGCATCCCGTTGGTAAGGATAACTTCAAACTACTCTCTTAGAATTTAAATTACCTAAATATTTGACGGTTTGTCTCCTTAAGCAGAGGAGTACCTATAGTACATACACCCACATTTCACCAGTTATATTTAAGTCCCATGTAATAGGGGGCGAGCCTATTAAAATTATAAGTTTGTAGAAATCATCATCATCTGCCTAGCTTTTTCCCGTGTTGGGGTCGGCTTCCAGTCTAACCGGATGCAGTTCAATACCAGTACTTTATGTGAAGCGACCCCCTTCGGACCACATGTTACTTGTAAAAACGAGAATAGTTTTTCAACAAGACAGTCCATAACACTATACACCATGTCATTCCCAACTTTCAGAACTTGGTAATAAGATTGTTTTTTCTTTGCAGACACCGTAGCGAGCGTGCGACCAATTTCTCCAGAGCATGGCAAGTACAACAGCATCCTCAACTGCGCAAGAGCAGATAATGCAGCGAGACAAGTGCCTTACAAGTAAGTATCAGTTTGTTCGAGTTGGTTTCAAAGTTAATTCCTTCCTTCCTTGCACCCTTTTTGAGCAGTGGTAGCCCAGTGGTAACGGACACGACTTACGAGTTGTAGGTCGTAGGTTCGAACCCTGACAGGCACTTCACTTTGTGTAAATTATGTCATCGCCACTGCTCTCAAAACGGTGAAGGAAAACATCGTGAGAAAACTGGCATGTCTTAGAACCAAAAATTCGAAGACATGTGACATCTACCAACCCGCACTGGGCCCGCGTGGTGGATTACGGCCCACTCCCTCTCACAGAGAGGAAGCCTGTGTCCCAGCAGTGGGAACATTATAGGCTGATTATAGGCTGATTATTAATCCAAAGTTACCTCTAAACAGAACTATAAACTGCTGCTATTCAAAAAATACTTTAAATTAGATCATGAAACTTTGCATAATAACTGAACTAACTATAAAGCAGGTCTTATGTTTTTTTTTTATTTTTATTTTCACCGTAAAAAGCAATTACCTAAACTTTTCGACGCTTAAGAGCCGCTAGCGCCCCACTCCGTCTCATTCTCACTCAGGTCGCGAGTAGTATGGTGCGAGTGGGATAAAATCTAAGGTAGGGTGCGCCCTTAAATAAACAATAATACTTTGCCCGGCCTGGGAATCGAACCCAAGACTTTTGGCTCTTCGGCTCAGCAGTAACGCCTGGGCAAGCGGTCAGATTATGAGAAACTAATAAAAACCCTTTTATTTTCTCAGGGGTGACTGCCAAAGGTTTTGGAGGTGCGTCGCAGGAGTGCCCCAAGTGGCGTTCTGTTCCGATGGACTATTCTTCAATGACCAGACCCAGCAGTGTGACTTCGAAGCCAATTCGAAGTGCGTGCTGGCACAAGAAGACGAATTGAAGAGTGAATTTATAAGATACGAGGAATAATTTGAATCTGCAGACTTCTGATGACTTTTAGAGTGTGATGCAGACTTTTAGAGCGTTGATTTTTGGCTTGATTTTGATACCTGTCTGTATTCGATTTTTAATACGAGATTTTTTTAATTTTTTTAAGTACCTAAGCGCGAATTTCATCAACCTTTTATACCGAGTGTATGTCCTATCCTATGAATAAATTTTGAATTCTTTACAGTTTTTCCATACAAAAACTGTCAGACGACAATTTTATTCCACGAATAAAAATAACTGACTTTGATAAAATCAACCCTAAATCATTTTAATATTAATATTTATTTTTCATAATTTCCCAGAAAAAAATATTTTTCAGACAGTTTTTTTTTAGCTGACGGGTGTCAAAATAATGGTCATAACTTAATTTCCTACATCAGTAATTATAATATTACACAAATAAAAATATGCTTGCTGGCTCATTCATCATGGCTCATTATGCTCTAAACAACTGGACAACTTTGCAGCTCTGCAGTGAGTATTATTAGTGATAAAATGAGGTGTAAGTCATTTTGCAGAGTGCCGAGTTATATCGATGAATAAATGGTTATTTCTCCAAGTTTTTGATAGTCTATTGAGCTTACTCCGCTGTCAAATTTTATGTTAATTTAATTGGCTTTTGTTATTTCGGTTAAACATACAATCACTGCCGATAATGTGCGCTTTGATCATTTCTAACGTGTCGATAATTATCGTCGTGGAGCGTCGCGTCCACGTCCAAATTTATGGAAATTTCCGTTCACGTTATCGTTATAACGTGCAAAATATGTGCACTGAGCACGTTAGAACGTTATTGTGGACTTATTGTGCACGTTATATTATAACGTTATTAAAGGAGTCTTCATATTTATCCATACATTTTACTTCCCTGTGTTATCGTGATGCCGTGACGCGCACGTGAACTTCCTCGTAATTATATTACGATAGAAATTAGAAAAGCGCCTCACTATTACGAGTTTGACAGCTGTCAATTTCGTTAACATGATTTTGGCAGCGTATTCAATATTTGTGTTGATCAGACTTTCGGAGACTAAGTGTTAATTTTTCATAGCGTGTCTGTAGATCTTATAAATAATAGTAATTCAGTAAATTAAAACATGTAAAATATTATACCAATACTGATTATTATACCATTGTGTTATGTTTAAGTATTTTATTGTATAATTAAGTATTTGTTTTCATCCCCAATTGTACAGTATAATGGTTAAATTAATTTATATATAATGTGTTTTAAAAAAATAAAAAGAAATGTTATTCTAGATGATTTTGGTTTTAATTTTTTCTGTCAAAAATATAATGTAAACCACTCCTTTTTTTTCTGTATAGAAAACGAAAATTACAATAACATTCTGTCAAGTACATATTTCAGCGCTAAGTATTTAGTTTGACAAAGGCTCTCGCAGAACTGTGTGACGCGATTCCGGCGGTAGAACTATTTCCATGAATTTTTCATAGAAATTGTTCTACATACTATAAGAGTCGCGAATCGCACTGTCGTATGGCGCGTGTCTGTGGGAGCCTGAAATCGCAGGTTCTAGAAGCATGACATTTTGCACAAAAGTCCTTCATAAAGCGAAAGTGGGCAATAAAGTAGTTTTGAAAATGCATCCCCTAGAGCAGTGGTAATCAAAACCGTTCGTCGTTTGTTCAGATGTTGCAAAACTTGTTTCACAGGGTCCAAGTTTCATTATTTTTTAGACATAGGAGCAGTATCGTCAAGGCGTCTGGCTGAAATGAAAGATTATGGCTGTGAAATTATGATCCAACGGCAACGTATAGATATCATCGAAAAGCAAATAGTTGTTAATGAAAAGTCCTCAAACATGCTAACAAGTATGCCAAATATTAATTCTCATAAGTTACCCGTGGGTTTCCCAGATCGCATGGTTTCGCCGCAAGAATTTCCGCATCCTCTCTTGCCACTGGTGTCATCTGTCCACAGTCCCACATCACAACCACTGATAAGCGGCGAGCAGCCGTCCAAAAACACATATAACACCAGGATATTTACGACGGGGAAGGCCCAACCACGTCCTCGCCGATCTGTCATACGCGCAACCGGTGCAGCTGATACCGATTTAAAAACCCTGGAGCCTGTGAAATATATTCACGCTTGGAATTTTCATCCAGACGTTTCTATGGAGAACATTCAATCCTACCTTCACAAAAAACACCCAAACAATACCTTCTCGATAAAAAAGCCTGATCCAGAGCACTCCAGACATAACTGCTTCATACTGGGAGTACCTTTGCACCTGTTTGAGTATTACTTGTCGCCCAACAACTGGCCTAATAATACATCACTTCAAGAATGGTTCACCTACAGGAATGCGATGAAGAAGACTGAATCTGATGGTACAAGTAAAACATTTTTTCGTGACAAAAACTAAAAAGCTAGATTCGATTTTTTACCAAAACGTCCGAGGACTGAAGTCAAGACGTTCGGAAATTAAAAACATATTGCACACCTTCCCATGCAATCTACTAGCCTTAACAGAGACTAGGCTCGATGACAGCGTTTTTGACTCCGAGGTCTTCCCGCAAGAATACGCCGTGCTGCGGCGTGACCGGGTGGGGCGAGGCGGCGGCGGAGTGCTGCTGGCCGCGCGCTCGCCTTACTCATTCACACGCCTGGACTGCAAGCCAGAACAGTGCGACGAAATAGTGTGTGCAATAGTTACCAGAGATCGATTACGCTTCGCGTTTTGTGTTGTCTATTTAGCTCCTAATGTACCTGATTCTAGATATTATTCCATTTTTAATTGTATAAGAAGAATTATATGGTATGTTAATAAACTGCCTCTAATTGTATTAGGAGATTTTAACCTTCACTCCGCTAGTGTAACCATACGTGATGATTTTGAATTGTTTCTTTCTGAATGTAATTTATTGCAGGAAAACATCGTTCTGAATGATCTCGGCAAAATGTTGGACTTGATATTGGTTAACTCTTGCGTGGCGGGAGTCTCAGTTTCAGTATGTTCCGGCATTGTATCACCTGAAGTTCATCACAAACCATTAGATATCACCGTTAATATTAACACACCTTTTACTATATCGAACAATAACAATGCCTACTGTTGTAATAGCTCAGCTACTAGTACAACTACAGAGCGCAACTTTCGTAAGGCTGACTTTTTAGAATTATACTCTGGTCTTGATGCTATAGACTGGGAGCCAGTATACTCTTGTGATGATGTCGAAGCTGCTGTTGACACCTTTTATGGTTTAATTAATAATATTATCTGCCAAACCGTCCCCCTGAAAAATAGTAAGGCAAAGCGACAGCATTACCCCAAATGGTTTACACCTACCTCTATTAAACTTAATAACATGAAAAATCATTACCACAGACTCTATAAACAGAATGATCAAAATCAATTAAATTACGCATTTTTTTCATACTACAGGCGCTTATTACGGAAAAGTACTGTATTGCTATTCTGTAAACATCACGCCGTGAAAACTTAGGTGAAGTGAGCGTGGAGTGAGCTGTCAGTGTCATTCCACCTGATGCTAGGGATGTCCAAGCTAATACATTTACAATCATAATCGAGATTTAATAATATTTTAAAGCTAGTAGGTATTTAAGTGTCTAAACATTAGTACTTTTCAGGGATGATAAAATAGAATAATAGATATTCAGTCAGAAACTCAATTTTGTTTTACCTACTCAATATTTTTCCTAGACTAGTCCCGCGAGCGCGTTACGTAAGTACCTACTTACAATAAATAATATAAAACATACCTACCCGTTTAATTAAGCAAGCTACTAAAGAAAATGCGCATCAATATAGTTTGTTAATATTTACCCATTGTTAGACTGTTTATTTATATCAACGCAATCCCATGACCCAATCGCGGCTCAGGCTATAGGACTTAGTCTAGGAAAAAAATTGAGTAAGTAAAACAAAATTGAGTTTCTGACTGAAAATCTGTTTTGCTATTTTATTTAAAGCCTCCTTAAATAGTACTAATGTTTAGGCATTCAAATAATAGCTTTAAAATGATATTTATTAAGTATCAATAGAATTAGAATAAAAATATTATTAAAATCTCGATTATGATTGTAAATGTAATGCTTGGGCATCCCTAGCTTCAGTGACACTGACAGCCCACTCCACGCTCACTTCACCTAAATTTTCACCTAGGTTTTTACAGAATCGACCGGCAGAGGCGGATTTTGCTTCGTATACTAACCGCATACAATCTAATATAAAACGAGATCCAAAGACTTTTTGGAACTGTGTGAAAAATAATAGGGAAAACAATGAGCCGGCTACCTTTGGCGACATGTCACCGACGCAAGTGGCTGATGCGTTTTCAAAATACTTTGGTAGTGTTTTCCTGCCAAACATTCCATCACTGGATCCCGAGCTTGCTCTCGCATCGGCAAATAATTCTACTAATTGCGCATCTCAACAGATCAATATAGACTACATCCAGGAATCTGAGGTTCGTGGGGCTATGGCTCGGCTTCCTCCTAAATCCACTCAAGGTCCAGACGGAATACCCCAGTATTTGGTTAAGGACGGCTGTGCAATTTTCACACAACCCTTGCATTTTATTTTTAACCTTTCCGTAGTTTCAAATGTATATCCAACTGTGTGGAAAACGTCTAAAGTACTTCCGGTACACAAAAGTGGCCCAAAAAGTGACATTAAGAATTACAGGCCAATAGCAGTTTTATCCATATTCGGTAAAGTGTTTGAATCGGTGCTTTATAAAAAAATATACAAGCAACTGCAACGGTGGTTCGTAGATGAACAGCACGGATTCCTGTCAAATCGCTCAACTACGTCTAATTTGCTTAATATAACAACATTACTAGCTGGAAATATCAATTACAAAAAGCAAGTCGATGTGGCTTATTTCGACTTCCAAAAAGCTTTTGACCGCGTCGATAACGACATACTTTTAAGCAAATTAGCCATGGCGGGTTTCTCTCCAGCGTTGCTTAAATTCTTCGCAAATTATCTACACGAACGCAAGCAATATGTCACATATAAATTTGCCAATTCTGAGTGCTACGCGGTCACTTCTGGCATTGGGCATTTGGGCAAGGCACTAACCTCGGGCCCCTCTTTTTTTTAATAGTCATTAACGATTTGCCTGCACGAGTTAAACACTCCACAGTCTTGATGTATGCTGACGATGTTAAAGTAGCTCTACCCATTGTCAACTCCAGCGATACAGCTGCATTACAACTCGATATCGATAGCATACACACTTGGAGTGCCGCTAATAACCTCAACCTCAATGTTGGTAAATGTGCGATTATGACCTTTTCAAAAGCTGCACAGCCCATAAACAACACCTACACTTTGAACAACGAGCCCTTGAAGCGAGTTTCCACCATGCGGGATTTGGGTACAAATTTTGATTCTCACCTCACGTTTAATCAACACATAATTGAAACCTGCAACAAGTCCCGCAAAAACTTAGGTTTTGTTTTGCGTCAGGCTAAAATTTTTAATAATCGACAGACCATCATCTTATTATACAACTCATACATCCGCAGTTTGCTAGAAACCAACAGTGTAATCTGGAACCCTCACGAAAAAAAATATACTTTGATCCTTGAAAGGATACAAAAGTCGTTTGTCCGCTACCTTTACTTTAAAATGTATGGCTATTACCCGTATATGTACCCAACACCATTCATACTGGGTATGGTGAATTACCAGAGCTTAGAAGTAAGGAGAAATATTGCAACCATCAAATATTTCTACCGTCTAGTCCGAGGTTCCCACTTCAATTCTTCTCTATTGCAATTAATTTTACCCATTCGACATACACTTCGCACACGACAACGTCCCCTTTTTTCAATACCCCAAAGTTCCGTGACCCTTAAAACAAGTTCGTTGTATGTAGCCCTCACGCATATAAACAACATTTTACTATATGACGAGTCCTTAGATCTTTTCGCTAGTACTGAGCTGAGATTCCTGACCACTGCTGCACGATATCTGGAATCCATAGCTGCACCTAGTACCATCTCATTGCATTAGTTAGATTAACCAAAACTACTATATTTATATTTGTACACTAATTTCAATTGAACACTATTTAATTCCATCCTAATTCTATTGTATTTAATTTTGTAGAATTCTATTTTATTTGTTGTTTAATTTTTAATTATTCTACTTAATTTTGTATAATTGCGAGTAAATTTAGTTTTGTTTTGTTTTAATTTTATGATTGTCTCTTATTGTTATTAGCCTATAACTTGTGTGTTTGGTGTCTTACTACTGTTAGTGCAAGTTGGTGATTAATAAATAAATAAATAAAAAGTATCGCATAAAACAGTAAAGCGCCTACTTGTAGTTCCGTTGTATCCTGCATAGACACGTGATTAAGCAAATGCCGCCAAATCTAAAATTAGTTCTTGAGAGGCTTTGAGGAGCCCCTCAAAGCCTGTGGGGGCTCCACGAAAATACTGGTTCATTGTGACCAGTAATTTCGCGAAGCAGAGTCTTTGTGGAGTCCAGGGGCTCCGCGGAACACACTTTGAGTAACACTGCCCTAGAGGAGTTAGATAGGGGTTAAAAGTTTGTATGGAAATCTGTCATTTTTGCGAATGGGAAATGCCATCGGGGACACGGCTCGTTTTCTGCATTTGTACTCTTCATTATGAATAACTTTCACTATTGGACCAAACCAGAAATCGCGAAAAAAACATCACCTGTTCCCTATATTTATGTTCGCATACCTCATCAAAATGTAGGGAACAGCTGATATTTTTTTTGCGATACACCTTATATTTAAGTACAAGGCAAAAAAGTAATGCAACATTTAAAAAAAATCTTTTATTTTTTTGTTTATCACTACTTTACTCCTTTTTCTTGAACAGATCCGCAGCCGGTACATCCACCTTCTCATAAGGGTAGTACGGATGATCTTGCCAGAAACTGGGGAACACTACCCTGTAGTCTTTATTGAATTTGCCTGTAAATAAGTATTAGTAATTAAAAAAACTAAGTAAGAAGAAGACTTGTCAGTGTTACTTTCGTGAACCATTGAGCTAACTCAAAGTGTACTGAAACAGTTCTGTAACCATCTCACCGTGAAAACTTAGGTGAAGTGAGCGTGAAGTGAGCTGTCATTGTCATCGATACCTACTGCAGTGGTATTCTGTGAAAACTTAGATGAAGTGAGCTTAAAGTGAGCTGTCACTCCGCCTCATGCTAGGGATTGACAGCTCACTTCACCTACGTTTTCACGGTGAGGTGTTTACAGAATAGACCGGCTGATGCTTAGGTAGTGACAGTTCACTCCAAGCTCACTTCACCTAAGTTTTCACGGAGAGATTTTTACAGAATAGCACAACTGTTCCCCTATCAACACGACTCAGCAGTCAGCAGTATGACTACAAAGTTAACATGAAGTCCACTGCCAAGCGCCAAGTTATTTTCAGAACAAAGTATTCAATACAATTAGAAGAATCAAACAAATTAAGTGAGTCTGCAGACTTTCTTATGTCTGCAGATTGACTTCTACAACTCTGTCTTCAACACTTACTCAAAGTCTCCATTTCTTCGTTGCTCAGTTCGAAGTCAAACACGTCGATGTTCTCTTCCAGTCGGTTCTTCTTCACTGACTTGGGGATAGGAGCTACTCCTCTTTGCACCTGGAAATAAGCGTTTTTTATAGGCTGAATCAAACAATATGGATAATGCTCTTAAGGGCGTACCCTACCTCAAATTGCTTAGTATGATCCTCCGTTATGCCGAAAATACTGCAGCACTAATTTTGTAATAAATATATGTTAAAGTTGAGGATTGATGCTAGGTCCTATGTTTGGCGAAAACAAGATTACATAAATTTTCTAAACCGAACCATAAATCACTGGTGTAAAAAAAATACTTCAAATTAGATCATGAAACTTTGCGTTAACTGAACTAACTTTATAGCAGTCTTATGTTTTTTATTTATTTTCAAATTACCATTATTTTCACCAAAAAAAAATCAATTACCTATACTATTCGAGGCTTTATAGCCGCCAGCTCCCCACTCCGTCTCGCTCTCACTCAGGCCGCGAGTAGTACGGTGCGAGCAAGATAAAATCTGAGGTAGGGTACCGCCTTAATGTTTTATTAAGGACCTATAATTGGAGGTGGAAGATAGGCTGCGAAATAATATTGCTACTGGACAGTAGATTGGGAGAGGCTGTGTTGAAATAGGTATAACATCCTTACATATTATAAAACGAAGTCCTCTACCGCGTCTGTCTGTCTGTCTGTCTGTTCGCGATAAATTCCAAAACTACTGCACTGATTTTCATGCTGTTTTCACCAATGGATAGAGTGGTTCTCGAGGAAGGTTTTAGTATATAATAACCGACATCCACGCGGGCGAAGCCACGGGCAAAGTGCTAGTTGATAATACATACACACCTTACATTCCGTCTTACTTGTCCCCTATAGGAGACGTCTTGACCGGTTTTGATAAATGTCATTGAAATTACCAAAGAGCCTCAGCAGAACATCTTAAATCAGCTCAAATTACAAAAAAAAACAACCGACTTCAAAAAAAACACTAAAGAAGTGAAAAATAACTTTAATTTCGGAAGTCGGTGGCAAAAAACGAAAATTAAAAAGCAAAGACACCGACTTCCAAAATTAAAGTTATTTTTAAGTTTTTTAGTGTTTTTTTTCGGTTGGTCGGTTGTTTTTTTTTTTTTAAGTTTTTATTTTTCATTTTTTAGTGGTGGTACCTACCCCACACAAGTTACTACCTGCTACTCGTATGTAAATAACAGTGAAGGAGTCTAATAATTAAATCGTCTACATAGACTGTGGGAAAAATACGTAATATTGAAGCTAGCTCAAAAACTACGCAAGCAAATTTAATAAAATTTATATGGGACCATCTCGGGAGTAATACCGTAATACCCTTTCGAATTAAAAAATAATTTTTAAAATCGGTTCATAAACGGCGGAGTAATCGGTGAACATACATTAAAAAAAAAAAAAAAACCAATCATCCGAACGTAGTACCTCCTCCTTTTTTGAAGTCGGTAAATAAAAAATGGTAGAGTGCGTTTCATCAACTATGTAGTTCCTTGGCCGTTTGTCTCCACTGATAAACTTAGGTAGCACCCTTGCTCACACGAATACGCAACGGCGGCGCTACCTAATAGTTTTGGCATTTAAGGGGGATGCGCTAAGGCAGCCCGCGAAATTCAAATTTTCTTACGTTTTTTGCAATTTTCAGGCCAGTATCAGGTTGTATGTTGACCTAAATATGATTTGCGGCCGTAAAAAATATGGATTTACAGAATTATAAAATAATAGTCCTACAGACCGTATTTCAAATCTCAACGGAGACTAGCCTTCGGCGCGGGAGATATTATAGTGCACAAGTGTTTGCGCAGACATAAGTGCACTCTCTCTTCCCTCACTCTTATAGTCCGATGGGACGGCAATCCGACACGACCGGAGAGAGATCAGGCGTAGGACCAACGGCTTAACGTGCTTTCCGAGGGACGGAGGTAACACACCGCCAACTTCCAAATTCCGGGCTGTAACTACGAAATTCCTGATGGAAAAATCCAATAACACTTTGACCGACCCGGGAATCGAACCCAGGACCCCACGCCCCATTGGTCCCGTGTTCGCAAGCGCGACTGCAGAATTATAAACATAAGAATCAACAATACAACTTTCTAAGTTCAGGTAAGTGCATTGAATGACGATTTCATGAAATTTTCAAATCCATATTTGTTATGGCCGCAAATCATATTTACCTAGATCAACATACAACCTGATACTGATTAGATGAAAGGTCAGATTAGATTAGATGAAAGGTCATAAGATTAAATTATTTCTCGGCCTTACATAGTCAACTGATGAGTTAGCTATTGGAGGTTTTCGTCTGCTTGACCTACACTCACCAAATATCTCAGCACAATTTGCGGCACACTCTTCCCATACTTCTTGGCTAACTCCACAAGTGTGGGGTCATCGGCTCTGGGAGCTGGTGGCGCTGACTCCTGGCTGAATAGAGAACCGAAAGGCGTGTATGCCATCATCACTATGTCCTTGCTCTTACAGTAGTCAGCCAGCTTGTTTTGGGCTAGGTTTATGTTTACCTGGGGATGGAAAATGGCTGGAAAATTAGGGTTACCTAGGAATAGGATTATGATAATGTAGTGTGCTACAATGATCTCCTGGCTCATGAATCAGTCTGAAGTTAAAAGAGTTACGTGATAGAAAGAGAGGCCTTACCTGTACAGGTTGTTAGGGTAAACACCGTTATCCTTTCAACCAGTGGTTTGGTTTCATTTATAGAACGTAAAATCAATGGAAAATTACAACTTTTTTTTTCTTTTTTTTAAATCAACATTTTACCACAAGAGACGCAAGTTCGTTGCCCTATGCGCTAGGGCAATGAACTTGCGTCTCAACACGGCGGGGGGTGCGGGATGTGACCTGACCGGCCGTGAGCGCGACCCCTCCCTCAAATCAGTCAGCTGTTTCGCTAGAGAGCACGGTGTCGGATAGAAACTTTTTAAAATCTTTTAATGAAAATGACGTTTTTTTGTTGTTGTGTTCGGTCATTTATTTTTATATTTAGGTCAACTACCCATGGTTTGAATGACAAGAGTGTTTACCCTTACAGCCTGTATACACCTAGAGGTGAATATAGCTAAGGTCTTTCTTTCAGATCGCACAGCGCTAATTACCTATATTCACCTTCCAGGTGTATATAGGTAAGGCCTCTCTTTCTATTTGCACTATAATGTGCTTTAATTAATTGAATGAATTGCACTTTATTGTGTCGTAGCAAGAGTCGGTATTTATTTAAATGAATAGCGATAGAAAATTATTTGGACTTAGTTTCTTTTCTCGATCAAGTATCTTTTTTGGACACCGTATTTTCTTGGACACAGTATCATTTTGAACCAAGCATGTGTGGACACAGTATCTTTTTGGACAAAGCATATTTTTGAACAAAACATATTCTACAGTATGCAAGGGTAAACACGCTTGTCACTCAAACCATGGGTAGTTGACTTAAATATAAAAATAAATGACCCAGTAACATAAAAAAAAACCTTATTTTCATTAAAAGATTTTAAAAAGTAAATATCCGTCACTGTCCCGATACTCATGGATACGGTTTGAGAGAGTTGCGAAACAGAGCTGACGGCCGGTCATGTAACGTCTCGCGCGCCCCGCCCGCACCCGCCAACCGCCGGCCGCCGTGTTGAGACGCAAGTTCGTTGCCCTTGCGTGTAGGGTGAAATATTCTTGTGTAAAAAGGTAGATTTTCTTTAAAAAAAAAAAGTTGTATTTTTCCATTGATTTTACGTTCTATAAATTAAACCAAACCACTGGTTTTAAGGATAACGGTGTTTACACTAACACCCTGTATAATTAAAAATATTTACAAAAAAAAACTTTTTTTTTTGTTTTTTTTTTGTTTTATTAGTTTAACACAGTTTTACTTACCTCAACCTGCAGCACCGAAGGTTTAACCTCACAGTTAGCCAGGAGTCGCTCAATCATGCTGATGTTGAAGTTAGATATTCCTATAGACTTGGCTAGGCCCAACTTCTTAACTTCCTCCATAGCCTTCCAGGTGTCCAGGTAGTCTATGATGTCATAGCCGCTGTGGTCTGGCTGGAAAGGTAAGAAAAAAAATATTTAAAAATCTAGCGGATATTACATCAACCCTGTGTAACGGATGGAGTGGGCAGAGGTACACCCCACCATGGCAACAGGCACCTGAAGGAACACGGGTGGGTTTTAGTCAGTAAAAGTCTGACACTCCCTCCCGCTCCGCCCAGAGCGGGAGAAGTCATTGGATGAATTCCCACCGACAAAAAAAAAAAAAAGTGGTACACCCTGATTCAAACATAATGGCGATGGCGGCTCGGAACATGAGGCGAGTCGCTGCGCTGTAACGAATTCACGAGTTAGCAGGGGATGGGGAACTACGCAGCGAGTAGCGCACTTCCGAGCGATCATTACCTTTAAATCGAACTGTAGCTACGGTGCAGCCCCGGATCTTCAATTTTTTTTAGGCGGGGCAAAATCTGATAAAATGCCGCCCCCGCCCACTTATTATTTATTTTTACCTATCTTTATAATTTATTTGTGGTTGGTGTCATTTATAGAACGTAAAATCAATGGAAAATTACAACTTTTTTATTTTAATTACATTTTATCACAAGACTATTTTATACTATTACCCTTTCACCCTATGCTCTAAGGCAACGAACTTGCGTCTCGAAACGGGTAGGGGGCGTGAGACGTGACCTGACCGGCTGCGAGCGCGACCCCTCCCTCAGTCATTCAGCTATTTCGCTAGCGAGCACGGTGTCGGATGGAAACTGTTAAAAATCTTTTAATGAAAATAACTTTTTTATTGTTGTGACTCGGTCATTTATTTTTATATTTAAGTCAACTCCCCATGGTTTGAGTGACAACGGTGTTTACCCTTAGACCCTGTATAGACATGAATGTGTACCTCCTACAGTCGATACACGTTCAAATATATATCCTACATTGTAGGATATATATTTTATAAACAACACAGAATAGGATTTAAAATAAAAATCAAAAATTGCATTTGTGAATTGAATTGAAATTACAATTTTACTCTTCGAGCTTTTTGTTCTGCAAATAAATCTATGGCTTTGTCACAATTTTGCTCTTGTTCAATTCGATTTTCTATCGCTATTGCAAAGACTCGATAAGCATTCCTGCCTCATAGAAGATCGCAAATAATTTATAATTCGTTTTAGTTTGCTAAAACTTCGCTCATTGCGGATGTAGTAGGAAGCGTAGAGTACACACGGCTACACATCGAGCTATATACATTTCCAGTTTATGCTGATCTCGCATTGTGTAGGATTTTCGTACAATGCGAGGTCAGCTTATACTGGAAATAAGTACCTAAGCCCCTAGGTATCGGTCGAGTTGCGATGGCCACAGTAAAACAAGAGTGAAATTTCTATGAAATGAAATGAAATTGTTTATTCTGTAAATAGGATATTGGAATCACTTTTACACGTCATATTAAAAAGTTATAAAAATAAGCTAGATGAAGTCGGCGTTTCCTATATGACTACTCTGAGAAGAAAGGCCGAAACAAACTCAGAGGTCACCGTCTCCTTTAAAGTCCAGACATAATCTTGGTCAGGCCATATGAGGACTCAGACTCTAATCTCATGTAGATTAGAGTCTGAAATGGTCTTTTGAGGAAAGAACCGCCCAGATTTGAGTGGACCTGTCCAGTCAGTGCAAGCATTTGTCAGTAATAGTGGAGCTCAACGACTCGACGAACAATACCAAAGAAAGGACATTTGGGTATACTATACTTGTACTACTATTTATTCTGTGGTCAAAGTTAAGTAAATGATGATAGTTGTCCATTGGTCTGTAAAGTGTGAATTTTGCCGCCCTCTGAACTTGCCGCCCGGGGCATAGACCCCGGCTTGCCCCCCCCTAGATCCGGGGCTGCTACGGTGTACCGTGTAGGTATTGTTCCTTCAGTCCATGTAATAGGGGATGAGCCAGCGAAAACCCAACAGTGAGAGCAGTGGCGGCCCAGTGGTAACGGCCGTGACTTACGAGTTATAGGTCGTAAGTTCGAACCAAGCCAAGCGCTTTACTTTGTGTAAATTATCAAAACGGTGAAGGAAAACATTGTGAGGAAACCGGCATGTCCTAGAACCAAAAAATCGAAGACATGGTGTGTCCCGCGTGGTGGATTACGGCCCACTCCCTCTCACAGAGAGGAGGCCTGTATCCCAGCAATGGGAACATTATAGGCTGATTATGAGCAAAAACCCAGACTCCGAACTGCTACTAAGAATTTCGTAAGTAAAACCTCTATGGGATAAACTAAATACCTAACACTTTCGTCTCGCGGATCGAACCAAACCAAATAATCTTACTGAACAGACAGCTGTGCTGCTGGTCAGTTTGTTGCGCCACTTCTTCTTCCCAGCTAAAGCACTAGGAAGTAGTGAAGGGCAGGCGTTTTGGGGGACTGTCTTATGTAATTTTGACTTTCGAAAAGTGCTGATTCTCAGCCTAGTACCTATGAATAAAATGACTTTTGATTTTGATTAAATAAAATATATTCTTCACCTGGCTTATTCATAGGTACAAAAAACGAATACTTAATTAATATTGTGCAATTAGAAAAAATGGATGAAATCATTATAATCATTCAGATCAGCGAGCGCCATTTTGGAATTTCAAAGTTCAAAAAAGTTTCAAATTCACATTTTATCTTTAAAACCTATGAGTGTGACACATAAGGAAATTGTTTCAGATAAATAAATAAGAAACAATAAAAGCAAAAGATAAAAAAAATAAGATCGTTATCATTTTAATTAATTATCGTTCTTATTTTTTTTTATCAACATCGCGTTTTTTGAAGTCCAATGATTAAAAAATGAATAATCTTCGTATCAATTTCTTCCTCAATAGGTACTTTTTCTCTCATATTTTTTTTTCTTTTATCGGTAAATCTGGCATCTTGACAAGCAATCTATAATATTTTTCATTTAGATTGGATAAATATCGTAGACATGACGTGATGTATAAATGCGTCAAGACAACGTGATTTTTTTAAAGTGGGATTCCCAAATAATTTGAAGTCGGCTTCGGTTTTTTAAACGTTGTAAAATAGGTAAATCTACAAATAATGAAATAAGTACGTCTTACGGTTAACGATAATAAAGGAATCAATCAATCAATATCTTTATTGTGGATCATAGGTAGGTATGTACATAGTTACAGAGGAGCTCCTGGCTAAGTAATAACAGCCGCACGGGTCGATCGATCAGGTTAAGCTAAGCTTGCCGGGTTGGTCCGTAGATGGGTGACCATCTTTACATATCGAGACTCCTCCGTGCCTCGAAAAGCACGTTAAGCCGTTGGTCCCGGCTGTCATTCGTGGATCTTTGACAGTCGTTAAGTGTCGTCAGAAGCCCGAAAGTCTGACAACCAGCAGTCTTACCAAGGGGTATCGTATTACCCAGTTACTGGGTTGTGGAGGTCAAATAGGCACTCGCTCTATTTAAAATACTGGTATTCAGCTGCATCCCGTTAGACTGGAAGCCGACCCCAACATAGTTGGGAAAAGGCTAGGCAGATTGATTGATGGAGGTAGGTACATAATTATGTCGCGCCCTAAGGGCATACAATAGTTACTTACATGTTTTTTTTTACATAATTGTTACACAAAAAAAAAAGATGAAATCAAATAAGAACGAATAAGGGTAGGACACTGAACGCATCATGACTGAGGGGGACTGTATTGGAAAATGATTTGTCTGATAGGAAGACTTTTATAGAGTACTTGTTTACTAATAAATCATGGGAATATACAGTTTATGCTAGTTGACTTATATATAAAAATAAATGACCCTGTAACAACAAAACAAAAACCTTGTTTTCATTTAAAGATTTTAAAAAGTAAATATCCGTCACTGTCCCGATACTCATGGATACGCGTTCGAGAGGGCTGCGATACAGCTGACGGCCGGTCATGTAACGTCCCGCGCGCTCCGCCCGCCCCCGCCAACCACCGGCCGCCGTGATGAGACGCAAGTTCGTTGCCCTTGCGTGTAGGGTGAAATATTCTTGTGGAAAAAAGTAGATTTTCTTTAAAAAAAAAAAGCTGTATTTTTTTATTGATTTTACGTTCTATAAATGAAACCAAACCACTGGTTTCAAGGATAACGGTGTTTACACTAACACCCTGTATATTTATCCGCTAACATGGGACTTAAAATAACTGGCGAAATGTGGGTGTTCGATAGGTAAACCCTTCGGGGATTACAGGCGTGAATGTTGCTACAAAAAAAAATACATCTGTGGCAGTCTTAGGGGACGGCCGATAAAAGTGATAACCGTCCGGTCGTCATTCATTTCTTCAAACGTTTGGTGACGATGACGCGAGTTCCATGATTTTTGTTCACCCAACAAGCCTTCGGTGACGATGACGCGAGTTCCATGATTTTTGTTTACCCAACAAGCCTTCGGTGACGATGACGCGAGTTCCATGATTTTTGTTCACCCAACAAGCGTTCGGTGACGATGACGTGAGTTTCATAATTTTTGTTCACCCAACAAGCGTTCGGTGACGATGACGCGAGTTCCATGATTTTTGTTCACACAAAAAGTGCTCAACGCGCCTAAAGAAATGTCACTCCAAAAACTACTTACCTTAAAAGTGACAGTGCTGTGAATGAGGTACAGGTCCACATAGGTCATGTTCAGACGAGCCAGAGAGTTCCTCAGAGAAGAGATCACGTCTCGAGACTCGTGGGAAGGAAGCTGCAAATGGAAAATACAATGATGATGTCACAGGCAAGGCAGGCAATGTCGCAGGAAGATGGCTGACGCAGAGTGAGCCATATCGCCCGACACCAAGCTGAGTTGGACCGAGCAGTGATCCTATACAACATTATTTTTTGTTTATGCTAAACCCGAAAAGGGGTCATTGTACTCATCATTTTGAACAACTTTTTCTATGGGACCAACTTCGAAATCGCGAAAAAAAAATCTGCTGTTCCATACATTTGTGTTCACTTAAATCGACAAAATGTATGGAACAGCAGATTTTTTTTCGCGTACAATGACCCCTTTTCGGGTTTAGCATAAACAAAAACTAATGTTGTATAAGAGGGGTGCCCACTCTGCGTCTAGCGCTCGGCGTGGCAACACGTCATGTTCGGGCTCGCGACTGGTCAATCGCCTCGTTAAGAGGTGAAACACGTGTCGATAGCATACAGGTTTTTTTATGAATCTTGAGGAATAGTTAAGCGGTTCTTACCTTGGTCACAACGAAGACGTGTTCCCTGGGTACTCCGGAAGCCCTCACACCTGCACCCACTTGATCCTCATTGTGGTAGGCAGCTGCAGTGTCTATCATCCTGCCAACATTTATTACTTAACGTTATGTCTCTTTTACTCGAGGGTAGACACAGACAGACAGTCCGAAAGGGATACCGGGGCCTTTGGCTACAGGCAACTGAAGGAACGTAAGGTAGGACGCCCTCAGGCTAGGTGGAGCGACGATCTTCGCAGGGTGGCTGGTAGCAATTGGATGAGAGCTGCCGAGAATCGAGCTGAATGGCGTGCAATTGGAGAGGCCTATGTCCAGCAGTGGACTGCTATAGGCTGATGATGATGATGAACTGCAGGAACACGGGTGTGTTTTAGGGCGAATTTCACCAATCTTTTATACCGAGTATAAGTCTTATCCTGCGACTAAATTTTGAATTTTTGACAGTTTTTCCATACAAAAACTGTCAGACGCCATTTTTATTCCACGGATAAAAGATATCTGACTTTGGTAACATCAGCCCTTAGTCAGTAAAAGTCTGACACGCCCTCGCTAAAATTTCTCCACGCTAAAAAATAAAGGGGTAAGTTTTACTGTGGAATACACCCAGGGCAGGATTATACTCACGTTTTGCTTACTACCAGGATTAAAAGTACCCTATTTGTTAATCCAGGTTACAAACTATCTGTGTGCCAAATCCTCCCTTTTCTATAGAGGATGAGTGAACTTTACACCCTGTTCCTCATACCCCTAAACTATTACTAAAGGTTCACAATCTTACCTGTATCCAGCTTTCAAAGCCCAGGTGACAGGGTATTCTACTTCATGTTTTTCCACCGGTTTCTGACCATTCTATAAAATATAATAGACAAAAAAATCAAGTAATAAAAACTAAAACCCAACTACGACTTAAAAGGTATAAACAAGACACCACAAAAATACAAATAAAAAATCCGGAGTCACACGTAATCTGTTCGATTTATGCCCTAACACGTGTGACTCCGGATTTTTTTATTTTTTATACCTTTTAAGTCGTAGTTGGGTTTTAGTTTTTATTACTTGATTTTTTTTTTAATTCTTTTGGGGTTATAATATATATATTTTTGAAATGTGCTCATTAAGCCCTTTCATTTGATACCCAACATGGTACGATTAAACCATTTTTTTTTTAAGTTCCTCACTTTATGTCTTCTAGAGGGCGCCATTTTTAATTTAATGTGACTTCACATAGCCTATAACCAGCGGACAATCACGACGCTTCTAACGATACATTCATTTTTCAAATTGTGATAAGTGGTTTGGAAGATAGGAGGGAACAGATGAACATACATACATACATACATACCGGTCAAAATCATAACCCTCCTTTTTCTTCGCCGTAGTCGGGTAAAAAATGATGAGCATGAAACTCAAACTCAAAGCATTTATTTCAAATAAACCATTTACAGGCACTTTTGAATTGCCAAAGAGTTGGTCAGTTAGTCAGAAAGTTGAAGCTAGCTGCCCATTCCAAAACTTAGATCTCTATGGAGAAGAACGGGCAAACTCCAAGGACACTCTTTTAGATATAGACTATGATTAGATGCCCGCGGCTTCGCACGCGTGGATGTCGGTTATTATATACTAAAACCTTGCTCGAGAACTACTCTATCCATTGGTGAAAACAGCATGAAAATCGGTGCAGTAGTTTTTGAGTATATCGCAAACTCGCGAACGCGGCGGAGGACTTTGTTTTATAATATGTAAGGTAAGGTTATACAAAATCCTGGGTACAGTATTCTTGTTGCTTCTCTATGTGAAAATGGAGTAAGTATGTACTAATAAAGATGGTGAGTCACAAGAACCACCGTGACAACTACAACTAGATTTGTTGAATGATGTCTACTACGTTGTGGAATGGACAACTAGCTTCAACTTTCTGACTAACTGACCGACTCTTTGACAGTTCAAAAGTGCCTGTAAATTATTTAATTGAAATATATGCTTTGAGTTGAGTTGATGAAATTTCATTTCTGTTAATTGAATATCGTTGCTTGTTAATTTCTGCAGGCGTCTCAAACTAAAATGGTCAGTACCTAACGTCAGTGTAATGTAGGATATAACAGCCGCACAGGTCGATCCATCAGGTTACGCTACGCTTGCCGGGGTTGGTCCGTGGATGGGTGACCTTCTTCCGAGACTCCTCTGTGCCTCGGAAAGCACGTTAAACCTTGGTCCCGACTGTCATTTGTGGATCTTTGACAGTCGTTACGGGTCGTCAGAAGCCCGAAAGTCTGACAACCAATCTTACCAAGGGATATCGTATTACCCAGTTACTGGGTTGTGGAGGTCAGATAGGCAGTCGCTCCATGTAAAATACTGGTATTCAGCTGTATCCGGTTAGACTGGAAGCCGACCTCAACATAGTTGGCAAATGGCTAGGCAGATGTATTGAGTTGAGTTGATGAAATCTAATTTCTGTTAATTGAATATCATTGCTTGTTAATTTCTGCAGGCGTCTCAAACTAAAATGGTCCGTATTATAGTGTACATTGACAGGCAGACAGACATTGACGGGCTTTAGAAAATGGAGACCAGATTACGGCTGCGTCCTATTTAGAAACGATCGCCACACGATTATGCGATATAGTTTAACAGTGCACGATAGCAGTTAAAAAAAAATCATTTTGTCTTAGGTACCTCATCAAAACCCAAGAAGGTTCCAAGTCCTAGTGCTGGTATGGAGTTGCCATCATTCAGTGGAATCCTGTACGCCTTGCCGCCATCTTTGTTGTCACACAGCTGAAAATAAAGGCCGCAAGACGCACTCAGAAAAAAAAACTTAAATATAAAAATTGATCGACTCGAATTAATCATTTCTAAAGGGGTCGCGTATTCAAAAAGATTGAACAACACTGCAATAGAGTGACACACATACGATTTTTTAAATTTTCGTAAAATCTCTTCCAAATGTATATTCTCAAGAACATAACAGCAAAGTTTTTGAGAGAATATTCTAGTAACAATGTAGTCAATTTATGGCGAGCCCAAGGCCCTACCCCACCTCAAATTGCTTAGCATGATCCTCCGTTATGACGAAAATACTGCAGCAAAAATTTTGAAATAAATATATGTTAAAGTTGAGGATTGATGCTAGGTCCTATGTTTGCCGAAAACACGATTACATAAAAATTTCTCTATAGAAAAAAAATCCAAAGTTACCTCTAAACCGAACTATAGGTAAACTGCTGGTATTAAAAAAATGCTTAAAATTAGATCATGAAACTTGGCATAATAACTGAACTAACTATAAAGCAGGCCTTAATATTTTTTTTTTTGTTTAATTACCATTATTTTCACCGTAAAATGCAATTACCTAAACTATTCGAGGCTTGAAAGCCGCCGGCACCCCACTCCGTCTCGCTCTCACTCAGCCCGCGAGTAGTATGGTGCGAGCGAGATAAAATTTGAGGTAAGGTAGGGCTTACTAGCTTCTGCCCGCGACTTTGTCCGCGTGGATGTCGTAAGACGCCACAATATACTAAAATAAACGCTACATTTCGTTTAGTGTTAAGCCGTTGGTCCCGGCTGCCATTCGTGGATCTTTGACAGTCGTTACGGGTCGTCAGAAGCCCGAAAGTCTGACAACCAGTCTTACCAGGGGGTATCGTATTGCCTAGTTACTGGGCTGTGGAGGTCAGATAGGCAGTCGCTCCATGTAAAATACTGGTATTCAGATGCTTCCGGATAGACTGGAAGCTGACCCCAATATAGTTGGGAAAAGGCTAGGCAGATTGATTGTTTGGCTTAGCGTTCTTTAATATTAATTTTGTGTTTGCGCGGCTCCTTAATGTCGTAGTATCGTATGTTAAAGCTTTTAACCTTCCCTGAGAATTGAGCTATCAAAATGAAAAAATAATTGTTCAAAACCGACTGTTGTTAGTTCCAGATATTAGCGTGTTCAAACAAACAACTCTTTAGCTTTATTATTAGTACCTATAGATTATTATTTACCTATTTAAAATATTAAGATAATAAAACTTACCACTCCAACTATCACAGATAATAGAATAAAAGCAAACGTCATCTTCTAAGCTCGCACTAAGTAAGACTGACCCAAGTGACCCATTCAATTCACTTGATTTACATAATGAACATTCAAATAAGCTTATATATTTACATATACTATGATTTGGAACCTTATCTTCATGGATTTAAGGTTTAAAATTAAAATAAAAGAGAGCTAGTGGAACTTTTTGCATTTAACTTTAGTGGTGTTGGGTTTCGAACGTTGTTAGCGAGGGGTTAAAGTTGAAATTCAAATGTGGGGTGAACTACAAAAGATTTCTTAGGTGTAACTGGACAACATTAGTTTGAGCATGTCGTTATTTAATTACTAGAGCATTAAGCATTAAATAAGTAAGTACCTACTTATTACTTGTCATAAACAAGCGATTTGTCGTACTCCTTTACTTTTGTTTTATTTGGTTCTAACAGGACAGTTATTCTATACTAGCTGTGCTCCGCGGTTTCACCCGCATCGCTCGGCTCGTAAGGCTCGAAGCGTGAGATTACCGCGTTCAAACAAACAAACTCTTCAGCTTTATTATATTACTAGCTGATGCCCGCGGCTTCGCCTGCGTGGATGTTGGTTATTATATACTACGAGATCCATTCTATCTATTGGTGAAAACGGCATGAAAATCGGTGCAGTAGTTTTTGAGTTTATCGCGATCAAACAGACAGACAGACGCGGCGGAGGACTTTGTTTTATAAATTAGTGATTACTATAGATTTAAATCTTTGTTTCCAATTTATGTTATTTTCACTCAAACAAATATCACTTAGTAACGAAAAAGTAAAAAAAAAATTGAAGTTTTAGCGCAAACTGATATTTATGTTTGGGTAGTATAGTTATTTTCCCAAAAATACACAAATTGTTTACATGTTTGGAAACTAAATGGACGTTTGGCCAATTTTTTTTCACATATTTTTTTTTTAATTTGCACAATTATTTTACATAAACATTACTTTTAACTAATTTTATATTTCAATTATTTCAAAATTCTTTTACAATACTAATTTATTAAAAATTAAGTATTTAAGTTTTTCTTTAAAAATACTGTAACCCCTTTAATTACTTTTTTTTTTAATTTAATTCATTCATTTATTATAAATACATTCATTTAAAATAAAATTTAATAACAGATTTAAAAAAAAAATGTAAACTAGAAAAACAGTCAAAGAAAGTCGTCGAATATTATAGTCGTCGTGCTATAGCAATTCTGATGCCAACAATCGGTTCCAAGGTAACCTAGTACCTACCTACGTGAGATGAAGTTATTAACTTGTTATAAAAACTATCAGTATCAATGTTTTGTTGTTATCGATTGTTATACACTCGTGCATAAACTATCTTTTACTTCTGGTTTGCGTAGAATAGTGTTATTAATATACAAGGTTAAAAGAAACTCCACACATACGTGACAGGTACCTATATAAGGCTTGAATTCCTCTAAAGTGGGTGATAGACGTGCGGACTTAAAGTACGCGGTTTTTAAGTTGGCGACCTTACTCGGCTCGCCGTCGGTGACACACGTGAAGTTTGCTCAAAATGTCATTACGGGCGCACCCTACCTCAGATTTTATCCCGCTCGCACCATACTACTCGCGACCTGAGTGAGAATGAGACGGAGTGGGGCGCTAGCGGCTCTAAAGCGTGGAAAAGTAGGTAATTGCTTTTTACGGTGAAAATAATGGTAATAAAAAAAATGACACACATAAGACCCGCTTTATAGTTAGTTCAGTTATCATGCTTTCATGATCTAATTTGAAGTATTTTTTGAATACCAGCGGTTTATAATTCTGTGCACAGAGGTAACTTTGGAATTTTTTTCTATAGAGAAAATTTTATGTAATCGTGTTTTCGCCTCACATAAGACCAAACCACAACTTTGACATATATTTATTACAAAATTAATGCTGCAGTATTTTCGGCATACATAACAGAGGATCATGCTAAGCAATTTGTGATTGGGTGCGCCCTTAAGGACATCGTGGAGTACGTGCGCCAAAAGACGAGATACGCGCCAAGGGTGCAGTTAAACTTGAATCGTGCCGGAACGTCAACTTCAAGGCGTTCGTCGTGACTGTATCTGCCCCTCGTCATGGAAGAAGCTTCCTGAAGTCGCTTCCGCGGACAAGTTCCACAGGACAGCACGAAGTCTAGCTAGTGCAGAGTGTAGTATTATAATATCTGTGGTACTACTAACATAGTCTAAGCCATTTATTAACACAAGTTTTGTTTATAGAATATGTATGTTTATGTTAAGGTATTTTTCTATGGGCCTTTTTTTTTTTTTTTTGAATGTGGGCAATCATCCAATGTCTTCTCCCGCTCTAGGCGGAGCGGAAGGGCGTGTCAGACTTTTACTGACTAAAACCCACCCGTGTTCCTTCAATTGTCTGTTGTCAAGGTCCCGTATCCCTTTCGGACTTTCCCGCAACCCTGGCAGGTTTTCTATGGGCCTGTGTCGCTGATCGCGGCTCGCGGCGATGACAGACGACGAGGCAAGGCGGGCTACGAGCAAAATTTCAAACCTGTTGGATCGCCGACGAACTTACTCGGCGGTTTTAAAGACCGCGTACTTAGCATGACACACGGGCGAGTAAGCTCGCCGAGCCATAATAAGTACGCGTACTTCCTCGCACGCCTATCACCCCTTTTACGCTGATGTCGGTCGCGTACGTCATCGGTCGCGCGTACGTATATAAATTGTGTTCATTGTGTTTGTTCTATAATAATAGTCCTCCAGACCGTATTTTCGGCCACGGCGGCCAATCTCAACGGAGACTAGCCTTCGGCGCGGGAGATATTATAGTGCACAAGTGTTTGCGCAGACACAAGTGCACTCTCCCTTCCCTCACTCTCATAGTCCGATGGGACGGCAATCCGACACGACCGGAGAGAGATCAGGCGTAGGACCAACGGCTTAACGTGCTTTCCGAGGCACGGGGGTATCACACCGCCAACTTCCAAACTCCGGGCTGTTACTACGAAATTCCTAATGGAAAAATCCAATAACACTTTGCCCGACCCGGGAATCGAACCCAGGACCCCACGCTCTGCAGTCGCGCTTGCGACCACGAGACCAACGGTTTGTTCTATACAAAGTGTAGAAAACCCAGTCCGATCCGAAAGGGGCACATAGGTACAGCAATAATATTACCAGAAAAACGTACGTACAGGCTGGTTTTAATCACACTAGCACTTGCCCGTCGAAAATTACCCAATGGGAAAGTAATTCCAGGCAATGTATAACCCAGGTCATGGTCTACTTGTGTGCTAAATTTCATTGAAATCTGTTCAGCCGTTGAGGTGTGATAAGGTGACAGACAGACAGAGTTGTATTTGAATTTAAAATAATAAGTATGGATTTATATTATGTGGCTCGTGACTAAGTAATAACAGCCGCTCGGGTCGATCCATCAGGTTAAGCTACGCTTGCCGGCGTTGGTCCGTGGATGGGTGACCATTTTTACCCGACTACGGCGAAGAAAAAAGGAGGGTTATGATTTTGACCGGTATGTATGTATGTATGTATGTATGTATGTATGTATGTTCATCTGTTCCCTCCTATCTTCCAAACCACTTATCACAATTTGACAAATGAGGTATCGTTAGAAGCGTCGTGATTGTCCGCTGGTTATAGGCTATGTGAAGTCATATTAAATTAAAAATGGCGCCCTCTAGAGGACATAAAGTGAGGAACTTAAAAAAAAAACACACGAATAGTCACACGTAATCTGTTCGATTTATGCCGCCCTAACACGTGTGACTCCGGATTTTTAATTTGTCTGTCTGTGGTGTCTTGTTTATACCTTTTCAGTCGTAGTTGGGTTTTAGTTTTTATTACTTAATTTTTTTTATTACTTGATTTTTCACATATCGAGACTCGTTTGGTCCCGGCTGTCATTTGTGGATCTTTGACAGTCGTTACGAGTCGTCAGAAGCACGAAAGTCTGACAACCAGTCTAACCAAGGGGTATCGTATTACCCAGTTACTGGGTTGTGGAGGTCAGATAGGCAGTCGCTCCATGTAAAATACTGGTATTCAGCTGCATCCGGTTAGACTGGAATGCTGACCCCAACATAGTTGGGAAAAGGCTAGACAGATTGATTGATTGGATATATATTATGTAGCCATAAAAAGGTAGCGCCATAGCTCATGGAAATTTTATTTAGGTAAGTATTTTTTGTTGCTATGAGAGTTAAAAAAACATGCGTAACGAGTTCTGGTATATTCATGTACCTACTTCATCAAATATGCAGTTCATTGAACTTCACACATGTAAAATATAATATGTGTTTACTATTGTATAGAATCAATTTTCTCTAACTGCACAGACAGATGTGCTGCTGGGGAGTTTGTTGCGCCACTTCTTCTTACCAGCTAAAGCACTAGGAAGTGGTGAAGGGTGGGCGTTTTGGGGGACTGTCTTATGTAATTTTGACGTTCGAAAAGTGCTGATTCTCAGCCTAATTTGAATAAAAGACTTTTGATTTGTGTGTTTAGCAAAAATATATTTCCCTGACATAGTCCGACTGAATTTAATTTTCGGTTTTTGGCAATGTTCGGCTAAAATATCCATTTTCGGCAATTTTAGTTTATCCTTTTTCGGTATTGCTAAGGTAGAAATGAAGTTATCCGGACAAGAACCGGAGTTACCAACATAGCTTGCAGAGTAAGCTGAAGTGGCAGTGGGCTGGCCATGTTTGTTGAAGGACCGATGGCCGGTGGAGCAGACGAGTCCAGGGGGCCTAAACCCCTGCCAGGGTTGCGGGAAAGTCCGAAAGATATACCGGGACCTTGGCAACAGGCAACTGAAGGAACACGGGTGGGTTTTAAATAATAATAATAATAATATACCATTTATTTCAGGCGACACAGGCCCATAGAAAAATACCTTAACCTAGACATACATACTTTTATAAAAACTTGTGTTAATAAATAAGGCTAGTAGCACTTCACTTTGCACTAGCTTAACTTCGTGCTGTCCTGTGGTACTGGTCCGTGGAAGCGACGGAACACCACGTCCTGCGGCCAAAAGTCTTCTTCCATGACGAGGGGCAGATAACAATTTGGTACACGCACCACGAACGCCTTGAAGTTGACGTTCCGGTGCGATTCCAGCAACTGCACCCTCGGCGTGTACTTGATCTTCTGGTTTTAGTCAGTAAAAGTCTGACAGGCCCCCCCGCTCCGCCCAGAGCGGGAGAAGTCATTTGATGATTTCCCACAATAAAAAAAAGGGGGCCTAAACCGGCCTCAATAGCAATTCCGCTAAAAGCAGTTCATTTCCTGTATCCCAGCTGTCATTAGCAATTCCTCTAATTTGACAAGCAATTCATAATTTGTGGACCATTTTAATGAATTCCTAATATGAATTACACGCAGATCATATTATGAATTGTCGAAGGACCGATGGTCGGTGGAGCAGACGAGTCGGGGCCTAAACCCCTTAACATTTTACGATGATTCATAATATTTTCATATTATGATTCTGCTAAAGAACCGCCTGGAGTGGAGACTGCGTAACGGCAAGTGTAGTGGGGCCTGCAGAGACAATGGACCGATGACCTTACACTGGTGACTGGGACAGACTGGATGCGGAAGGTGGAGAACAGGGTGTTGTGGCGCAGCCTGTGGTTCAGCTGAGTTGAATTGCTGCGGTGACCGTCTGTCAACCTGCTATGACGTGAGTCACCAGATTGATTGCGACACAAAAATAAAACTCAAAAAGGTAAAAATAACATTTTTATATTAAAAATATACTTAGAAGAACAAATTATTGATGCCTGTGTAATGTTATACATCCGAGCAATATTTCTTCCCTAAAATAACATTGAATTATTAAAATACATTACATTATTATATTAGTATATATAATAATGTCACAAAAAAATATAAAAGCGATATTTTTTACATTGGCCAAAGCTGACAACCCGGTCAATGTAAAAAATATCTAGCACCTTAATTGCGTAACACTTTCAATCACAATGAAGGAAATTCCTAATTCATTGCTTCATAAGTTTGAAACATTCGTCTGTTCGACAGCGTAAATATCGCAATGAATGATGTTGAATTTTCAAAATTAAAGAGATTGCAATAGGGAATATGCATGTATTTTTAAATATATTTTTTCGATAGTTTACATGGCCAAATAATAGTAAACAAAAATTCGACGGCAAAAAAGCAATTTAAAGTACTTAAAAGAAAGTTAAAAATAGCCAACCAACCCGGGCTATTTAAACGCCCTACATTCGGCGCTTGGTGTGGTGACGTCACAGTCTATGACAACAAACAAACACGTGTCAAGTCAATGTCAAACACTCCTACAAAACACATTGACATTTTGATTGTTGTCATAAATTGTTACGTGTCACATTCGCTCTGACCAATAGAATCGTTTTTCAAGTATAAGAATTATCCACAGTTTTAAGGCACTTTAAAAAAAAATCTCGCTCTAAAAGAAATTAAAAAAAAAAATATTGATGGAGGCATAATTCTGAAGTAATAGTAGTTTATGAAAAAAAATACTTGACCCTTATTTTTAGTTTGTTAAGCAGTTACGCCGCTGCAAAGTTTATTCAATATCCAAATTGAGTCCATTCTTCCAAATACGAAGCGACTCGGGGATATCCATTTTCTCAGGGACTTTGTCGAACGGGTAATTTTGATAATCTTGCCAGAAGAAAGGTCTGACTGTTCGGAAGCCATTGTCGAATTTAGCTATGGCCTCCACGTCAGCTTTGTCCAGGGTGAAGTCGAAAATGGATGCGTTTTCTACGACTCTCGAGTTTGTCACCGTTTTTGGTACGCTGACGATTCCGCGTTCATACTGTAAAAAAAGAACACATTATAATGAAGAAGACCAAATAGCCATTTAGCACTTTTCTCAAGTGCTAAATGGCTATTTGGTCTCAATAATTATTGTGCGGAGGGAGATTGGTACTAACACTAGATAGATATACAACATTATTTTTTGTTTATGCTAAACCCGAAAAGGGGTCATTGTACTCATTATTTTGAACAACTTTTTCTATGGGACCAACCTTGAAATCGCGAAAAAAATATCAGCTGTTCCATACATTTGTGTTCACTTAAATCGACAAAATGTATGGAACAGCTGATATTTTTTTCGCGATTTCAAGGTTTGTCCCATAGAAAAAGTTGTTCAAAATGATGAGTCCAATGACCCCTTTTCGGGTTTAGCATAAACAAAAACTAATGTTGTATAATAAGTTGTTTTAAGGCGAAAGCTTCAGGGTAGCCCGCAAAATTACATTTTTTTTTAGTTTTTTTCGATTTGCAGGTCAGTATCAGGTTGTATGTTGATTAAAATATGATTCGCGACCGTAACAAATATGTATTTACAGAATTGTAAACATTAGAATCAGCAATACAACTCTCTAAGTTCATGTAAGTGTATTGAATGACTATTTCATAAAATCATGACATTTGGCACTTATACAACGTGTAACAGAATAAGCGCAAGACCTGAAAGTAGTTTGCTCAGAATCGGCTTCTGAATCGATTTCCATCATTATTTATATGTGTTAATTTTTCATGAAAAAAATCTTTTCTTTAACTGAAATTAGAACCACCGCGTCTTACCAAGGTAATAAGATATTTTATTTAAGGAAATTTAAGCCTTAGCTCAAAGGAATAAAGCCTATTCAAATGCATAAACAAATTTGTAATACGCTCATAGCTATCCTATGTTTCATGTTTAGTCAGGAAGTCTATTTTGTAAAAAAAAACTAGGTGTCGTTTAATTAAATTAAATTACAGATATTATTTTAGTCTTATAATTTAATATTCTAATTGGGGTGTATGAGCTCTTGCGTTTATTCCGTTACAGGTTGTATGAAACTTAAGGAGTTGGTTTTTTATTTGGTCTGAGTGTAGAACGTCCATATTTTGCCAGTTATTTTATTTGATAGTCTTATGTTACAGAAGGCGAGCCAATTCCTATTGACCAGCTGGTATATTCTATAAAAATCTCACTAGGAAAACTTGGGTGAAGTGAGCTGTCATTCTACCTAATGCTAGTTGTGCTAATCTGTAAAAATATCACCGTGAAAACTTAGGTGAAGTGAGCTTGAAGTGAACTGTCATTGCTTTAGCATCAGTATTGCTATTCTGTAACCGTCTCATCGTGTAAAATTACGTGAAGTGAGCGTGGAGTGAGCCGTCATTGTCATCTATACCTACTGATGCTAAGGTAGTGACAGTTCATTTCAAGCTCACTTCACCTATACTCCATTTGAAATAAGATTAGACGTTTAAATAAACCTTTTTTACAGTCCGTTCAACCGATTTTGACTTCTATTGCGTTGCTCGCATGACAAATGGCAGCTGCAGTACACAGTTGCTATTGTGTTATCTTTTTCGCTTTTAATGCCATCCTTATGCCTACGGTATAGAAGTCAAAATCGGTTGAACGGACTGTATAAAGGTTTGTTTCAATGTCTAATCTTATTTCAAATGGGGTATAAGTTTTCACGGTGAGGTGTATAAAGAATAGACCGCCTGTAGGTAGCGATGACAATGACAGCTCACTCCACGCTCATTTCACCTAATTTTACACGATGAGATGGTTACAGAATAGCAATGAAAGCACTAATCCAGATTTGACTAGCGGTATAGTAATTAGTCAAGTCAGTGGCGTTAGTTCCGACACGCCAAAAGATCCTAGTACCGTTGTAAGTTTTCACGGTGACTTTACAGGATAGGTCTAGCAAAATACTATAATCCCCTTACCAGATATCTGAGCGTGACTTGCGTGACAGTCTTCCCGTGCTTCTTCGCGATGGCCACCATTGTCGGGTTGTTGAGTTTCGGCTCGGGGCTGTTCGGGGCACTTCGGGACGGCACCATGGTTCCGAATGGCGAGTAGGCGGTGATCAACACGTTGTTCGCTTGGCAGAAGTCTACGAGCTCCTTTTGGCCGAGGTTTAGGTTTATCTAAAAGAAGATTAATAGAAGTTAATTAAGGAAGGATTTTGTAGATGAAGAAGATACAATAAACGTAGAGAGTCTCTGCGTCCAGCGCTCGGTGTGGTAACACGTCGTGTTCTGGTTTGCAATTGGTCAATCGTCATCCTGAGGATGCCTCGTTGAGAGCTGAAACACGTGTCGATTTCTTACAGGATTTTTTATGACTCTTGAAGAATAGTTAAGTGGAATAGGTTACTAAATATATACTCAATATATTTATTTGCAATCCACAATGTTAACTTAAGTGGTAGGTACATTATGCATCCGGTTAGACTGGAAGCCGACCCCAATATAGTTGGGAAAAGGCTATGCAGATGATGATTTTAGTACTTATGTCCTTTCTCAGCTCCCCAATCAACTCACCTCAATCTGGTTGGTCACCGGCGGCACCTTGCAGTTCTTGAGCAGGCGGTCCATCTGTTCCACGTTGAAGTTGGAGACGCCGATGGACTTGACCAGCCCCTTTTTCAGCACAGACTCGAAGCCGCGCCACGTCTCCAGGTAGTCGATCTTCTCGTCTACTCCGTCTTGCTGAAACGTAAAATAAAAGAAGGGTTTATTTTATGTTTATTTATTTCTTCTCCATAGAGATCTGTGGCGGCATCTACATCGCCACATGCGAACTACGCATCAAAGACCTGACGTCACTCAAAAATCCTGACGTCACATAAATCCTGCATCGCGCAATTAGTGTTTACCGCGCGATGGACGTTATATGTAGAAGACTGGATTTAAGATTGTAGTTGCCCGCCAGACACAACACCCGTCTGGTCGAAGGATCCTCCCTTTTCTATGGTGGATGAGTGAACTTTACACCCTGTTCCTCATACCCCTAAAGATCTACGTTTTGGACTGGCAACTAGCTTCAACTTTCTGACTAACTTACCGACTCTTTGACAATTCAAAAGTGCCTGTAACTGGTTTAATTGAAATAAATGCTTTGAGTTTGAGTTTAAAAAGTGTTCGAAAATAACAGCTGTTCCATACTCACCGAGATAGACATGGGCCAGTGCATGAGCACCAGGTCGATGTAGTCGAGTTTCAAGCGCCGCAGAGACCCTCGGACTGACACCTCCACGTCAGCCTCCCGGTCATCGAGATATAAGTACTAACGTACTAGAGAAGCTACGTCAAATAACTGAATTGTCCTATTCTTCGTATTGAATCTTTAGTTCGCTGCAGCGCTAAAATAATAACAATTCGTCTAAACCGTACCTAATTTACCACAGTGCTAGATTAGCTGCGGAAGTGTATTTATTCTCGGCAAAAAGGTCTTAAGCGCCATGTAAATCACGGCACTACGCGTTTTCTTCGACAAACTGCGGCGCGATCGCCGCAGTTGAACGAGACAAAGTAGGAATTTACGGTGTCTTCTCTAGTACGTTTGTACTTATATCTCGATGCTCCCGGTGGAAATGGTGCCACACCTGATGAGACAGAAGATTTTGATGTTAGTAGGAGAAAGGGAGACATACATTCAGACAGGGCCAACTACGACCAGGTTAAGCTACGCTAGCCGCAGTTGGTCCGAGGATGGGTGACTATTACATACCAAGACCCCTCCGTATCTCGGAAAGCACATTAAGCCGTTGGTCCCGGCTGTCATTTGTGGATCTTTGACAGTCGTTACGAGTCGTCAGAAGCACGAAAGTCTGACAACCAGTCTAACCAAGGGGTATCGTATTACCCAGTAATTGGGTTGTGGAGATCAGATAGGCACTCGCTCCATGTAAAATACTGGTATTCAGCTGCATCCGGTTAGACTGGAATGCCGACCCCAACATAGTTGGGAAAAGGCTAGGCAGATTGATTGATTGGATATATATTATGTAGCCATAAAAAGGTAGCGCCATAGCTCATGAAAATTTTATTTAGGTAAGTATTTTTTGTTGCTATGAGAGTAAAAAAACATGCCTAACGAGTTCTGGTATATTGATGTACCTACTTCATCCAAATATGTAGTTCATTGAACTTCACACATGTAAAATGTATGTGTTTACTATTGTATAGAATCAATTTTCTCTAACTAAAGCATGTTATTCCCGACTCTCATTTCTAGATCTTTAACAGTTGTTACGGGTCGTTCGAACCACGAAAGTCTGACAACCAGTCTTACAAGGGGGTATCGTATTACCCAGTAATTGGGTTGTGGAGGTCCGTAGGCAGTCGTTCCATGTAAAATACTGGTTATTCAGCTGCATCCGGTTAGTCTGGAAGCCGACCCCAACATAGATGGGAAAAGGCGAGGCAGATGAGGTACTACGTATTCCCCCAAAGATGTTATTTATCAATGTACATGCAGTTACGGCATTAACTGGGTTAGCTTTTGAGCACTCGACCCCAGTAACATTTAAACCCAGGTATTATTTTACCTCAGCTCAGTCGTCGCTTTTGCGACCACTAGACCAACCAGTCAGTCATCTTCGACGAATAAGAATTAGGCGAGGCAGTAAAATTAACATCTTAATTAAGTCATCAACATCATCGGCCTACAGTCCACTGCTGGACATAGGCCTCTCAAATTGCACGCCATCCAGCTCGATTCTCGGCAACTCTCATCCAGCTGCTACCAGCCACCCTGCGAAGATCGTCGCTCCACCTAGCCTGAGTGCGTCCTACCTTACGTTTTCCGATTCGCGGTCTCCACTCAAGAACACGTCTACCCCAACGGTCATCGGGTCTACGGCTAATATGGCCGGCCCATTGCTACTTCAGCTTGCTTATTCGACAGCTTTGGTTCTCTGCCGGATTACCTCATTCCGAATTCTATCTCTCTGAGAGACTCCAAGCATTGCCCCATATCTCGCTGAGCGATCTCGAATTTATGGACCAGACGTACCGGGAGTGTCCACGTTTCGAATTACCTAACTATGTATACCAGTGTGTTAGGGTAAACACCGTTATCCTTGAAACCACTGGTTTGGTGTCATTTATAGAACGTAAAATCAATGGAAAATTATTATTTCAATTACTTTTTACCACTAGAGTATTTCACCCTTTCACCTTTGCGCTAGGGCAACGAACTTGCGTCTCAACACGGGTGGGGAGCGTGTGACGTGACCTGACCGGCGCGACCCGTCTCTCAGTCAGTCAGCTGTTTCGCTAGCTAGCACGGTGTCGCAAAGAAAATTTTTAAAATCTTTATATGAAAATAACGCTTTTTTTTTGTTGTTCTTCGGTCATTTATTTTTATATTTAAGCGGTACCCATGGTTTGAGTGGCAAGAGTGTTTACCCTTACACCCTGTAGGACTTTAAATAATTTATACCAACCTTAGTTGTAACAAAAAGTTCTTCCCTCTTCACGACGCCATCTTTAATCTTCTTCTCTATGATCTTGCCCACTTCCGGTTCCACTCTGTAGAGGTGGGCAGTGTCTATGTGTCTGTATCCGATGTCTATGGCATAGGAGAGTGCTTCCATCATCTTGGGCATGCCATTGGCGCTGAATTCGAACTGCAAATTGTTATATGAGTAATTATTAATAATGTATTATTTTATGTTTCTGATGCCTGTCTGTGAGTCCATCCAAACCTATATATTTTTCGTCCATACCTATACTCCATTTGAAATAAGATTAGACGTTTAAATAAACCTTTTTTACAGTCCGTTCAACCGATTTTGACTTCTATTGCGTTGGTCGCATGACAAATGGCAGCTGCAGTAGACAGTTGGTATTGTGTAACCTTTTTTGCTTTTAATGCCATCCTTATGCCTACGGTATAGAAGTCAAAATCGGTTGAACGGACTGTATAAAGGTTTGTTTCAATGTCTAATCTTATTTCAAATGGAGTATAGGTCCTACCTCTTTTGATACGGAATGGGTTTAAAATAAGTAGATATTTATTACTAATGAAATTAAATTAAATTGTTTATTCTGTAAATAGGATATTGGAATAAAAAATATTAAAAATAAGCTAGATGAGGTCGGCGTTTTCTATCTGACTCCTCTGAGAAGAAAGGCCGAAACAAACTCAGAGGTCGCAGTCTCATAAAATACCTACTCCAGACATATTTTTGGATTATTTCTATTTACAGAATAAACAATTTCATTTTAGTTTAGGACGTTGCCTTATGCTGTTGAAACCATTAAAAAAACCTAAATAGGGTTAGCATTTATTTAATTTTGAAGCACCATTTTCCATATTATTTGCAAGATATTAGAGTTTTATCTCTAAAAAAAAGCTCAAAGATTTTATTGTATCGTGGGTCCGTTTTTAAACAAAAATGTGACAAACACAAACAGCCATAACCGCGTCAAAGTTTAAGGCCCCATGCAGACTGGCGCGACGCGACACTGGTAATTGATAAACCGTGAAGTTTTCTTAGAAATAGTTTTGTTAGAGTTGCGTCGCGCCAGTCTGCACGGTGCCAAAAAACGCTCTCTAGGAAAACACCAATTTCCTTGCATAAATAACGTTTCAGTGACGTCATTCGACGGTGAACTGCGGACGCTGTGGAGCGTTCACCGCAGTCTCAGGAAACAAGTCAAGTCAAGTCAAATAATTTATTTCAAGTAGGCACATTAAAGGCACTTTTGAACGTCAAATACATAGAAATAGAACTGATTCTAGTTGCCCCCTCCCATAGGTAGTTTTCGTATGGAGAAGAATGGGCAAGAAACTCCACCGTTACTCTTTAAAAAAAATGTTTTACAATATTTGGTATACATCAATTACATAATTACATGTGAAGACGATGCACCGAGAATACAATTACAATAGGTAAAAAGAATTAAAAATTAAAAATGGAGCAATGACAAATAAATAAATTAAGTATGTGATAGATACATGGTGCTCACATATTTACAAACATTAAAGTATACTATATCACAATATTCCTACAAACTTGCAAGTAATATTAATAGGACAGTGTGTGAGATTAATTATCATAAAATGTAAAAAAATCGATGATATAAAAATAATAAATTTTACAACTAGATTAGCAACCAGTTTGATTTTGTCCAGCCTCGAATTTGTCCTATGGAGCAAGACCAGCATGTTTCCAAGCATTCTTATCTTGGAACTCTAGGTTAACTTTATTTAGAAAAGTAAGGCATACTGTCATGGCCCGGGTCGACGGCGCGTTGTGTTCCACGCGCGCCTCAAAGATCCGGGGTCCGCTAGGACCGATGCCTGCCAGGATTGCGGGAAAGTCCGAAAGGTATACCGTGGCCCTTGGCAACAGGCAACTTGACTACAGGAACACGGGTGGGTTTTATTCAGTAAAAGTCTGACAGCTCTCCCGCTCCGCCCAAAGCGGGAGAAGTTATTTGATGATTTCCCACACTCAAAAAAAAAAGGCATACACTCATAAGTTTCACTTTAGTGCTGCGCTGTGTGCTAACTGTCATGCTCCTAGCGAATCAACGCATTACAATAACCACACTGACATTTGGTGACACGTTGCAGGCCTAATTTGTCGCTTGTTCGAGCACCGGCTGTCGCTGAAAACCAGCGCTGGGGCTCTGTTTTGCATAGGGTCGCAGCATAATGCTGAGCGATAGCCGTTTTGCGTGGATGTGACGCATGTTTCCCCCAACCTTTTTTATTTTTAACTTGTTACATTGTTTTTTTTTTGCGTCATATTTACCGCAAATAAACGTATTTTCTTTCTTTCTTTCTTTTCTTTCACCCCACTCACCAACTACCACCACCGGCGAAGCTTCTGTGTGGCTTCGGCCTTAAGAACAAATAAAGCATAAAACACATTACAGGCAAAAAGTGTACCAAGGTATTTACTCACATTAAACGGCTTACTCGGGCCGGTTGATTCCTAAATTAAAACAAAATGCAAAAGGAATAATATAATACACATGCAAATAAATACAAGGAAAGAAAAATAAAGCTCTTTTTTTACTGTGTGTAAATAAATAAATAAAGAAAAAAATTAAAGATGTTTTTTTGTAAAAGTTATCTCACTACATAGGGATGTTTAGGCATAAGGATTAATTAATTATAAAATATACAAAAAATACAGGGTGAAATTAAATTCATGAGCATCAGGGGTATTCATCATTATGAACAACTTTCCCTATGGGACCAAAACAGAAATAGCGAAAAAAAACAGCTGTTCCCTACATTAATTTATGTTCCCATAGTTCGTTAATGTAGGGAACAGCTGATATTTTTTTCGCGACTCTTTTCAGTGAGTGACCCCTTAAAAAGATGCCAATGAATTAAATTTCACCCTGTATAAGTACTTTTATGTACCTAATAATTATATGTAGGTAAGTATGAAAATTTATTTAAGTATTGCAGATTGGCATTGTTTAAATAATAGTCGACAGTGTCCAGATGAAGCCGGGCAAAGTTGATAACTATCAATGAGATGGAGAGTCTCACGCAACATGCCCATGCAACATTCTTATGGTGGAATCCCACGATCGGCAATATTGCAGACGGACACGCACGGCAGACGACCATAGACCGCCACGCACCGCACACCGAGGAACTTCCGATGTCTGCGATACCCCCCACGTACACCTTCCCACGGTCCGTCGTCCGGGCTCGTCGGTGTCCATCCGCAAAATCGCGGATCGTGGGATTTCGGTACTACCCGGGCATTAAGGTTCTTACATACTGGCGCAATTCGCCGCGCGACGCGACGCCGCCCCGCATTGTTCCCCCTTAAAGTTTTCTCAGAAATTGTTTTGTTAAAATTCGCGTCGCGCGGCAAATCGTGCCTGTATGTAAGAGCCTTTAGGGTGTAAAATGACCTATCACATAGCAGTCAACTACGCATTCTGTACATTATAAGTAACATTGCACAAAAATAATTGCTGGGAAACGACTTATTTTTGGTGCGAAAAATCGCTGTTTACGGTAGTGCGCAACGTAACGCACGCAAAACACTGTGTTTATGGGTGCATGCACACGGTTCGTGGGGGTATTTAAAATGAAGTTACAACATTTAAAACTTGCTTTCTTTAAAAAATTTGGAACTTTGATCTTCAATATCTTCGTAACCAGAAGGTTACCAGGTATGGTCCACAAAAAAAAAAAAAAAACCCCAATGATGCGAATGAAAAAATATATTTATTTAACAACAAATGCTTCATAAACAATGACTTGTGTTTGGAGCACAGGTTTTCTTTTCCTGTTTCACGTTGTTTTATTTTATTCTATTACTTGTTTTACTGATTCTATAGATTTAATGTTTGTTTCTATTGTTATGTTTCCGGTGCGTGTTCCAAATAAAATATTTTTCTTTCTTTCTTTCTTTACAGCATTTTGTTATTCTATAATTAAACGTAAGTATAATGTGGTAAGAAGCGTGATGTACTTTAGTTAGGTGTGGCGTGTGTGTAAGATGTAGTGTGGTTTGATGTGATTTGATGTTTTGCGCGGTGTGGTGTGTGGCGCGGTGTGGTGTGTGGTGTGGTGTGGTGTGTGTAAGATGTAGTGTGGTTTGATGTGATTTGATGTTTTGCGCGGTGTGGTGTGTGGCGCGGTGTGGTGTGTGGCGCGGTGTGGTGTGTGGTGTGGTGTGGTGTAGCGTGGTTTGAATAACAAGTGACTTTGGGCTACATTGAGTGTCTTTTTACACCCGTTAATAAGGCACATCAAGCTTGAGAGACTCTTCTACGCCCTCTAGGCATTCCAAGAACTACAGGTGCAATCAAACTAGGCTCTAGTCGGGCAACTGAAGGTATCTTACCGTCTCGTCCATGCCCAGCCAGGTCCCGTAGCCAATAGCTGGCATCTCCCGGCCATCGTTCAGTTTGAATGCTGGGACATTTACCTGGAATTAGAGAAAATGGCTTAATTAGGACAAGATAGGCAGTCGCTCCATGTAAAATACTGGTAGTCAGCTGGCTGGAAGCCGACCCCAAACTAGTTGGGGAAAAAACTGGGCAGATGATGATGTGGCGGGACTTCAGTATCGGGTTGGTGCAAGCAGGCAAGTCGCCAATATCGCTACTTACAGTCGAGATAATGCGTTCTTGACAGCTGTCAGTTTCATACAGTAACGACGAATAAGTTTTTTGCGAATTTGATTCTTATTAGTACTAGAAATTGTCTAACTGAGAGGTGTCTCGAACGCATTCTCTTGATGGTCGGTGTAGTAAGTAGACCAGTTTTTCGTGAAGTGAAGATTATCTCCAGAGATCGGTTACTAAACTCTTAGTTACTAGTAACACACTGTGCAGCCATTTGTGTTAGGTATATTTGCCTGAGACATGCTGAGCTGGACTCCCATTTGGTGCAACATTGAGACGCACACCGAACCTTTTTTGAGGGTGGGAAATCATCCAATGACTTCTCCCGCTCTGGGCGGAGCGGAAGGGCGTGTCAGACTTTTACTGACTAAAGCCCACCCGTGTTCCTTCAGTTGTCTGTTGCCAAGGTCCCGGTATCCCTTTCGGACTAACCCGCAACACGGACACCGAACCATTCGTTATTTGATTTGAAGTATGTAATTAGTCACTCCATTTCTTTATGTAGACACTCGTACTTACTTATGTTTTTTTTTAATTTTTTTTTGTAAGTAATGGCATCTTGTTTTTTTTTAATTGTGCGTTTGTGTGCACTGCGTTAATTTTTTATCTATCTATCTCTTAACTACGAGTATCTATCTATTAGCCAGTCTCGCTAACTCGCTACTACCTTGCCGACTGGCTAGTATTTTTAACATAGCATGAGCTATACTCATCCTCATACCTAAGCAATGTGATTGAGCTAAATGGTGCTGATCCATGCGTCATGTTCGTGAACGGGCGCCATCAGTAGGGACTGGTCATCTCATAGCTGCCACGGCTTATTTTAATTTTTGAATTGTTTTGTTTTACTTTTAATTACGGACGCTTTTAACGTGCACCTTTTTCTGCATTGTACTCACATGTATAATTTCAACATGAATGATGTAACCAATGTATTGTAACAATATTCTGATTTAAAAAGAGTGTCCGTGGAGTTTCTTACCCGTTCTTCTCCATAGGAACCTACTACACTTTCGAATTGGCAACTAGCTTCATCTTTCCGACTGACCGACCCCTTGACAATTCAAAAGTGCCTGTAATTGTATTATTTGAAATAAATGCTCTGAGTTTGAGTTCGTTTTTTTAGGAGGAAAGAAGAAGGCCGGAAGACCTGAGATTACTACGGTGGCTGTCCATATCATTGATGGGGATTGTCAATGGGGATTAGTGGAATAACCACCCCATGTGACCACTCCGAAATCATCAGTATGCACCAGTGCAGCGCGTAAAACTCTCTTCGAGGAGAAATAACCATGACCCTATTTTAAAGCAATCGTCTCGCGAATAAACGATCGTCGTTCGAACTTTTTATTCGGTGAACCAGAGGGCCTAGTAGACAAGTGACAATCGCTTCGAAAGCGTTTCGTATTTCTACAACGACTTTCAACAGGATTGACATAAGCTTTTCGATAGCTTATGTCAGTCCTATACATTTTTGCCTTTTCCATCATCGTTATCGCTGATAGAATGTCACTTTGTCTGGCACTGGGCGTCTGAACGCGTGGTCGCGCCGACAGAGGGCGCTTTCCTGTTCTCCGAAAAAAAAAATTACATTGCGCACACGACCGATCGCGTATTCGCGCAACGTTCGCATATTATGACGCGGCCTATCGGACTATCACAACATGCTTCTTTCAAAATATTGATAGAGTCTGATGTTTGTATCAAATAAACAACGTGCCGCTACAATGGCGACATTAATTAAACACGCGTATACGATTTCGCGTATTCGTTTTGAAAATATTTGAATTTCATTAAACGTTTATTTATTGATTTATTTACAATTTTCTAATCACCATCCTGGAGCAACCTGTACTTAAAGAACTGTAGCGAAGAGGTCATTTGCCGGGGTCACGGATCGTAGGCGAATAGAAGGAAAGCCGCGCAATTTCTAAGAAATTATGGCCGACAAAATCTTACCGATAGAACGTAAGCCAGCTGGTAGGTAGCTTCATGAATGAATCTTTTACACAGAGTGATCTCAATTTTGGTTATGTTTTTATTATTTAGTTTGTTTGAAAATTTAAATTTTTCAGTGTACGAATTATTTTATTTTATTATAATTCTTATGTTTACTGGCCTACCCGTGTGTTCAATTAATGTCGCCATTTGTATAACTATCGTGTATGTAATATTTACTTATTTATTACTTTATCAATACAAGTCCAAAGTTTATCTAGCAGTGATATCAGTTTAATAATCTACCTACTGTTAAATTAAATGGAATATGTTTATGATGTTACGCACTGCAAGTTTTTAGGCAATATTTTGCTAAGATTTGTTGATAAAACAAATTAGTTTTTTATTATAAAATTATGATAGCGCCATAATATTATGTTTAAAATGTTTAGCAAGGGATACGTTCAATTCAATGTTCCCGTTTTCGGTAAGTTTTCAACGTACCTAGATACAGAAAAATACAATAGACGTAGGATATATTTAGTAACCTATTCCGCTTAACTATTCCTCAAGCGTCATAAAAACCCTGTAAGAAATCTACACGTGTTTCACCTCTCACCGAGGCATCCTCAGTATGACGATTGACCAGTCGTAAACCAGAACACGATGTGTTGGACGCAGCGCTGCGTCAATCGTAATCTTTATGAGTACATAATCTTATCTAGAGGAGTAGTTAAGCGGAATAGGTTACTACTAAATATAGTGGCCCTCAGAAGTCCGAAAGTCTGACAACCAGTCTTACCAAGGGGTATCGGTATTATCCAGTTAGTTACTGGGTTGTGGAGGTCTGATAGGCAGTCGCTCCATGTAAAATACTGGTATTCAGCTGCATCCGGTTAGACTGGGAGCAAACCCCAACAAAGTTGGGAAAAGGCTAGGCAGATCGAGCTGAGTTCACTAGACCAACAAACTCAGTTCCATTTTAATTATTCTATCAAGCTAAGTTTGCTTAGCAATCAATTCGTAGTTGTTCTAAACCTAAGTAATTGCTGTTCTAATTAGCGTGGCTGCTAGCTACAAACACGCCCTCTAGCCTTCCATTTTGTTGAGTGGACACAGTGAGCTGAGTATTAAGGGGCCGGCGGAGCGTCGGTTGCAACTACGAATCGAGAAATGTTGCGTTGGAGTGCCTGTCGGAGCGATACACACAGCTACCGTGAACTGTACAACCAGGCACACATTGGCATTGACATGACATTTGCTTGACGCGACAGCACTACTAGCTATTGAAAATTTATGATAAATTGGGATGTGTTCAGTAATACCAAAAATGATGAATGAAAACTTAATTTTTTTCAAATTTTTCGGATAATTTGTAACTTGATAATATAGGCTATGTATCTGCTGAAACAATATTACAAGTATTGTTGTTTATAATACAGAAAAAACAATATGAAAACATGTCATTTACGCTGTAAAAATGTGCGAAATTCAATTCGCTACAACTTTATTTTAGTCTCAGACCAACAAAAAAGGAAAGACAGATCACGCCGTACATCAAAAGTGAAGCCACAAAACCAAGCTCCTGCAAGTAAACACACAGGCTCACGCACACACCTACACTAAAACCAAGCTCATCGCTCCTAGTACGTCACGAGTCGTCGTCTAGCTAACATCACCAAAACAAATATAATTATGCCTTCCTGTGTAGTGAAAACGTGTAAAAACAATACTAAATCACAGAAAAAGTCTCACGGAATCACTTTTCACTTGTAAGTACTTAAAATAACATCGTTTTTTAATTTAGATAACTATGAATTTTAGGTTATTTGGAACAAAAAACCTGAACGAATGAACGAACGAAAACAGTGACATTTAAAGAGCGAGGGTTGCCATAATATGATTTCAAATTTCCCCATTCGATATTTTTTACTTCGAGTAATTATATGTCTGTTTTTTTTATGCATTTAATATTTTAGAGTTCCATGTAATACTGAAAATAAAAATAAATGGATAGTAGCTAATTTACTAACCTATTTATACACATATATATATATTTTTTTAACACTCAATGAAAATTAATGGATAATTCTAAGTGAAAGAGCGGAGTCTCCTAACACAAGCAATTCTTGCATAAAAGGTGATCTCATAAATGAACTTTGTACTTAATAGTTTTTTTATTTTATTTTGCAATGTAAAAAAAATGTTTTTGTTTCGGAATTCTTCCTAAAAATTGAGGTACAATACCATACTCAACAATATCTTACTCGTACAATATTAGCCTACCCAAAATATTATTCCCCAAGTTATAGGGAAAAACTTTAACGACTGACAACCCTTTTTACACACACATAGATAAAAAGGTGGCTTCACTTTTGATGTACGGCGTGATCTGTCTTTCCTTTTTTGTTGGTCTGAGATTTTAGTTATGTATTTTGGAAAAAAAAGACGTAGGAATCCAAATTGCAAATGATTTAGGTGTTACGTTTGTATGGAGAATTCATCCGTCGCCGCGTTCTTAAGACATGGAAGACACGGTGAGCTGTTTAATAAGACAATATGTGACTGCATAGTCAATTAAGAGGAAATAGGGTCGGTCTTTTTCTCCATACAAAAGTCATAATTCGAGGTTCGGCTCTCGTCTATTTCCTCCTCCAATATTGGACCAATTTGAAAGATATTTTATAAATTGAATAAGAAGGTTATTTATTCTCACAATGATCAGTTTTTGACAGATTTTGTCAAAAACTGATCATTGCGAGACCATTGACACGTTTGTAAATTAGTAGACTTGGCCCCCAGGTGGGAGGATCCGCCCTTTTCTGTGGTTGATGAGTGAACTTTACACCCTGTTCCTCATACCTCTAAAAGGATGCCTATGGAGGTCGTGGCTTGTGTACTAAGGGCTTAAACATAAAGACAACACAGTAGGTACCTAGGTACGAGTATGCATTGTCTGTGTGAAGGCCGATCCTAACGTTGCAGGCGATTATGTGTTTAGATTGTTAATACATGTCAATTACATATGTATTATGTTAATGTACTATTAACGCATATTCAACTAGGTAGCAGGCAGTGAAATGTTATTAACAATATTATTATGTTGGAGTCGGCTTCCAGTCAACCCGATGCAGCTGAATACCAGTATTTTACATGTAGCGACTGCCTATCTGACCTCCACAACCCAGTTATTGGGTAGGAAACACGATACCCCTTGATGAGACTGGTTGTCAGACTTTTGGGCTTCTGACGACCCTGGATTTGTGTCCGGTTAATGGCAAGGCTAGCCCTCTCTAAATGGGAACATAACTGTTGAAACGTGAATGTACCATAGCCACATCTCTGCCTAACCCTTTTTTTTTTTTTTTTTTGTGGGTGGGAAATCATCCAATGACTTCTCTGGGCGGAGCGAAAGGGCGTGTCAGACTTTTACTGACTTGTTCCCGTGTTTCTTCCTCCCGTGTTCCTTCAGTTGCCCGTTGCCAAGGTCCCGGTTTCCCTTTCGGACTAACCCGCAACCCTGGCAGGATCTCTGCCTAACCCTGCGGGGTATACAAGCGTGATGTTGTTATCATTATGTTTCGATAGTACCTACGTATCGTGAAAATCATGACTTGTACAATGATTACACGTTTAGAAAACAAAAATAATGTTTTAACGTCATACTTAGCGTATTATGATTTGCAAAACATTCTAATCTTGATTTATCGACGTAATTATTAATCCGGTTTGATAAGTATATTATCTGAACCAAGCATAACCTAATCGACTGGCTCAAATAATCAATATTTATTGATAAGATATAAATATTGCTATTCACTTGACGAAAAGGCTAGACGGATGAGGATAAGACTGAATGATTTTATGGTAAACACGAGTTATCATAATAATAGATCAAAGATACAGATTACGTCAAGCATCAGCATTTTTGGAATGTTTGAAAAATAGACCGAAAAATTACTATTCACCATTTCCTAGTGAGTTGGAATGAAATTTGCGCAATTACCTCAGTAACTATGAGAACTTTGTTTACTATTTTAAACTAGACATCGTAACGTAATATGACATAGCAAATTGTGTCGTTAAAACATTGATTATATCAATTTATCATCAAAATGGTTCCTATTTGCTGGTTATTTTGTCCTCCATATAGTGCTAATTCTTTGCCCTATCTTTAGGGCAGCATAATACTTAGAATCAGCACTTTTTGGAGGTCAAATTTTATGAAATACAGCGAACAAGTGTTTATCATATTATTATCTTTAACCGCCTCCGTGGTCTCTAGTGGTAAGACCACCTCTCATTCCCAGAGTTCGGTTCGAAACGGTTTGGTTGGTGGTGGGGCTTGTTCTACATCCGCCTGGCAGTATCGTATCTAAGTATGTCGCTATAACAAGAATGTTAACAGCATTGTTGTGTTTCAGCAGTGAGAGGTAAGATAGCCAGTTCCTCTGTGGTTGAGGATTCCGGGTGAAGTTCGCTTCCATCTTTGGCCTGATCATACCTTACCATCACGTGAGATGAAGGCCAAGAGCTTCCCCGTTGTGTAAAAGTAAAAAAAAAATCCTACTGTTGGGATTAAAAATTGCCCAATAAACCGAGTGAAAATATCTACGTCATAGTCCGATTTTTAACTAGTCACCGTAATGCGCGACGTTCTAAAATATGTGACGTTAAAACAATATTATATCTCTAATCTACATGATTAGTACATTTGGCCTCCAAAAACTACCGATTCTGTGCCGGCTGCCCTATCTTATGATATCGTAAAGAATCAGCACTTTTATGAAATAATGACCCAATACATATCACCTTATCACTTCCTAGAGTTTACGCTAGGACTTTTGGTATAATGCTGTGTAACGACAATAAAGTACAGTACCTACACATATCATGAAGTACTTATATTATATTCCAGGAAGTGGTACACACGGCTACGCTGATCTCGCATTGTGTAGGATTTCCGAACATTGCGAGGTCAGCTTAAACTGGAAATGTATAGCTTGATGTGTAGCCGTGTGTACATGCCACGTATAAGTAACTGTCAAAATACCGCCACACCTCGAGAAATACTATCATAATGTTATGAAGGTTTCCAAATATAGGTTACATATAGGAGATTTTAATTAAAACGATCTTTTGGAAATATTCAAATACTAGCTGCGGCCCTCGGTTTCACCCGCGTAAGTCTGGATCCCCTGGGAATATCGGGATAAAAAGTATCCTTTGTACTATTCCAGGTCATGGCCTACTCATGTGCCAAATTTAATCTAAATCCGTTCAGTCGTTTTAGCGTGAAAGCGTAACAAACAAATAAATAATCAAACAAACTCACTTTCGCACTTACAATATTAGTCAATCAAATAGTCAAATATGATGTGACCTACAATGTCGCCTTGAGGTATCCCATAGCTAACCCTTTCGTATAACTTACAAAATGCTAATTTCACCGCAATATTAAAATAAATTGTAGGTTAGCTTTTAAGAATATCTAACAAATGCCCACTTAGTTCTTGTGCTTCTGAATTTAAAGTCAGTATAGTTTGTAACGGAGTCAAATGTCTTAGAAAGATCTAAGAACATATAGTATTGAATGAATTTATACTTTTTCATTTACAAAATGTAACATAGGGCGGAAGGAGCTCGTGGCTAAGTAATAATAGCCGCACGGGTCGATCCGTCAGGTTAAGCTACGCTTGCCGGGGTTGGTCCGTGGATGAGTGACTATCTTTACATACCGAGATTCCTCCGTGCCTCGGAAAGCACGTAAAGCCGTTGGTCCCGGCTGTCATTTGTGGATCTTCGACAGTCGTTACGGGTCGTCAGAAGCCCGAAAGTCTGAAAACCAGTCTTACCAAGGGGTACGGTAAAACCCTGTTACTGGGTTGTGGAGGTCAGATAGGCAGTTGCCTCGCTCCATGTAAAATACTGGCATTCACCCGCATCCAGTTAGACTGGAAGCCGACCCCAATATAGTTGGGAAAAGGCTAGGCAGATTGAATTCATTTTGACAGTTCAACAACATTCATTGATAAGTTGTTGAGCAGACAAATTTTTCGAACATATCAAACAATGGACTAGCAATATCCATAACAATCATTCAAATTGTGATTGTAAGTGTGTTATGCAATAAGGGTGCTGTACTTACTATCGAATCATAATACTTAATTACTGGTTTACCACGTACTTACTATCGAATCGTAATAATTAATTACCGGTTTACCTAATCCATAAATTCAACATGAGTAGCTTAGTAAATAATTTAAAAGCGATGATATTGATATTTGAAAAATATGGTGATAACCTCATCCACATCTGTTGCGTGATGTAGAAGAACAACGCGGACATACAGACAAACACGAAAAGCGACTTTATAATTAGATCCCCCACCTATGAAATCGGCGTTTTGTATAGGGAATTTTATAGAAGGTGCATTTTTCATACTAACATTTTCTTAAAATTTAACAACCATGAACACTAATGTTTTAAAAGTTTTATGCACTAATGTTTAAAAACTAAGATAACTTTACTTTAATTAAGCGACAAAAATAAGTTTTGGCTAAGTTAAAAAAAATGTGGTCATTTCTGCTAACAAAGTGAGGAGTCATTTTTAAGAAATTTTTTATGTTTAGAAAACTTTATGTAATAAGGTTTATTTTACTATTGGTAGTTGTCTATGATCGTCATTATTCGATATAATACCAAGCAATTGATGAATATTGTAAAACATAGAAGTGACGAGGTTCTCTATTTGTGAGAAAAAAACGCCAATTTCATAGGTGGGGGACCCAATATGTATAGCAGAATTGTTGTCAAGTAATAGAAAAAAAAAATTACTTACTCGCGCCATTTTGTGGTAGTTCCTTCTTTGACAACGGTTCACAAAATACTGGCTAGTCTGTGACACAGGCTCACGCTGGATTGCCCGCCGGCGATGTAGCACGGTTTATACATTCGACCATAGATTATGTAAAGCCGGAGCCAGACAGTCACATATTTGATCAAACACTTTGATAGACTTTGGCTGACACATTTGAACACTTGTTTACTGTTACCGGCTAGATACAGTCACATATATTTTGATCAATGTCTTTGATAGACTTTTCTCACACATTTAAGAGCGCATAAGAGCGGTCAGCACAAATTCAGTTTTGATCTCGCTTTCGCAGACTGAGTGACAGCGAGTTGGCTCCAAGACTCGAATAGTTTAGGTAACTGGTTTTTTTGGTGAAAATCATGGATGGTTGTTTAAAAAAAAAAACATATCAAGTATGAAAATATTATGAATCATCGTAAAATATCACAATGACAGCTGGGATTCAGGAAATGAACTGCTTTTAGAGGAATTGCTAATGTGGCCGATTTAGGCCCCCCTGTACACAGAAATGGTACGTAAACTAGCGGTTTGTGGTGATAACGACGCGGCCATACAAAATCCTCCTTTGGTGTCGCGCTGCGAATCGCCACCGCGATATGGCGCTAGAGTGAAAGGTGTTGCACTTGCGGTGGCGATAATATCGCAGAATCGGAAACCTTTATTTACGAGACACTGCACTACGCACACATTTGAACGTTTAACGCTTTGATGTGCGCTCGAAAAACCGACACCGAATGGAAAAATTGAAATAAGATAACAAACTTTGATCAAATACCCAAATACACCTGCCTCACATGTGTCAAACAAGTGTTCAAATATTGTTGCTGTCTCTGGTGCAGGGTTTGATGTGCGTTCGAAAAACGACACCGAATGGCAATGTTGAAATAAGTGGTCAAACTTTGATCAAATACCTACTCAAACATGAGCCTCACATGTGTTCAAGTTTTCAAATAAGTGTTCAAATGTTATTGCTATGTCTGGCGTCGGCTTTACACAGATAAGTAATCTACTTTGAACTTGGAATGCATCTTATCGCTCCCGTTACAAAAATAGATTGGGTATTTCTACTGCGATATCGATTAAAATCTGGCCTAGAGGTCGCAAGCCAAGCGCACTGTTGACGTCTTGGGTTCGAAGCCCGAGTCGGGCAGAGTTTTTCTTGTGTTGTGCCCGGCACCCCATTACGTAACACACTTTCCATCACAATCTGAATGATAGACTTTGTTTGCTCAACAGAGTACGCACAAGATAATTATGTTGTTGAACTGTCAAAATGGAAGCCATTGCAACTTACGCAGTTACCTCACAATTAGGTACGCGGTACGACGGAAAAATTACACTGCACACCCATAGACAACATGCCCGTCGCATGTGAACTATGAGATAAAAATATCCATATGCTGCGGTGACCGTATGGCGACTGAGATATAATTATGGTATAGTTTGAACAACACGACGTTCTTCACCACACTCACTCACTTGTCAGTTCGAGATTCATTCATTTGTATGTCACAGTGAAGCGGTACAAAATGTTATTTTGAGGTGTTGGGACGTTCAATCATTTTGTATGGGACATTTGAAGTGGCTCTTGTATGTCCTACCCAACACTAATCTATAGCTCACTTTTCTACGATGCGCACTAAGCGATTTGTGCAATACGCGCACTCTATGTAATATTATTTAAAAAAAAAAACTTTTTATTTCAGATTTTTTTTTAATCCATAGAGTGTTAGTACATAGAGTGTTATATCTCTAATAGCCTACGCCTGATTTTAAGCGACACAAAAATAAAACTCAAAAAGGTAAAAATAATATTTTTTTATTAAAAATATACTTAGAATAACAAAATATTGATGCCTGTGTAATATTTATTAATTTTATTATCTATCCAGGCAATATTTTTTCCTAAAATAACATCTTTAATATACTAATAATGTCACTAAAAAAAATTATAAAAGAGATATTTTTTACATTGGCCAAAGCTGACAACCCGGTCAATGTAAACAATAACCAGCACCTCAATTGCGTAACACACAAATCACAATCCCAAGGATTTTTAATTCATTTTTGGTAAGTTTGAAATATAAGAGTAGGGGAAGACCAAAGAAACGATGGAAGGCCTGTGTGAAGGATGATATGGCTAGAAAGGGAGTGACTACCGAGATGACGGCTAATAGAGAAGTATGGGAGAAAGGGACATGATGCGCCGACCACAAATAAATTGGGATAAGGGCAGGAAAATGGTGATGAAACATTCGTCTGTTCGACAGCGTAAACATCGCAATGAATGATGTAGAATTTTCAAAATACCTTTAGCTTTGCAATTGTTAGTGTGTTACGTAGTTACGCCGCTACAAAGTTTAATCAATATCCAAATTGATTCCACTCTTCCATTTAAGAAGCGACTCGGGGATATCCATTTTCTCAGGGACTTTGTCGAACGGGTAATTTTGATAATCTTGATAGAAGAAGGGTCTGACTGTTCGGAAGCCATTGTCGAATTTAGCTAGGGCCTCCACGTCAGCTTTGTCCAGGGTGAAGTCGAAAATGGATGCGTTTTCTACGACTCTCGAGTTTGTCACCGTTTTTGGTACGCTGACGATTCCTCGTTCATACTGTAAAAATAAAAAGTCTTATAATGGAGATTTTTTTTTGTTTGTTACGCGATGTCTCCGCCAACTAAGAATCGATTTTGATGGTTATTGGCAAAAAACGAAAATTGAAAAGCAAAGACACCAATATATTTTTGTAAGTATGTTTTTTTGGAAGTCGGTTATTTTTTTTTTGAAAAAGTTTTTTGATCTCTATTGTCAAGGAGTCGATCTGTCAGAAAGATGAAGCTTATTGCCCATTCCAAAGCGTAGTAGGTTCCTATGGAGAAACGGGCAAGAAACTCCACGGACACTCTTTTAAATCAGATTATTAATAAAAAGAGAATTTAATCATTTTTTTTCTTTTTAGTGTGGTCATTAACCTGGTGACAGAGTTTTTATACCGCCTCTGACTTGGTTTCACATGCCGTCAAGAAATATCACAACAATGATATTTTGACACGTGGCCTAAATCGGAACTAACGCCGCCATCTTTTTTGTTCAATACAATTTGGGGGTCACTGACCTGCAAATTGCAAAAAACGTACAACCCGTGCGCATTAACATGGCACCTGGCTCGGAACTCAATACTCCCCCCGCTACCCGCGCCGCGCCCCGCCGTCGCCGTGCGTGGAAGCGAGGGGAGGTACAAACGTCATTGAGCCAGGTGACATGTTAATGCGCACGGGTTTGTAACAAAATTTGAATTTCGCGGGCTGCCTTTGCGCATCCTTACCAGATATCTCAGCGTGACTTGCGTGACAGTCTTCCCGTGCTTCTTCGCGATGGCCACCATTATCGGGTTGTTGAGTTTCGGCTCGGGGCTGTTCGGGACACTTCGGGTCGGCACCATGGTTCCGAAGGGCGAGTAGGCGGTGATCAACACGTTGTTCGCTTGGCAGAAGTCTATGAGCTCTTTCTGACCGAGGTTTAGGTTTACCTGGAAGAGAGATATGATATTTTTGTTTAGGGTTCTATTAGATATGACGGCGTCAGCGATGGCTGAGCGATAGTGCCGTGCCGTCATCATCTCGATTCGTTGGTACGGAATCCATAGTGCAGGTTTACAATAAAACACGATGATACAGCTAATTAGTAGGAATTTCACTTTCAGAATAATCATCACAGTAGGTACATAATAATAATGTTCACGCACTACTTTCTACGTTCGGGCAAACCAACAGTTTCGCCTAGGAGAAGTGAAGGTCTGCATCCGTTCCTTGCCCACGCAAGACTGCCTCGTCGTTCAGCCACTTCCCTTAACACGACTCTGTCCACATGCCGCCCCACTCTAGTGAGCGCGTCACGGACTTTACCCTCACTTTAGTACTACAATAATCAATTGAGTGACTATTATCGCTCAACTTTTATAATCTGCGACAAATCTTCATCTTATTGGCACGAAGTAAATGAGAGTAGGTCATACCGTGGTAAGACATTAACCAGTCAGCCAGGTGGTTGCGGGGCTGACTTTCTGGTTGCCATTAAGAGGGTGAGATTGAATTCATGGGCATCCTCTAAAGGGGTCATTGTACTCATCATTATGAACAACTTCCACTATGGGACCAATATTGAAATCTGTTTTTTTAGGAACTTTGGATCCTTATAGAATGTTCTTCTTCGCCATCACATCACATCAATCTCTTCATCATCTGCCTAGCCTTTTTCACAACTATGTTGGGGTCGGCTTCCAGTCTAACCGGATGCAGCTGAATACCAGTATTTTACATGAAGCGACTGTCTATCTGACCTCCACAACCCAGTAACTGGGTAATACGATACCCCTTGGTAAGACTGGTTGTCAGACTTTCGGGCTTCTTACGACCCGTAACGACTGTCAAAGATCTACGAATGACAGCCGGGACCAACGGCTTAACGTACTTTTCGAGGCACGGAGGAGTCTCGGTATGTAAAGATGGTCACCCATCCGCCAACCCCGGCAAGCGTAGCTTAACCTGATGGATCGACCCGTGCGGCTGTTATTACGTAGCCACGAGCTCTTATCCTAATATATCTCAAATTTTGTTGGCCCAAAACTTTGCAACTTAAAAGCTATGAACTCGACAAAATTAAAAAAGAAAATGTAATTTATAATTTATGTCTCACCTCAATCTGGTTGGTCACTGGCGGCACCTTGCAGTTCTTGAGCAGTCGGTCCATCTGTTCCACGTTGAAGTTGGAGACGCCGATGGACTTGACCAGCCCCTTTTTTAGCACTGACTCGAAGCCGCGCCACGTCTCCAGGTAGTCGATCTTCTCGTCTACTCCTTCTTGCTGGAAGGTAGATGGTATTTGGAGTACTTGAATTTTGGGGTTTTAGGAATCAAATCATTATTTTTCCTCAGTTGAAATATGGAAAGATGCCTAATTCTAATAGAAGTGATTGGTAGTATTTTTGACCGACTTCTTCAGAAAGGACTTCTTACCTCTTATTACCCATGTTTGCAAACGAATAAATGATATGATTTGATTTGATTTCGGGCTCGATGATGGAACCTTACCCAATAGCCTTATAGGCAATTATATTTTCGAGCCGTTTGGGGTTGAAACCCTAGGGCCGTGGGGTCCGATAGTGCTCATAGTTTATTTAATGAAATCTCGAAACGGCTGTTTGACACTTCCCGTGACCCAAGGGCTGGCTTTTACCGTGGTCAGAGGCTAAGCATTGCCATTCAACGTGGCAATGCCGCCAGTCTCTTGGGTACACTACCAGCCGACAGCGATGCGGAGGAATTTTTCGACGCCATATTTTAGATATTAGTTGTTTATTTGTACAGTTAGTTTTATTTAATATTAGTTAGAAAATTGTTTAGTGTTAGATTGTATATTTTATTGAAATAATTAATTTGATTTCTATGTTCGTCAGGATGTATTTTTTTTTGTGTATGTTCATCGATTTTTTTGCCAAATGTGAACCGATTTAAAAAAATATTTTTGAGTTCGAAAGGGTATACTCCCGAAGTAGTCCCATATAAATTTTACTATCTTTGCTTGCGTAGTTTTTGAGTTAGCTTCAATATTACGTATTATTCCCACTTTGTCTATATAAACGATATTATATTATTTGAATGTCACTGTTATTCACATTGGGATCGCCTTTATGCTGCGCTATAATATGTTTTTCTTTTCCGTAACAGGTTACTAACTCACCGAGATAGACATGGGCCAGTGCATGAGCACCAGGTCGATGTAGTCGAGTTTCAAGCGCCGCAGAGACCCTCGGACTGACACCTCGACATCAGCTTCCCGATGGAAATGCTGCCACACCTGAAGAAGAAAAAGATTTTGATGTTAATAGGAGAAAGAGAGGGTTACACAACATGAAATTTTCCTTTTAAAATGAAGGAGAGCAATAAGGAAGGATTTTTGACAATTCATCCTCCAAAAACATCATCATCTCCGCTCTTGTCCCGGCACAACGACATTTTCTTCTTCCACTCTCCCCTGTCAACCGTCACGCTATCATTCACTCCCTTCTCTTTCATATCATTCCACACACAGTCCATCCATCTTTACTTTCGCCTCCCTATCGCCTACCTATCCCTTTTCATCCATCAATATGTATTGTCCTCCGTCAACCGTCACGCTGTCATTCACTCCCTTATCTTTCATATCATTCCTCACACAGTCCATCCATCTGTACTCTGGCCTCCCTATCCCTTTCCATCCATCAATATTTATATTCATCACTCTTTTAGTCACATGCGTTTCGTCCCTCCTCTTCATATACCCGTATCAAACGATTACCATTCAACCTTTCTGTCACTGGCGCCACTTTCAAACTTCCCCTTATGTACTCATTTCTTATTTTATACATTTTCGTTACTCCATACATCCTTCTCAACATTCTCATCTTCGCTGCATGCAACCTTTTTTCATCTGACTTCTTTACTACCCCGGCATTCCGATCCATACAGTACAATGAAACAAAATAAGGGATGTTTGTATGGAAGTTCATCAGTTTTGCCGATGGGAAATATTATCGGGTACACCGGCTTTTATTAGATAGGTGATTATTTATTAGGAGGCGAGTGTATTGCCACTAACCAGATATGAATCCAGACACAAGGCGGACTGCTGTCTTCCTAAATGAACCGCATACTTAAACTTTTCCCGTGATTGCGTTCGCAATCACTAGAAAAACAAACCAGTGACATTTTTAGAGTAACAGGGTGTAAAGTTCACTCATCCACCATAGAAAAGGGAGGATCCTTCGACCAGATGGGTGTTGTGTCTGTCGGGCAACTGCCCAACGATTGATCTTGGATTCATGTATATAATATGTCCATCGTACGGTAAACTCTAATTGCGCGATGCAGGATTTATGTGACGTCAGGTCTTTGATGCATAGTTCGCATGTGGCGATGTAGATACCGCCACAATTTGTATAGTTGAGATGTTGAGATACGGTGTAAATATAAGAAACTATACCAACCTTAGTTGTAACAAAAAGTTCCTCCCTCTTCACGACGCCATCTTTAATCTTCTTTTCTAAGACCTGCCCCACTTCCGGTTCCACTCTGTAGAGGTGGGCCGTGTCTACCAGTCTGTATCCGATGTCTATGGCAAAGGAGAGTGTCTCCATCAGCTTGGGGATGCCATTGGGGCTGAATTCGAACTGAAAGGTGTTTTAAGAATATTTATTAATAATGTATTCTTATAAGTTACGTATGAGGTGCGAAACATAAATAGCGGCGCGGTGCAGGCAAAATATGAAAGAAGTGGCGCAACGCCCGCGCCGTGGACCGTCTGTCGCCTCGCCCGCGCCATGCCACTTGTGTATGTCCCGCGCCTAACAGTTAACCAAATTGTCACACTTTATTAGCCATTTCATACAACTGTCACAGAATGACAGTTGATTAAACGGATAATGTAAAATCAATTTACTTTACAATTAATTACCCGGAATTTACCCACTATGTGTAGCTTCCATCGTAATTCGTATGTATTACAATTGAACCCGCGACATGTAGTGCAGCAGCCAATGGCTTAGTCACTGCACCGAATGTGCCATCTTAGTTAGGCCGAAGACACACAGATTAATGCTTCGCTTAGTGCTTAGGGTTTTCACAGATTATGTCACTTTTCTAAGAAACTGAGGCGTGTCATACGAATATGAACCTTATTCTCATGCAGCTAGACAAAACTATTCGTCGGCATATTTTTTAGAAAACAAAATGAGAAAAAAAAAAAGTTTTAAATTCTGCCACTTTCCATGTTAAATAATACATAATTGATGTCACCGGAAATAATGAAATAGTGAAATAAACCAAATCACACGAAATGAAGTGTATGGACGAAATGTCAAAGGAGATTGATAACTGTCCCATACAAGCTTGTCCCAGAAATGAACAAAAATGAAACACAATGTATTATGATGATTTGACAGTGTTTCATAGCCCTGTATATTTTTGTTCGCCGTAAAACTTTGTGAAGGGACTTTATGATCCTTGCTGTAGGCCTTATGGGACCTAGCTAGGGTCACGCCATATAAAATTAGCTTTGAGCTACCTTCCCTATAATATGTCACTTGCTGTAGCTACGCTACTCACCAAGCATGCTACTAAGCGACGCTCCTCTGTGTGGCTTCGGCCTAAAGAAACAAATAAAGCATAAAACACATTACAGACAAAAGTGTATCCAAGGTTTATGTAGTTACTCACCTCAAACTGCTTATTCGGGTCCTTAGATTCCTAAATAAAAAGAAAATGCAAAATATATTATCACATGCAAATAATTATAAGGACAGAATTTAAAGAGATGTTTTTTACTGTGTGTACAGCTACATAAATAATAAAATAAATAAATAAGGGACAAATTAGAGATGTTATATGGCAAAGCTTATCTATCTAAGGGCTGCTTATAATAACGAATTAATTAAAAACAGGGTGTAAAAAAAATCAAGAAATAAAAACTAAAACCCAACTACGACTTAAAAGGTATAAACAAGACACCACAGACAGACAAATTAAAAATCCGGAGTTACACGTGTTAGGGCATAAATCGAACAGATTACGTGTGACTCCGGATTTTTAATTTGTCTGTCTGTGGTGTCTTGTTTATACCTTTTAAGTCGTAGTTGGGTTTTAGTTTTTATTACTTGATTTTTTTTAAAATTCTTTTGGGGTTATAATATATATATTTTTGAAATGTTCTCATTAAGCCCTTTCATTTGATACCCAACATGGTACGATTAAACCATATTTTTTTTTAAGTTCCTCACTTTATGTCCTCTAGAGGGCGCCATTTTTACACATAGCCTATAACCAGCGGACAATCACGACGCTTCTAACGATACCTCATTTGTAAAATTGTGATAAGTGGTTTGGAAGATAGGAGGGAACAGATGAACATACATACATACATACATACATACATACATTCCGGTCAAAATCATAACCCTCCTTTTTTTTCGCCGTAGTCGGGTAAAAAGACCCATCACATAGCCGTCAACTACGCATTCTGTACATCAAATTAAGTAACATTGCACAAAATTAATTGCTGGGAAACGACTTTTACCTTTGGTTCTGTTCACGGTAGTGCGCAACGTAACGCACGCAAAATATTGTGTATACGAGTGCATGCAATACTTATTTAAAATTAAGGTGGATGCGCTAAGGTAGAGTTTCATGCTTCATGCAACATTCTTCAGGCTCATGCAAACTTGCGCGATATACCGAGCGCGACAGGCAGCGAGAACCTTGTCGCGCCTGTTTGCCTTTACCCAGGCAGGCGCGGCGTTTATAATAAGGTACATTATAGCTTGAGAGATAGACTCTCTCTTTCATTGATTTAAGTGCATGGAATGAAAATTTCATGAAACCGTCATTCAATGCACTTTCATGAACTTAGAGATTTGTATTGTTGATTCTAATGTTTATAATTCTGTAAATCCATATTTGTTACGAGCGCTAATAGTATTTAGATCAACATACAACCTGATACTGACCTGCAAATTGCAAAAAACGTAAGAAAGTTTGAATTTCGCGGGCCACCCTAGCGCATCCACCTTAATTTCACTTTGTATAATAGAATACTTGTACAATGGAACTTCTACTGAAACTCGATGACTATACTACCATGCAAAGCTATGCTGCTCATATCCTGGGCATTTTAAAAAGTACAAAGGGTCACACACTTTGAAAGCGATTGGCACTTGTCTGGACAAGTGCCAATCGCTTTCAAAGTGTTTCGCAAATACGAAATTCACGCGAACGAAGCCGCGGGCGAAGTGCTAGTCGCTGATAAAATGTCACTATGTCTAGGCCCTCTGGGCATTCCAAGAACTACGGGTGCAATCAAACTAGGCCCTAGTCGAGCAACAGAATCTTACCGTCTCGTCCATGCCCAGCCAGGTCCCGTAGCCAATAGCTGGCATCTCCCGACCATTGTTCAGTTTTAAAGTTGGAACGTTTACCTAGAATTAGAGAAAATGGCTTCATTATGATAAATGATAAATGATTTTATTTCTGAGTAGGTTAACAAACACTTTTACACGTCAATCACATTTTTAAAACTAGATGAGGTCGGCGTTTCCTATCTGACTACTCTGAGAAGAAAGGCCGAAACAAACTCAGAGGTCACAGTCTCTTTTAAAGTCCAGACATAATCTTGGTCAGATTATGTGAAGACCATGTAGATTGGTGTCTGAAATGGTCTTTTGAGGAAAGAACCACACAGCTTGAGTGGACCTGTCCAGTCAGTGCACGCATTTGTCAGTAATCGTGCAGCTCAACTCCGAATTTAAGGAGCTCAACGATTTGACGAACAATACCAAAGAAAGGACATTTGGTTAGGCCGCATAAATTACTCAAACTGCCAGACTATGATTAATTAAAATTAAGAAAAAATAAATAATAAAAAAGAAAAGAAAGATCCACATAATCTTCACATTCACAATAATTAAAAATAATATAATACTTTACAAAGTAAATATTCATGTCAATGTTTGAATAAAGATCATTAGTAATAGAAGATTAGGCTACTCATATACTATATCATCATCACCTACCTAGAATTTTCCCAACTATATTGGGGCAGCTTCAAGTTTAACCGAATGCAGCTGAATACCAGTATTTTACATGGAGCGACTGCCGATCTGACCGCCACAACCCAGTTATTGGGTAGGTAATACGATACCCCTTGGTGAGATTGGTGGTCAGACTTTTGGACGTGTGACGACCCTGGATTTGTGTCTGGTTAATTGTAAAAGGCTAGCCCCATTACTGTTGACACGTGGTTGTACCATGGGTAATTGGGTATAGGTACACCTCTGCCCGGCTCTTCGGGGAATGCAGGCGTGATGTTATTTTTACCCGACTACGGCGAAGAAAAAAGGAGGGTTATGATTTTGACCGGTATGTATGTATGTATGTATGTATGTATGTATGTATGTATGTTCATCTGTTCCCTCCTATCTTCCAAACCACTTATCACAATTTGACAAATTAATGAGGTATCGTTAGAAGCGTCGTGATTGTCCGCTGGTTATAGGCTATGTGAAGTCACATTAAATTAGAGGACATAAAGTGAGGAACTTAAAAAAAAAAATGGTTTAGTCGTACCATGTTGGGTATCAAATGAAAGGGCTTAATGAGCACATTTCAAAAATATATATATTATAACCCCAAAAGAATTTAAAAAAAAATCAAGTAATAAAAACTAAAACCCAACTACGACTTAAAAGGTATAAACAAGACACCGCAGACAGACAAATTAAAAATCCGGAGTCACACGTAATCTGTTCGATTTATGCCCTAACACGTGTGACTCCGGATTTTTAATTTGTCTGTCTGCGGTGTCTTGTTTATACCTTTTAAGTCGTAGTTGGGTTTTAGTTTTTATTACTTGATTTTTATGTTTGGATAGTATACCTACGTAACGTGCAAATCATAATACAATCTTCGATGACTTGTAAAATGGTTGCACATTTAGAAAACAAAAACCGGCCAAGTGGGAGTCGGACTCGCGCACGAAGGATTCCGTACCAATATCTATAAAAACAGCAAAAAAATCACGTTTGTTGTATGGGAGCCCCCCTTAAATATATGTTTTATTTTAATTTAATTATTTATTTTTAAAGTGAATATGTAACTAAATATTCTGTGAATATTTCGAGCGTCTACCTGTTGTCGTTTTCAATATCGAGCAAAAACTCAGCAAAAAATTCACGTCTGTTGTATGGGAGCCCCCTTAAATATTTATTTTATTCTGTTTTTTAGTATTTTTTGTTATAGCGGCTATAGATATACATCATCTGTGAAAATTTCAACTGTCTAGCTATCACGGTTCATGAGATACAGCCTGGTGACAGACGGACAGACAGACAGCGGAGCCTTAGTAATAGGGTCCCGTTTTGCCCTTTGGGTACGGAACCCTAAAAATAATGTTTTGTATTTAGCGTGTTATGATTTGAAAAACATACAAACCTTGATAAATATCGATGTACCTAATTATCAATCCGGGTTGATAAGTATATTATCTGTACCTAATTAACTGGCTCCGAATAAATAATCAATACTTAACGATAAGATATAAATATTGACATTCACTTGACGAAAATTGTCTGTTGTTGATGAGTATGACGATAAGAGCGAATGATTTTATGGTAAACACGAGTTATCATAATAATAAATCAAAGATCCAGATTACGTGTAGAATCAGCACTTTTTGGAGGTTGAATGTGTGGAAAATAGGCCGAAAAATCCGTCATCATTTCCTAGTAGGACTTAAAACTATATTTATAGCCATCGTAACGTAATATGAGATAGCAAATTGTATCGATTTATCATCAAGATGGTTGATATTTGCTGGTACTTTTGTCATCAAAAAAGTGCTGATTCTTTGCCCTGTCTCTAGGGGAGCATATAATGTAGAATCAGCAATTTATGGAGGTCAAATATGGAGGTCAAACACTGGTAACAGTATTGTTGTGTTTCGGAAATTAGAGGTAAGATAGCCAGTTCCTCTGTGGTTAAGGATTCCAGATGAAGCTTGTTTCCATCTTCGACCTTATCATCACTTACCATCACGTGAGATGAACGCCAAGAGATTAACAGTTGTGTAAAAAAAAAAAATTGTCGTGGTGGGATACAAAATGTCCAATAAACTCAACGAAAATAATTACGTCACAATCCGATTAGTTAAAAAAAAAAAATTACTATTCAGCGTAATGCGCGACGTTATAAAATATATGAAAATGTGTGGAAGAAGTGAAAATGCTAGCTTGTGGCTAAGTAATAACAACCGCACGGGTCGATCCATCAGGTTAAGCTACGCTTGCCGGGGTTGGTCCGTGGATGGGTGACCATCTTCACATATCGAGACTCCTCCGTGCCTCGGAAAGCACGTTAAGCCGTTGGTCCCGGCTATCATTTGTGGATCTTTGACAGTCGTTACGAGTCGTCAGAAGCCCGAAAGTCTGACAACCAGTCTTACCAAGGGGTATCGTATTACCCAGTTACTGGGTTGTGGAGGTGAGATAGGCAGTCGCTCCATGTAAAATACTGGTATTCAGCTGCATCCGGTTAGACTGGAAGCCGACCCCAACATAGTTGGGAAAAGGCGAGGCAGATGATGATGTGGAAGAAGTGAAAATATGAAATACTGACCTAATACATAATAATATCATCATATCACTTCCTAGAGTTTACGCTAGGACTTGTGGTATTATGCTGTGTAACGACAATACAGTACAGACTTACCTACACTAAAGTAAGTACTTAAAAGTTGTGTTTAAGCTTTAAATTGGTTGTCATGGTATTGGCATGTGATGCGGAGGAGTGGGGGAAATGTCGTCAGGAAAGTTTTGAGTATGAATGTGGATTGCTATAAGAGTAGGGGAAGACTAAAGAAACGATGGATGGACTGTGTGAAAGATGATATGGTTAGAAAGTGAGTGACTACCGAGATGAAGACTGGGGAAGAAAAAGGCATGTTGCGCTGACCCCAAATAAATTGGGATATGGCCAAGTGAATGACAATAATGATGACCTTAAATAAAGTACTTTCTATTCTAGGAAGTGACATAAGGAAACTAATTGTTATAACATGACATAACTGAAAAAATTGATTCAGCAACCGTTCTCCTAAGACCGATTCGCCATTGGACTGTTCGTCGACAGGATGATTCATTTATTTCCGTTTCCCCAGCAGGGTTTTTCACCTATGGACATTTCGCCGACAGAACCTTTCATATGCGTCACTTTCGACGACAGCTCTTTCCAACTACTAAATGTTTCACCGACACGACGATACACCTATAACTCTTTTAACTACAGACCTTTCCATCTACGACGAAGAATTCGCCGTCAATCTTAAGATAAACAATATTACAAAAAATGCACATATTATCTATCTACAGCTTACTGTGTCTTTACTAAGAGATCAGGGCCAACGGGTCTACCCTTTATAGCAGAACTTTTTATGTCATAATATTATTTTGCATAACAGCGCATAGCATAAACTTCATTTCGCAGAAAATCGTTTGGCATACACTCATTTATTATACATTAAAAACGCATAATTTTGTAATTCAGAATCATCTTTAGGCATAAATTTCATATCCATAATAATTAAAAAGTAGAACCATCATATTGCAGAAAGTTCACTGTCAGAATCGTCTTTTGGCATACATTTCATATCGATAATCATTAAAAGGTAGAACTATCATATCTCAGAAAGTTTACAGTTAGAATCATCTTTTGGCATACTTTTCATATCATTTCTGCGAGCAACTTGAAAGTAGCGCTCGCCGGCCGCTGCCGCGGCACCGCTCGCTACGCTCGCTCGGCTCGCGCGCGGTTGGTCACAGTTTTAACCTAACCTAACCTAACCTATTTCACTCAGTTCAAAATGAGTGGAGTCGGTTTTGCAGCGATAAGTTTCTCTCACGCTCGCTTCACTCGCAATAAATCATTTGGCAAATAAAAATAAACCACAGATAAATCAACAGTAGTTGAATCGTCCGTTAGTTTAACCAACCTTAGGTGAATTAATTGTAGTCGAATAAACCGTAGATGAATTCTCCTTTATGGATTTCGTTCATTAGTTATTACAAAAATCGGTGAAACGATCTTTAGATATTTTAAACGGTAGGTCTTTTGACCGTAGTTATCTTGAAAATAGTTAGAATAAACTTAGGTATTTTAATACGTAACCTATAGAAATGACAATAATTATGCCTAATAAAATTATTCCAAATGAAATTCTGGCATCTTCTTAATATGCCAAGTGAAATTATTCCAAATAATCGTCGCTCTAAATAAACGTTATGTGAAACGAAATTATGCGAAATTAAGCTTTGCCAAAAGTAATTATGCCAAATAAAATTCTGTCATCTTAAAAGTATGCCTTTGTAAATTCGGACATATAAACATTCGGCCAAACAATAATTATATTAAATGTTTTTTATGCCATATATATATTCTTTAAGAGGGGATTATGCCAAGTGTGTTATGCCAAATAAATTTCGGAGCATCAAAATTCTGCCAGATAGAGGGAACCCGATAGATAGCTGGTTAGTGGGTTCGGCCGATAGTAAAGACACAGTAAGCTGTAGATAGATATGTGCATTTTTTGAAATATTGTTTATCTTAAGATTGACGGCGAATTCTTCGTCGTAGATGGAAAGGTCTGTAGTTAAAAGAGTTATAGGTGTATCGTCGTGTCGGTGAAACATTTAGTAGTTGGAAAGGGCTGTCGTCGAAAGTGACGCTTATGAAAGGTTCTGTCGGCGAAATGTCCATAGGTGAAAAACCCTGCTGGGGAAACGGAAATAAATGAATCATCCTGTCGACGAACAGTCCAATGGCGAATCGGTCTTAGGAGAACGGTTGCTGAATCGAAAAAATTAGGGCAAACACCACAGCCAGAAAATCTCCAATCTATCAGTATTTATTCTCGAGAGGGGTCTCGAGAATAAATACTGATAGATTGGAGATTTTCATAACATTACGATTACCATTACAGGATATTTTACTCAAAACAATATTGTGGAAATATTCAATTAAGATGTGACCTACAATGCTGCCTTGAGGTATCCCATAGCTAACCCTTTCCGTATCAACGAAATGCTAATTACACCGCAATATTAAGATAAATTATACGTTAGCTTTTAAGAATATCTAACAAATGCCAACATAACTCCTGTGCTTCTGAATTTAAATGTAGTATGGGGTAAGAAACGGAGTCAAATGTCTTAGAAAGATGTAAGAATATAAAATATGAGTCACGTTATACTTTTTCATTAACATAATATAACATGAGGTGGAAGGGGCTTGTGGCTAACAGCGGCACGGGTCGATCGATCAGGTTAAGCTACGCTTGCCGCGGTTGGTTTGTGGATAGGTAACCATCTTTACATAATCAAATTTTAAACGTATTATGTTTTATTTAAATTACCTACCTACTGAAATTTAGTTCATAATGCCTGTGACTAGAGTGAAACTCGCTGAAAAATTTAAAATGACCTACATAATTAGATGAATGTAAAATCATGTTTTAGACATCGACATTTAGAACCCGCTGGCAGCTACCTAGCCGAAAAACAGTTCAGCTGAAATAATCAGGAACCAATTCCACGAAATCGCTCATATCCTTATTTTCCTGCGATATTATTATGTCCTGTGACCAAACGGTTTTTTGGGGTCTGAAAATTATAATTTACTGATAAATTTAATGTTCAAATAATAATTATGTAGGTAGGTAAGGAGGTAAATGGATAATTATTTAGCTAGGTACAAAGATATTCTTACATTATAGACGTAGGATCTACCTATATGTAAGAATATCTTTAGAGGAACTACGCGTTTTCACCACACTACTTGTTTTAATGAATTCCTACCTATGTAATTTACCGGTTAAACCCATTGACATATCTGCATAATCAATGGTTAAACCTGGGGGCCTAAACCGGCCACATTAGCAATTCCTCTAAAAGCAGTTTATTTCCTGAATCCCCCGCCCCTAACACGACCCACTGACCTCCTTCCTCTAATTTGACATAAAAGTAATTCATAATTAGTGGACCAATTTACGAATCTCCATGGAAAACCTGTTAAACAGATGAATTATTTCGTAATATGAATTACACGCAGATCATAATAATATGAATTGTCAGTTTGTGAAACTGATCCATTTTAAGGCATTCATTATTCACCTAGCTACTTATAGCTAGGTAAATAATTAAAAAAAAAACATACTCGTAAATCTAGAGTCAACTTCTAAATTCAGTCCCAATTTTATGATAAAGTTCTATTGCTAAAATATACAGTATGTTAACTAACAAAGGGCGTTCCCGTTAACCTGCAATAGTATAGCGTCTATACATGCTAAAAAAAATATTAACTGCATATTTTTGTTTTTGTATAGTAAAATATTCACAAAAAATATTAAATTGTTACGGAAAATAAACTCTCTGTACACGTCCACTTGTCACACTTGTTTTTCTTCGTTTAAATTTAATCGTTTGTGAACACTTCACAAAAAATTTTTTTTTTTTTTGAGTGGTACTATTTTTTTTTGCATGTATACACGCTATACTATTGCAGGTTAACGGGAACGCCCTTTATTAGTTAACATATTGTATATTTATTGATTTAGGATTTCCAACAAAACATGTATTTACCTACACAATAGTAGATGCATTACGAATGAACACAAACACCAAACCACATTTAATTATGAATACAAAGAATAATTATTTAGATAAAACAAGAATATACAACAAAAAAATTGACGATTTTACTATAAGAATTATTGTTGTAGAAAATATTAAAAAATAGTAGGTACTTACTCGCGCCATTTTGACTAGTCTCTGACAGTTCACAAGCACTGGCTGAATTGCTGGCCGGCGATGTAGCGCGGTTTATAAACATTCGACCATAGATTATGTAACGCAGATAAGTAGATAGTAGATACCTAATCTACTTTGAACTTGGAATACATCTTATCACTGCCGTCAATACTTACCTACATTGATTGGGCATTCCTACTAAGATATCGATAAAAATCTGACTTGGAGGTCGCAAATGGCCAAGCGCTACTGTGGGCCTAAAACTTCCACATTAGCAATTCCTCTACAAGCATTTCATTTCCAGAATTTCCAGCTGTCATAAGCAATTCCTCTAATTTGACTCAAAAGCATAATACGTGGACCATTTTACGAATCTCCATAGAAAACTGTCAAACAGATGAATTATTTCGTAATTCTGAATCGCACGCAGATCATTCATATGAATTGTCAGTTTGTGACATTTTACGATGATTCATAATATTTTCCTATTATGATTCTGCCAAAGTGACTGTTTTAAGCCCCCTGATGAGGTGGGTTCGTCGAAGCTCGAGTCGGGCTGAGTTTTTCTCAATATCAGTCCGGAATCTAGATTTTATGGCCAGCACCCCAATTACGTAACGCACTTTCATTCACTATCTTAATGATTTCGAAGGATAGTGCTAATCCAATAGGAGCTCGCGTGGCTAAGTAATAACAGCCGCACGGGTCGATCCGTCAGGTTAAGCTACGCTTGCCGGGGTTCGTCTGTGGATGGCTGACCATCTTTATATAACGATACTCCTCCGTGCCTCGGAAAGCACGTTAAGCCGTTGGTCCCGGCTGACATTCTTCTGACATTCAGATCTTTGACAGTCGTTACGGGTCGTCAGAAGCCCGAAAGTCTGACAACCAGTCTTACCAAGGGGTCTCGTGTTACCCAGTTACTGGGTTGTGGTGGACAGATAGGCAGTCGTTCCATGTAAAATATTGGTATCCAGCTGCATCCGGTTAGACTGGAAGCCGACCCCAACATAGTTGCGAAAAGGTTAGGCAGATTGAGTGCTAATCCAATCTGCTCAACAAAGTAAATTGCCCAATGAATGTTTTTGATGCATATCCCCGATTTGTGTCATAAGATAGAAATAATATTTATACTTAAAGTTACCGCAACATGCGACCGAAGACGACTTTTTCCTTGGAATAAGAGCGTATATACAACCTGTAACGGAATAAACGCAAGAGCTCATACACCCCAATTAGAATATTAAATTATAAGACTAAAATAATATCTGTAATTTAATTTAATTAAACGACACCTAGTTTTTTTTTACAAAATAGACTTCCTGACTAAACATGAAACATAGGATAGCTATGAGCGTATTACAAATTTGTTTATGCATTTGAATAGGCTTTATTCCTTTGAGATAAGGCTTAAATTTCCTTAAATAAAATATCTTATTACCTTGGTAAGACGCGGTGGTTCTAATTTCAGTTAAAGAAAAGATTTTTTTCATGAAAAATTAACACATATAAATAATGATGGAAATCGATTCAGAAGCCGATTCTGAGCAAACTACTTTCAGGTCTTGCGCTTATTCTGTTACATGTTGTAAGTATAAGGTAAGTGATGAAAGGGTCGTATTAAATTAAAAGAATCAATCCAAACATGCATCGTAAAAAAGTTATTTTCGTGATGTTTCTTCACGACAAAATTTTAAAATTTTAGGTATGTTAAACTTTCCACAAAAAATTTAGACTTTTCATGTAGTTACGCATATTATTTTTACACAAAAATTTTTGGACATATCATATAGATAATCATACTATTTTTATTTAGTCATCAATTTCATGAAAAAACATCATTTATGACTGGGCATTTTGCTATCAGCTTGTTGTTAATAGCAATAGGCATTCCCCATATATAAGCGTTGCATGACGTTAACATGACGAGCGAAATATAGATAATTAGGTGGTGGGTGCATGCGCGACCCAGGGGGGCAGGGGAGGGCAGCTGCCCCCCCCCCTGGATTTGGTAAGCCTAAGTATCTACTATTGTCGATAAAAGTTCCGTTCAGTTTAGATTATGTATATTTTTGATAAAACCGCGCTGTTTTATCGAAAATTTCATGTTGTATCATGCAAAATATGCGAACGCAGCAGGCAAGCACACAGTTTGACCAAGATGAGAATGCTTGGAAACATGCTGGTCTTGCTCCATAGGACAATAGGACAATTTAGAGTCTGGACAAATCCAAACTGGTTGCTAATTTAGTTGTATATTTTATTATTGTATGTCATAGACTTTTACACTCTGTCATTACTTAAACTCACGCACTCACTTATTAGTACTAAGTACTTGTAACAATATCTTAGGAATATTGTGGTATCGTATACTTTTATAATGTTTGTAAATATGTGAGCACCATGTACCTATCCGATAATCATTTATTTGTCATTGCTCCATTTATAATTCTTTTTACCTTTTGTGGTACAGTAATCTTATTGTAGGTGCATCGTCTTCACATAATATATAATACATGTATACAAAATATTGTAAAAAATGTTTAAAAGAGTAACGGTGGAGTTTCTTGCCCATTTTTCTCCATACGAAAACTACCTTTTGGAAGGGGCAACTAGAATCAGTTCTATTTCTTTGTTTTTGACATTCAAAAGTGCCTTTTATGTGCCTATTTGAAATAAATTATTTGACTTTGACTTAAATCTTTTTATAATTTTTTGCAGGATCTCCTGCGGGTGTTTCCCCTATACACTACATGCACCTCATGTTTAATGTAGGAATAGTGTGTGGGGTATGTATGGTTAAAAAATAACCCAAACAAGAAATATATATATATATTTTTTTTTTGTATGAAAATGCATGGCGGTTGTAATGTGGCATTAGCTTTACATATGCGGGGCTTAGGAAATTTCTGATTTGCCCCAGGGCCCCAGGCCAGAAGCTTGGTACGGCTATGGGTGGGTACCCATAAAGTTCGTTTTTTTATCCCAGAGTCTAATTTGACGTTTCAAGTAATTGTTCTTTGTTTTTTCAATTTAGAGTTTGACATTTGCAGCTCAAAAAAATTTCAAACTATTTATTTCAAAATAAAAGAGACATTTTTACTGTACAATAACGCTTAATCTTTACAAATAATTAATTAATTAATTAATTGATAATAAATAAATAAATTAAATTAATAATTTAATTTAATTAATAATTAATCTTAATTTTTTTTAGCTGTCAAATTAGTCACTGGGACTAAAAAACAACTGTGTTTACACCTCTGCGCTCTTTAGTCTATGGCCGTGCCGTGATAATTAATTATATAGACTGGTACTATTATCATAGCACTCGACGACGATGATTGTTGCAATAGAGACAAACAAATCCTGAATGACTTCGAGAAAAGGATGATACGGCTTTACCTTTGTTTGTTTGTTTTTGTTCGACTTGGCCTGGATTATACAAGCTCATTATTGTAGGTAGGTAATCTAAAGTTTTTTAACAAAATTAGTAGCAATTACTTATCTACTTTAAGTACGGCTACACATCAAGCTATATGTACATTTCCAGTATATGCTGACCTCGCATTGTTCGGAAATCCTATACAATGCGAGATCAGCATAAACTAGAAATATATTTATAATAGCTTGATGTGTAGCCGTGTGTACTTATGTTTTAAAACAGCTATTTTTCTTTTCGAATGTTGGAAGCCTTCTTTTTGAATGTGGCATGAAATCCAAAGTGGTTAGAGCGCCATCTTTATTCATATATATGTACTAACAACTAATGAATGTTACTAAGGTTGTAGTTGTAAACGTTACTCGCCGCTAGATGTCGCATTTATATATTTGGACATTATTCTGATTTTGTAGTTCGTCTATTCGATACTAGATAGCGCTGCCAGTCCCAACTCATTCAAGAAGCTAGATTATTATCTAGCAAATTGCCTCCTAAAGATGCATATCCGAGCAAGTCGGCGAATCGTTTCATTGAATCACATTATACACATCGAAACGTATTATTATACTCAATAATACACTCTTTATTGCACCATTTTCTTTTATTCTCGCTCTGCATTCCTCATTAGAGCTTTCGCGTTCAAACGTAGCAATTATGACTAATTGACATTTATTATCGGGCGTTTCTTGAAAGAACGAGGTGTAATGAGAGTCTAAGCAGTAATTTTGAAGCAATACTCCTGAGAAATAGTTCGTATTTAGTTATTTTTTTGGATTTATTTTATTGTTTCCGTGCGTAGTCAAAATTGGTAGGTGTGACTTCCTGTTGGAGCTATAAATTGGGTATGTAGCTTTGAGATTAGCTTTAACTGTTTCTTTAACTGTAATATGTTCTAGGGAGCCGCTTCTGTTCTACTTTTTTTAATGTCAAGAGTTTTAAGGTCATGGGAAATGATTTTCACCGCCTAGTGGTTAGACCACCTGTCTCAGACCGAAAGGTGGGTTTGACTCCCAGTGGGGACAAAATCTCGGGGATGGTTGGTGGTAGGGCTTGTTCTAAGTCCGCCTGGCTAGCTACCACCATCTTATCTAAGTCTGTCGCCATAACAACAATGTTAACAGCATTGTTGTGTTTCGGCAGTTAGAGGTAAGATATCCAGTTCCTCTGTGGTTGAGGATTCCGGGTGAAGCTCGCTTCCACCTTCGGCCTGATCATCACTTACCATCAGGTGAGATGCAGGCCAAGAGATACCACGTCGTGGTTAAAAAAAAAAGTGGTGCTTTACCTAAATAAAATTAATTATTTTTCAGATTTGCCGTTTGATGACATCTCGCATGCCTTGTAGATTACACGAAGCAGGTGAATGGATCGACCCGTGCGGCTGTTATTACTTAGCCACGAGCTCCTCTGAACAAAAATGCTTAAAACAAACGAAAAAAAAAACAAGTCATAGATACCGTTTTGTCTTTTAAAGTCTCGAATGTACCAAAGTGACTTGTAAGTTAACTTTTTTAATTAAAAAAGGGAGCGAACATAACTATCTGTTCAGAAACGCGCGGAAAGAAAACATTGTCTGTGTTTTACGAGAAAATAAGACTTATTCCCAACTAGCTAAGATATTTGGGGTCTGTTTAGATTGGGCGAGTTACTTGCGCTAGTAGGTAAAAGCTAGTGGGCTTCGTGAAAAAAGGTTAAAACTATTAGTACTTTACACGACTACAAAATAATGTCTTTTCATGCTACGGCTACACTTCGCGTTATCGCGAACTTTTCTTCGTGCGCACTCTCTCGCTCAGCAACAGAGAGCTCACGAAGAAAAGTTCGCGATAACGCGAAGTATAGCCGTAGCATAATACTTACACTGAAAAATGGGCATAAAAAATGCCGATTTTTAATAATTAGGTTGGTATAAAAGATTCAGTTACCTACTTAAATATATGTTCAATAACAATCATAATAAAAGCTTGTAGGTATGTAAGTAAGTACTATTAGGTTAAAAATAATACTGTTATTGCAAAAACATAAAACATTTACAATACATTTTGATCGAATAATAACTTGAATCAATTTTATAGAGCGTTCTATAAATTTGTACCCAAATAAAAAAAGTCAAACTTGTTAAAATATGTATTACATTACTTATAACTATTTCGAAATATAATAAAAAAACATAGGAAAATAAAAAAGCAGTTTCACAACTAAAATATAAAATTGGTTTTCATAAAAACGTATTCAATCACGTTACAGTTTCAATTATTTATAACTAGTTGTTTTGGTGTTATATAAGTGGATTGGTATTGTGGCTATATAACAAGCTGTTATAACAATAAAAAGATAGATATGTACGTATTAGGTACTGCTAAAAAGACGTATTGTAATTTATAATGGCATGATGCGCAAATTATAATATATCTATAGTAATATAGATAGATAGATAAAACGTTTACTTGGTGCACAACAAAGCACTACATACAAAAGCACGGTTAAATAATAATTAATTACATAAATAAATAGCTACAAGGTGCCAATATACAACAAAAAAAAACAATAAAGAAAACAAGACACTAGACACTATCTATAACTAGCGTCCGCCAGCGGCTTCGCCTGCGTCATATCTTTATAAATGATAGCCTATGTTACTCAGTAATAATCTAGCATTCTACTGGTGAAAGATTTTTTTAAATCGGTCCAGTAGTTTTTGAGTTTATTCATTACAAACAAAAATACAAATCTTTCTCTAATCTTATTATTAGTGTAGATAAATCATCAGATAAATGTACCTATATTTTATATATGTTGTGCTGCAAAAGAATATGAACTAAAAACAAGATAAGCATAGTATACTTATTTGTATATACTTTTATAATTATTACATATAATAAAAATAAAAAAATAAATTGTTGGATGTCTATAGCGAAACCTTGGCCTTCTTCCTATTATATTTTCATAATTATCAATTATTCATGACTTAAAATTGACAATTATCATTATTGTTTAAAAAAAAAACTATAAAAGACTTAAAAATAATAGATCACCCTACTCGCTTTTAAAATTACTGACTCTACCACTCTACTATCCAGTCTAAACGCAGCATCCGTCTTAAAAACACTTAAAAAAGGTGACTAATTAAAAAACTCCCTTCCTCCCTTCCTTGGGGTGGTTTTTTATTTTTCTCCCCCCCTCCCCCCCAGGTGGGTAGGAATGCAAGGGGATGAGAATTACAGAGGATATTATGTTGCCAAGAAAACGTTCCTACAATGAGTTTTTATACAAATGAGACATTTTGTAAAAGTAATACCTGAAGCTATTTCCATTTCTTAGTCTTAAAAAAACGTGTTGAATTGTCGATGGTATCTACTAATAATATTGTCTTAATAAGTAACAAAGTTAAGAGTAAAAAAAATGCTTTAAGGCCTTAGCACACTGGCGATTTGCGAGCGAGTTATCAGAAAGAAAGAAAATAAATGTATTTGACCCAGGACGGCACTCAATATTCATAATTATCATTCTTAACAGTGAGGCTAATTGTTCAATGCGCTCGCTACATGTGCGTAGCCTGTGTCGGTTGGATCAGCCCGAGCATGCGCTGCGCGCTGTTTGGCCCGAGCAAATGCAGTTTCATTTTGCTTAGCCGAGGCGTGGGTGGATATCGTACGTACGAGGCGCACACCTCGAACGTGCATGCGGGACTACGTCCACAACTAATGTAATGCTCGCACTGAGTCACTTTGATCTTGAAGCATTTGCCGACATATGTTGGCTCGCCCTTGCACGAAATGAAATGAAATGAAATGAAATTGTTTATTCTGTAAATAGGATATTGGAATCACTTTTACACGTCATATTAAAAAGTTGTAAAAATAAGCTAGATGAGGTCGGCGTTTCCTATCTGACTACTCTGAGAAGAAAGGCCGAAACAAACTCAGAGGTCACCGTCTCCTTTAAAGTCCAGACATAATCTTGGTCAGGCCATATGAGGACCATGTAGATAAGAGTCTGAAATGGTCTTTTGAGGAAAGAACCACACAGATTTGAGTGGACCTGTCCAGTCAGTGCAAGCATTTGTCAGTAATAGTGGAGCTCAACTCACGTGCGTAGCACATGCCTCGCCACGAATATAAAGGTATAACCCTTGCGAGGCATTCGCTGTGTGCCGTTTGCGGCGCATGCCTCGTAAACTCAAAAATACGTCTGTATGCGTAACGAGAGCGATTGACGATGACGTCGAGTATAAAAGAGAGAGCGAGACAAGCGAGTGTACAATCAATCTGCCTAGCCTTTTCCCACCTATGTTGGGGTCGGCTTCCAGTCTAACCGGATGCAGCGGAATACCAGTATTTTACATGGAGCAACTACCTATCTGACCTCCACAACCTAGTAACTGGGTAATACGATACACCTTGGCAAGACTGGTTGTCGGACTTTCGGGCTTCTGACGACCCGTAAACGACTGTCAAAGAGCCACGAATGACAGCCGAGACTTCCGAGACACGGAGGAGTATGTAGTAATGTAGTATGTATAGTAATGACAGCGTAGTTCTAAAATTAATAACCTGTATCTGCTATTCAAAGAATTGTAATAAAGAAAAATTAAGCAGGTACCGAGAATCGATCTGAATGGCGTGCAATTGGAGAGGCCTATGTCCAGCAGTGGACTGCTGTAAGCTGATGATGATGATGATGATGAAGCAGGTAGGTATCTAAGTACAAGTATAAGTTAGCATATTTATTTCCAAAAGGTACAAAAATAATAAAAAAGTACTTAGAGTAAAAACTTACTAAGTATAAGCGAAAAAATTATTCTAGTTATAATAATTAAGCTATTAAAATTATAATTTCCTTTGAACTATGACTCGGCTGCTTTGGTATAGTTATGTGTAGGTAATTTCGTAAACGGGTTACTTAAGTATGCCAAATTATGCGAATTATATATTATTACCATGTAGGCTGTATTATGTATGGCTATGTTTAGGTAATACTTTAAACTACTGTTTATTTTATGCTAAATAGCTTGCTTAAAGATAGAGGTGTCAAACCTCAGGTGCGACGCGACAGTCTAGTTCTAGTAGAACCATTGCTATGAAAACTTCATGGAAATTGTTCTACCAGATTCGCGTCGCATCGTCGCGGCGCGCCTGTCTGCGGAAGCCTTTACTGTGTAAGCTTCTGTTGGTGGGTTAAAAATCTGCCATTTTATCTAACCTACCTGTATGTGTATGTAGGTATGTTCAATACCCAGAGTTACAATGTGACACCATAGGTACCCAAGTGGGCTACATACTCGTAGCTACCGAAAGAATCAATCAATCTGCCTAACCTTTTCCCAACTATGTTGGGGTCAGCTTAGAGTCTAACCGGATGCAGCTGAATACCAGTATTTTACATGGATTGACTGCCTATCTGACCTCCACAACCCAGTTACTGGGCAATACCTACGATAGGTACCCCTTGGTAAGACTGGTTGTCAGACTTTCGCGCTTCTATCGACCCGTAACGACTGTCAAAGATCCTCGAATGACAGCCGGGACCAACGGCTTAACGCGCTTTCCGAGGCACGGAGGAGTCTCGGTATGTAAATATGGTCACCCATCCACGGACCAACCCCGGCAAGGGTAGCTTAACCTGATGGATCGACCCGTGCGGCAGTTATTACTTAGCCACGAGCTTCCGAGCTACCGAAAGAACTATCTATCATTATTATAATAATAAGTACCTATAAGGCCAGTGTCACACTAATTAGGTAGGTTTAATGATACCCAAGCCACTAATTTTGTCATAATTATATCTTACGGCCAGCAGTGACTAACATTTTTTTAATGTATCTAAATCTTCTTGTTTGTAATCGCTGCCATGTTATTTTTCAGAAACTGGCCAAAATATTGTAAGTACCAAAAAAAGATTTAAAAAAAAGACATTATTTTTATTATAATTCCATACAAAATAATCACCATCACTTAATTTGTTTGAAAAAGGCAATTTTAAATATCCCATAAAAATAATGAAACTTCTCAATTAAAAGCTCATTATTCAATGAAACTTCTCAATTATTTGGTCACATTTTCTGTAGTTTAATAATCAAATAATATTAATAATTGCGAACGGTACACAACCAGTTACTGAAATATTTTCATCTGTACATATATATATATTTCCGAGAACACGCAAAAATAAAATTTCCGAGACCACAGACAACAGAATACCAACAGTATACTAATTAAAGCCACCCAATGCTTTTAAACTTAAAATGGCGGCAGGCTTGTCCTATCACAAAAAATGTTACTCAATTAAGACGTGCAAAATCACGGAGTCAATACAATGATGAACAAACAGTCAGACATTACAATATAATAAACTGCCGACGAATATAATAAAACCAAGAAAAGTATAAATAGGAAAAAAAATATTACTCGGCCAGGGCTCCGCCCCGCTGTGGGTATGTCAAAGCCACGCCTATAGAAGGGGGGTGGGTAGACTCATTCGCCAGTCGCCGCCGATTCGCGTATAGAGTTAGCGCTCCAAACGTTAAAACCTCTTTTGTAAAAATTCAATTAACTGTCAAAATTATTTTTTATCTGTATTTTTTTTTGTCTATGCAATTGTTCCCGCGCGATTTTGACAATTCTGTTTTTAGATTTTTAAGCGCGTTCGGTTTAGTGCCTGTGTGATTAGTGAGTGTATGGACTGTTAGTTCAGTATAGGAAAATTATTGTTATTAATATGAAGGATTGATTTAGTGTATCAAGTGGGATTTTGTAGAAACGTAAGTACTTTTTTATTCTTATTAGCCTAAAGCTTGTCACTAACTTTACCGGCCTTCACGGCAACTATTAAAAATAAAATGGAGCACTTGATTCAATAGTCGTATTTGTGTTAAGGTATTGAACTAATTTGAATCTGTTCATAACATTTATAAAGGTATATCAAAATATTTTCTTAGACCATGATTCACAGGCGTCTATTTAAGATTTCATAATAAATGATGACCTGATACATTAGCGTTCCATAAATTAATTTATTACATTTTCTAATTGTCTGTGGGATGTCTACTATGATTTATTGATTTTGTAATTTACACGACACATTTCATGTTGCGACGCATTTCAGAATGACAAAAAGTCCGACAGTCTCCGAAATCCATCGCTTTCCTAGTACTTAAACATGCGAGATATTTAAATAAGTATGTAAAAGACTGGGATTAATGTTGTGTATGTTTAAATTGGTACACCTTTAAATAAATAAATCTAGATTTAAATCGAGTAAAAACTTACAAGACCTATTTCACAATTTTTTCGCAAAATTAGGTGATGTTAGTAGAGTGAATTTGATAAAAATCTATTTCTTAACATCCAAAAGCATTTTGTCGCAAAATGATTAAAAATAGAACGGGTTCTATAAATGACGGAGTCATTTATAATTATAAGCAAAATGTCATTGGCCAATGAATCATCAAGCTTATTGATTTTGCCAAAACCACATGGTAACTTTTTCGATAGTTGATTTAACTTTTTTTAAATATTTTATTAAAGAAAAAGATGATTATGTTTCCGGCTGTCATCAAATTGCATTGTTAACAAATAAATCTAAATCTACAAATGCATATATAAATTGAAGTCGCTTTTCGTGTCTGCCTGTATGTCCGTGTTGTTCTTCTAAAATACGCAACGGATTTTGATGCAGTTTTCACCATCATTTAGAGAATTTATTCCGGAAGGTTTATGAGTATAAAACATTAATATTAAACTTACTTATAATAAATAAATCTTGATGTTTTGTCAAGTCGTAGAAACCGTAATATTATGAAGAGAAGAGATTTGTATTTTTGTATGTAATGAATAAACTAAAAAAAACACGACCAATTAAAAATTTTTTTTCACCAGTAGAACGCTATATTTTCACATTTTTCTCTGAGTAACATATATTAATAATTTAAGATATCACGCGGGCGAAGCCGCTAGCGGAAGCTAGTATGAAAAAAACTTTTTAAGCATTTTACTTATTTAAGTATGAAAAAGAAGACTATCTTTCCGCCTGTCATCAAATAGCCATTGTTATCAAATAAATAAGATAATAATTGAGACGTATTTCTAAATAACAAAAAACATCTTTAATATCCAAAAAGGTGATAATTTATAACCAATAACATTCTCGTAGTTTTTATTTTAGTGATTAACAAAACAGGCTTTTATTAGGTATACTTTTTGGCACGAAACGACAGCTGCGTAAAATAAAATAATATTAAAAAGATTTTAAGTAGAAATTATAATAAAATTGTTATATTTTTTGTTACTTTTTATTCAAGTAGGTGTATTCTAAGCACCGGTTGTAGCAAATAGCCACGTACGAGTCGGACTCGCTCACAAATGGTTCCGTATTACCAAAACCATTGTAGTTTATGTTTTCTAATAGTTACTATGATAGAGGCCGTTTTAACACGTAGCATTCTTTGAAAATTTCAACAGATTACCTTTTATGCGGTTAAAAAGATAGTTTGGGAGACGTAGGCTTAGAAATAGAGTTCATTTAATACCGTTTTGTTACGGAACCCTGAATCGGAACCTACATTCTTGCGAATAAATGGATTTGATTTAATTTTATTTGAAAATACAGTACATATACATGTTATGAACGTCAGTCGTTACGGGTCGTCAGAAGCCCGAAAGTCTGACAACCAGTCTTACCAAGGGATATCGTGTTACCCAGTAACTGGGTTGTGGAGGTCAGATAGGCTGTCGCTCCATGTAAAATACTGGTATTCAGCTGCATCCAGTTAGACTGGAAGCCGACCCCAACATAGTTGGGAAAAGGCTAGAGAGATGATGGTACATGTTATGAACGCACTTCTCAAAGAAGTTTTCTAGTTACCGCTGAAATCTGTAAAAATTAGACTGAACACAAGTGGGTAGTTAGGCTTAAGAAAGGGCTGAAGAACTAAAGTACTATGATTATGCTCCAAATAGAGCATTGGTTTTAAGGCCCTTACATACCGGCGCGACATGTCGCGACAGCGACGTGACGCCGCCGCATTGTTCGCCGTGAAGTTTTCTCAGAAATTGTTAAAATTCGCGTCGCGCGATAAGTCGCGCCAGTTTGTAAGAGCCTTTATGCTATATACCAATTTTTATTTTAGTTTTTTTATAATTCAACAGCCTGTGTTCCCTGAAAATAGACTCCGGGACACAAAACGATAGTTTGGTACGTAACTGAAATGCTGTGAAATGCTTTTATAAAAAATAAAACATTAATACCTACCTAATAATAATCTACTAATTAATTCTAATTACTAAATAATAATAATAGGAGTTTCCTCTCTCAGTATTTTGGACCCTGTTCCCGATACCGGTGGGCTACTATTTTTAATGTTTTTATATTTTAATATTTAAAAATGTAATCTATAAGATAAGTATTTAAATGTAATAAAGAATATTTATTATCAACAAAAACAATAGGTATAGTAAATTACGATAAAAATTACGTCTAGACAAGGAAAAAAAAACGATACAATTCATAGCTTACCAGGTAATTTATACAGTATACATATTATAAATTAAAGTAAATTTTTGCCGCGTAGTTCTTCTAAACTACGCAACGGATTTTGATGCAGTTTTCACCGTCATTTAGAGAATTTATTCCGGAATTTTTATGTGTATAATACAATAATATTAAACTTACATTTATAATAAAGAAATATCCGTGTTTGGTACGCAGCAGGGGCGGTTTTGCGGCATTTTTTAGTTATTGGAGTATTTGCGTACCTATTTATTCATTTATCGCAAAGGTTTGTATTTTTTCTTTATTCTAAACATTATTTAAACAATATCATGCGTAAGCAAAAATAATATGAATAAAATATAATAATACAGTATTAAACAATGCATATTCATGCTATTCATTAATCTATAATGTTTTTAACCAATTAATCATTTTAACGCATTAATTAATATTGAAATCAATGTACATTATTTACACAGTTGTGTATGATTGTACATACATGTGTCATACAATAGGGTGCGACCACCAGTTGTCGGCCTTAGAATATTTTAATAAATAATGTAACTTAATCATAACATAAAGTACGAGAAACCTTAATATATTAATCTGAGGGTGATAAATAAATATGATGAATAATGTATTGAACTGCAGGTTATAAATTATTAATTACCTACTTTGTTAATAAAGAATTAATGGATTAATAAACACTTCACACTTCTAGACAAAACACTACTTCAATCTGTCTAACCTTTTCCCGACTATGTTGGGGTCGGCTTCCAGTCTAATCAGATGCAGCTGAATACCAGTATTTTACATAGAGCGACCGCCCATCTGACCTTCATAACCCAGTTACTGGGTATAGCAGCACGCATAGCATGACTACCGTAGAAACGGGTTTTGTCGACGGGAGAATAGACAAAATGACAGATAAACAATCACAATCTGTCATTTTGTCTATTCTTCCGTCGACAAAACGTGTTTCTATTGCAGTCATGCTGCGCGTGCTGCAGTCGCATTACTGGAAACATATAACTTCAACTTCTATAGATAATTAAGTAACATCCAGAGGGCCTAGACAAGTGACAATCGCTTCGAAAGCGTTTCGTATTTCTACAACGACTTTCAACAGGATTGACATAAGCTTTTCGATAGCTTATGTCAGTCCTACACATTTTTGCCTTTTCCATCATCGTTATCGCTGATAGAATGTCACTTTGTCTAGGGTCTCAGCTTCTGATATGCTGATCGAATCTCTTATCAGCAAATATACAGTCATATCTCGTGTCGGCTGTTATGATTGGCTGACCTAAACAGCTCTAACCGATCATATCACTTAACATGCCATTAGACAACAGATTAACTGCAGGCTTTTAGGACGGCGCATGATTATATTTGCATCCTGATTTTCACCAACTATATATTTTAGGGGGAGCAGGGTATTACAGTAGAAGATTCACCTAAATATCAGTTTATCCTTAAATATTCTGAATCTGGGGAAGGTGGATGTTTGACATAATAAAGAACTACATTTCGCCTTTTATTAAGCCACATTTTGTAATGGCAAGCCTATTGCGATCAACCGGACAAAACTCTAGACTCCGAGCTGCTACTGAGAAATTTCAAATGGAAAAACATTAGCACTGTTCGACCGATCCAATGCTTAGCTGTCTCGATTGCGACCACGTGATCAACCAGGTAATAAGTACCTCCGATAAGCACCAGGCCCGGGTCGATGGCGCGTCGTGTTCCACGCGCGCCTCAAAGAAATTTCAGCACAATTGGCGGGGTCCGCTAGGACCGATGCCTGCCAGGGTTGCGGGAAAGTCCGAAAGGGATACCGGGACCCTTGGCAACAGGCAACTGAAGGAACACGGGTGGGTTTTAGTCAGTAAAAGTCTGACACGCCCTCCCGCTCCGCCCAAAGCGGGAGAAGTCATTTGATGACTGACCATCCTCAAAAAAAAAGGTACCTAAGGTTTTTATTATTCATAATTACATAAACTTAAACCCTTTTTCCTATGGGAGTAGGCAGAAACTACAGAACGCGACATTTTTTTTATTTTCACCTGATGGTAAGTGATGATCAGGCCGAAGGTGGAAGCGAGCTTCACCCGGAGTCCTCAACCACAGAGGAACTGGCTATCTTACCTCTAACTGCCGAAACACAACAATGCTGTTAACATTGTTGTTATGGCGACAAACTTAGATAAGATGCTGGTAGCGAGACAGGTGGACTTAGAACCAAACCTATCACCAACTAAACCGAGTAGAACATTTTCCCCCCACTGGGAATCCTACATGGGACCTCTGTGTTTGAGACAGGTGGTCTAAACACTAGACCACAGAGGCGGTTAAGCATGCTATGCTCCTTACATACTCTTTTTACTACGTTAACGTTCATACATCTGGACATTCATTACATACACGCACGCGCCGGTTGCGAGTACTGCACACGTGACCTTTTTGAAGAATATCACCAATAAAATCACTATATACTACTAACCATGAGGAGCTCATGGCTAATTGATAACTGCCGCACGGGTCGATCCATCAGGTTAAGCTACACTTGCCGGGGTTGGTCAGTGGATGAGTGACCATCTTTACATACCGAGACTCCTCCGTGCCTCGGAAAGCACGTTAAGCCGTTGGTCCCAGCTGTCATACGTAGATCTTTGTCAGTCGTTAGGGGTCGTCAGAAGCCCAAAAGTCTGAAAACCAGTCTTACCAAGGGGTATCGTATTACCTAGTTACTTTGTGGAGGTTAGATAGGCAGTGGCTCCATGTAAAATACTGGTATTCAGCTGCATCTGGTTAGACTGGAAGCCGACATCAACGGAGTTAGGAAAAGGCTAGGCAGATTGATTGTCCTTCTCGGACGTCCTCTCCCCACGTAAGGTTTATTTTAGACAATACCACACTGGCTGTCAGCATATGAATGTATGCACTTTGTTATGGTTGTCAACTCTCGCAAATTGTAGAACCCAGCGGAAGGAAATGACTCATTTCTGTGCTTATTCGATAAATTATCGAGTCCTTAATAGCTACCAACGAACAATTGTGAACTTGTCGAGTTATAAACAATCGTGTTATTGAAATGGAAGACGTAGTTGGCGATTATTTAGCGAAATTATTGAACAATGGCCGAGGACGTGTTTAAAGTTTGTTTTTTTCGGTTAATAGTGACTAAGTCCCTATTTGGAGTTCAAGATCAAAATCTGAGGTGGATTTAATTCAATATCGATGTTTAGAGTTACGAGGAACAGGGTGTAAAGTTCACTCATCCTCTATAGAAAAGGGTAAACGGTAAACTCTAATTGCGCGATGCAGGTTTTATGTGACGTCAGGATTTTTGTGTGACGTCAGGTCTTTGATGAATAGTTCGCATGTGGCGATGTAGATGCCGCCACAGATGCATCGCTCCCTTGCTCACAGGTACTTGTACTTCCTAGTTAAATATAGATACATAATATAACACTTAGGGTACGGTTTACAAGATATAAATAATGAATTACTACATCTATGGCTAAGTAGTACTAAGGTATATCTATGATTAGACGAACAGTAGGATCAGTCTATTATGTAAACGAGGTAAAAGGAGTATGTAAGGATTGTAGCAGGTGGCGTTCAGTAGTTACTCCCTATCCCCACGGGAAGGAGTTTATGTGTATGCAAATATGTCAGATACAAACAGATATTTTAATTTTTTTAAATTTTAGTAAAAGAAAGGAAGAATAACATTTATTTGGACACAGTTCGTGAAGCACAATATACACAAAAATAAAAAAAAGAGAAAATAATGTTTTACGTCGGCCTTTTTGACAAAGTGAGTACAAAATGAAGAATTTATATGTAACATTCCATTCGACTGCCTGATACAGACAAACAAACAAGAGGTGTAAAGTAATGTGTGCCTCACGGCTGAGCCAAAAATGTTCATTTCAGCATTAATGCCAGATAAACGATGGTGTCAAAAAAAAAAAAAGAAAATGGTGCTGTCTGTGATTTTGTTGTAATTGTACATACTATACATATTTCTTTCTAAGGGCGAATTTCACCAAACTTTTATACCGAGTATAAGTCTTATCCTGCGAATAAATTTTGAATATTTGACAGTTTGGAAACACTGTCAGACGCCATTTTTATTCCACGGATAAAAGATATCTGACTTTGGTGAAATCAGCCCTTAGTATCATTATTTAAATTCCTAGATTCTGGCTACGCCTATCTCAGATATACTGGGCATTCTGTATTAAACTTAAAATACCTTACACAACGTTTTTAACAAACGGAGCCGTGGGCAGAGGTAACACTAAAAATAAACAAACATAAAGGGGTTACTTTTCATACGTTTTGAATACTTTTCATCGTTTGTGGTTACGTGAAGGTGAATTCAATGAATGAGTGTTGTTACCACAATTTTATGTGTAACGATTCATTCAAATATTTCTTTACTATTATAACAAAATGGTATTCATGTTGTTTTTCTTGTAATGGGTGTTTTTTTTTATTTGATTGCTTGTGACTCTTTATAATTCTACTTCTGGTCGCGACTTCGTCCCCGTGATAAAATACCATGACACTCGGCGATACTGTAGCTTCTAATTTGTGAAATAAAAAAAATCACAATCTGAGCAGTACTTCCGAAGATTACCCCCTACATACATATTCACAAATACCACTTTGGTCCCCACCTATGAAATTGGCATTTTTTTCTCACAAATAGAGCACCTCGTCACTTCTATGATTTAAAATATTCATCAATGGCTTGGTATTATATCGAATAATGACCATCATAGACAACTACCAATAGTAAAAAAAACCTTATTACTTATAGTTTTCTAAACATAAAAAGTACCTTAAAAATGTTAGCAGAAATGACCACAATCACACAAATAGAGAACCTCGTCACTTCTATGATTTAAAATATTCATCAATGGCTTGGTATTATATCGAATAATGACCATCATAGACAACTACCAATAGTAAAAAAAACCTTATTACTTATAGTTTTCTAAACATAAAAAGTACCTTAAAAATGTTAGCAGAAATGACCACAATTTTTTTTTTACTTAGCCGTAACTTATTTTTGTTACTTAATCTAAGTGGCATACGTTATCTTAGTTTTTAATCATTAGTGCATAAAAGTTTTAAAATATTAGTGTTCATGGTTGTTATATGAATTAAGAAAATGTTAGTATGAAAAATGCAACTTCTTTAAAATTCCCCATACAAAATGCTGATTTCATAGGTCACCTAATATTAGTATAAATAAATATTTCTAACTTTGGGAAATCTTAGCATTTCTTTAGGCGTAGTGATATACAAAATGAAAATATAAATTTTATAAAAATAAAATAAGTACAAACAGGACAACAACCTAAAAATTAAAACTCGTTTAATTTCTGAGACAAATTACATTTTTTACATTTAATATTAAAATTACACCTACTCAATATCGGTAAATATCATAATATTATGTTAAAAACCCTTTTCTATTTATAATGTAAGTGATCGAAACCAAAACAAAAGTACAATAAATCCAAAGAAAACCATTTTCCGGTGTCCCCACTACTTAGTGATAAATAATTACCTAACCCATTAATTGGGCTCCTCACCCTAATTTAATTTTGTTTATACAAATGCTGTAATTAAGCCTACAATGTAATTAATATGTCTTTTGTTACAATTGAACCTCATTAGATATATTTTTGGATATAGCATAATTTATTATGATTTTATACATTAACGTGAACCCGGCAGACGTTGTCCTGCCTGAACAGCGCCACCTACCGGTTTCAATTGTTTTTCAAACCACCCATTTCAATCATCCACTCAATTATATACACAACATTTCTTCCAAATTGGTCCAGCCGTTTGGAAGTGAGTTATGTGAAAAACACACGAACAGAACAATTATACAGGGTGTAAGGGTTAGCCCTCCGAAAATTAACAGGGGGCATTCAGCTCCTTATAAAGATTGATTCTAGGCGCCCCTTCCAAAACGGTGAAGGAAAACATCGTGAGGAAACCGGCATGTCCTAGAACCAAAAATTCGAAGACATCTACCAACCCGCACTGGGCCCGCGTGGTGGATTACGGCCCATTTCATCTCATAGAGAGGAGGCCTGTGTCCCAGCAGTGGGAACGTTTGTAGGCTAGGTTGATTATGGTTATGCGTATGCCCCTTCCAAAAGGTAGTTTCGTATGGAGAAGAATGGCCATTTTGTTAACATACACCGTATATTTTTGGCAGCCATTTTGTTTTTCACGAAAATGATTTTTCCTTCATCATATCCCCATCAATTCATACAACAGCTACCTACTTATGACGATATTCTTTTGTTAACACCGTCGAACAAGCTTATTATGGAAAACAAAGCGCCAATTAGCATAAAGAGACAATATTTCCATTTAAAATGTGTGACTAATCACTTAACTTACGCTAATCAGATTATTTATCGTCTCAAATATGTATGGCGGACATTATAACCAGATAGATTGTGTTTTAGCACCTTGTTGTGTTGGTTATATAATTTTGATATGATGTTTAAGTTGTTATAATTTTTTCAGTGAATGCTGATTGTGAATAAACCTCATTTCTACTGAGTAATGTCAATGATTTTCTTTATTGGTGACTAAATGACCGGGTGAACTTCGTACCACCGTTCGGTCTTAGTATTTTATTAGTTCTTTTATTTTAATGAAGTACCTACTTTATGTATATGATTACTGCTTGTTTTTCCTGTGCGTGTCCCAAATAAAATATTTTTCTTTCTTTTTCTTTGAGACAAAATTTAGATTTTTTTTCGATTTTTCGGCTCTTCCTTTGGGTTTTTCCTAAACCACCCCTTTATTGAGGCGAATAAAACATAAAAGAATATTCAAATCGGTCGTGCTATTTCGAGGTTTTGCGAGACTAACGCACGGCAATTGATTTTTATATAGTTGTTTTTACCCTTAGACCAAATAAAAAACCAAGACATTGCGCTGCGAACAATACAGTGAAGCATGCCAAAACTAGGTACACCTCCGCTCTGTGCATACACGCTCACACGCACGCATTTACAATCAAACTACACCTCACTAAGTGCACACATTTTTACGAAACCGGCCTCACGTCACTGTTGACAGCGCTCTGTCTTGGTTTTTTATTATAAATAGATATTTAAACAGTGGATTTAACCATTATGGTAGGTAACGTATTTTTACGTGAAATTTCGTTTAATATGTCTGAAACACTAAAAGGCTGACGCTTTGCCAACTTTACGGATTAAGTTAATTCCGTTCCCGTAATGTAACTAGCACCCATGCCGTCCAACCGGAAAACATTAATTTTCTGCTTAGCATTATGTGGCTTTAGTGGTAGGACCTTCTCTGAAGACTCCTGAAGGTAGCAAGGGATTTTCCTAGATATTTTTATCACGAACTGATTTCTCATCCTTTAAATGAAAAATAAACAAGAAGAAAAAGATAAACAACAAAGCATCAAAATTCGAACCCGAGCTGTCAAAATTTCAAACGTCATCTAATACCCACCTCGGCCGCTAGATGGCGCTAACAACCTGGAGCGCCCACGCGCATTGTTTATCGCACATCTAAGATAAGATAAGATAAGATAAGATTTATTTTTCTCACCACAATATTACATGATACATTGTTACAAGCTATCAGTCAGACAACATTTTTATATTGTGGGAGACTGGTGCCTAAACTAAGCTCTAGGCCTGTATTTCAGATCACCAGGTCTCCGCCCTTTTACAAAATTTTACATTTTTTTGTGTACACTGACAACCTAAAAGAAAACAATATTATAAAAAAGATTGGTGGATCGAGTGGAAATTTTTAAACTTTACTTATTATAAACTATACTTTTGTTAAAGGTTATTTGTGTGTGGAAGTGTGTGTATGTATGTGTGTGTGAGTGTGGAGTGGTGAATGACACGTGATTGTGTGTGTGTTAGGCGCTTTTTTTTTTTTTTTAATGTAACTTATAGTTAAATAAGTAAATAAATAAATAGGTTTTTTTTTTATTTTGTAAGGATTATTGCTATAGCTTTGATATTACACCATAGAGGTAAGTAAGTTTTCAGTATCCTCATAGTTTAGTTGTTGTAGTAAGGCAGTAACTTTCTTTTTGCACATAGTTCTAGTGAGGTTAACTATGGGTGACTTTCTGTTTATTTTGTTATATAAAAAACCACCCAGGTAGCAAAAAAACCGCTTTGAGAATTGGGTAGTAGGTTGGTGTTTAAGACGGCGGTCTACAGGGTTGTACCGTCTTTTTTGATGTGAGGCCGTGGGTTGATAGGTAAGAAATGAGTGCTGTTTTAATATGATGTTAAGGATAAAGAGTTGACGCACTGTCAATACATTAGCCTCCTTGTATAGGAGCTCTGTGGGATAGCGGTAAGGCAGGAATGAGGACACTTTTAATATAGCTCTCTGTGCTCTCTCCAGTTCAATAATCTACTAAATGATTAAGGAGATCGTGATACCTCGCTGTTTGTGTATTAAAGTGTTGGTTGTTTGTTTGTTTAACTGTGGTTTGTTTTTTAAAAGTAAGAATTAATGGTAAGAATTTAAGTACCTAAGTAAGTTTACTTTGTCGTGATGGCTCAGTGGTTCAGAGCTCGTCTCATACCTACAGGTGGTGGGTTCAGATGTGGGCTAGAACCGATTTGACTATTTCAATTTACATGTATATTCTGAGTTTATCTCGAACATACAACCGGTGACGAAAAGACATCGTAAGGAAACATGGACTTATAATAATAATAATAGTCCTCCAGACCGTATTTTCGGCCACGGCGGCCAATCTCAATGGAGACTAGCCTTCGGCGCGGGAGATATTATAGTGCACAAGTGTTTGCGCAGACACAAGTGCACTCTCTCTTCCCTCACTCTCATAGTCCGATGGGACGGCAACCCGACACGACCGGAGAGAGATCAGGCGTAGGACCAACGGCTTAACGTGCTTTCCGAGGCACGGGGGTATCACACCGCCAACTTCCAAACTCCGGGCTGTTACTACAAAATTCCTGATGGAAAAATCCAATAACACTTTGCCCGACCCGGGAATCGAACCCAGGACCCCACGCTCTGCAGTCGCGCTTGCGACCACGAGACCAACGGGGCAGTTAACTTAGTTGACTTACTTGGTTATGGACTTATAGTTAGATAATATAGCCAAAAAGTCTGACTACTAGTCTTACCATCCAATCAATCTGCCAAGCCTGTATTTTCCCAACTATGTTGTATCGGCTTCCAGTCTAACCGGATGCAGCTGAATACCAGTATGTGTAACTGACCTCCACAACCCAGTAACTGGGTAATACGATACCCCTTGGTAAGACTGGTTGTCGGAGTTGAGGGCTTCTGACGACCCGTAACGACCGTCAAAGATCTATTATGAATGACAGCGTGCTTTCCGAGGTACGGAGGAGTCTCGGTATGTAAAGATGGTCACCCATCCACGGACCAACCCCGGCAAGCGTAGCTTTGCACTGGAAAAAACTTTGCTTTCACCCTTTTTTTGTTTTTTGAGTTTGGGAAATCATCCAATGACTTCTCCCGCTCTGGGCGGAGCGGAAGGGCGTGTCAGAATATTACTGAATAAAACCCACCCGTGTTCCTTCAGTTGCCTGTTGCCAAGGTTCCAGTATCCTTTTCGGACTTTCCCGCAACCCTGACAGGCATCGGTCCTAGCGGACCCCGCCAATTGTGCTGACATCTCTTTGAGGCTTGTGTGGAACACGACGCGCCATCGACCTTGGTCCTTGTCAGACGGCGAGCTACCCATTGCTTGCCGCCCGCACCCGCCTATGGTGGCCGGGAATCCGCCTGGGATTCCCGACGCCCAGGGTGTCTCCAGCGGCGGCGGTTAGGGGCGTGAGGGCGCAAACTTTGCCTCTCCTCACGCGTTCCGCCTCCTCCTTCGCGAGCATTACTGCTTCGCAGAAGGAGGTGACAGCTTCCCATGCTCTCTCGCTCCGTACCATGGCCTGGACCAGGGCCGGACGCGAGAGGTCATTGCCGCCGATCGCCTCCACGAGGACACGGCGGTGCTCCGCCCAAGCAGCTTCTTTCACCCTTGTAGAAGTTATTGATAAAAATTACCAAATAATTACATAACTTTGCCTCCGGGCAAACGTGTGTATCGTCAATAAAACATGCCCAAACAATAATAGATATATAAATTACAGACACACAAACATACAGACGTTTATAAGACGTAATAAAGTTTGTCTGTTTGTTAGTTTGTTTATTCAGAACAAGATTTATGATTTTAAGATCGTTCCGGGCGTTTTTTTAATTAGTTTTTCAAAGATCGGCTACTGTTGGTGGAAATGGTCTGTGTATGCCTGTAATTTTTAAATGGCGTCGATGGATGTTAAAGCTGTCGTAAACGTAAAGAATGCCGAAAGATTCTGTGATAGCCGAGTGCCTGTGGATTAAAGGCTCTTAAATACTGGCGTGATTCGTCGCGCGACGCGACGCGACGCCGTGAAGTTTTCTCAGAAATTGTTTTGTTAAAATTCGCGTCCCGCGACGAATCGCGCCAGTATGTAAGAGCCTTAACAGTTGCATAACACACTAAACTTACAGTAGCAATGGGTTATTCTACTCAAAGTTATACTCTAAGTTCATAAGTATTTTTTTAGGGTTCCGTATCTAAAGGGTAAAACGGGACCCTATTACTAAGACTCCGCTGTCCGTCCGTCTGTTTGTCTGTCTGTCTGTCACCAGGCTGTATCTCATGTAGTTAAACAGTTGAAATTTTCACAGATGATGTAGATATTTCTGTTGCCGCTATCGCTATAACAACAAATACTTACTAAAAAATAGATTATCCATACTAATATTATAAATTTGAAAGTAACTCTGTCTGTCTGTCTTTCTGTCTGCCCGTCTATCTGTCGGTATGTTACCTTTTCACGCCTAAACCACTGGCATGTGGGCGAAGCCGCGGGCGGAAGCTAGTAATAAATATTTAAAAGGAGGCTCCCATACAACAGACATGATTTTTTTGCCGTTTTTATAGATAATGGTACGGAACCCTTCGTGCGCGAGTCCAACTCGCAGTTGGCCGGTTTTTTAGTTCCTTGTCGAAACCGTACTGCGAAAAATAATGCAGAAGTCATTCGCTTATCCACTCTACTAAGCCAACTATATACCTTTGCTAGGGTTTCTGATTATACAAACCAAAATGTTGACTTTGCATAAACAACCACGCGAAATGGTTGTTCTATTAATAAGTTATTAGTAGCAACATGAGCTATGGGAAAGTGGTCTATGAATTATTAGTAAATCAGTCTATGTTAATTACTCCTACGCTCTTGGCTAAGTAATAACAGCCGCACTGGTCGATCCATCAGGTTAAGCTACGCTTGCCGGGGTTGGTCCGTGGATGGGTGACCATCTTTACATACCGAGACTCCCCCCTGCCTCGGAAAGCTCGTTAAGCCGTTAGTCCCGGCTGTCGTTCGTGGATCTGTAACAGTCGTCAGAAGCCCGAAAGTCTGAAAACCAGTCTTACCGAGGGGTATCGTATTACCCAGTTACTGGGTTGTGAAGGTCAAATAGGCAGTCACTCCATGTGAAAATACTGGTATTCAGCTGCATCCGGTTAGACTGGAAGCCGATCTCAACATAGTTGGGAAAAGGCTATGCAGATTGATTTATTGATTGATAATTACTCCTAGTATTGAAGTTTGCCGGGAGATGGTGTTTCGGGCGATGTTCATAGAGGATTTGCAGTGCTGATGCAGTTTCTAAAAGCCATTTTCAATACAATAGACGCAGATATATTTAGTAACCTATTCCGCTTAACTATTCTTCAAGAGTCGTAAAAAACTCTGTAAGAAATCGACACGTGTTTCACCTCTCAACGAGGGGACGGAGAGAGAGAGAGACTCTGCGTTCAGCGCTCGGTGTGGTAACACGTCGCGTTCTGGTTTGCAATTGGTAAATCGTTATCCTGAAGATGCCTCGTTGAGAGGTGAAACACGTGTCGATTTCTTACAGGATTTTTATGACTCTTGAAGAATAGGCAATCGGAATAGGTTACTAAATATATCTGCGTCTATTTTATTTTATAATGGATTTCCGCAAAGTCACGCCTTAATCAATTAACTAGCCATTTTCAATTAAATTGGTTGCCATCTTCGAGTGACATGATTAGTTTTTGTTATGCCTGTCAACCTATCACAACATGCTAACATGAAAGACAGCAGATTTACCTATTAATCTGAGAATTGATCGGGCTTCTAGAAATCTGGAGAAAATTGATTTGCCTATCATTACTTATTATGAAGTTTCAAGAGGAAATGTATTTAGATTACACGTAGATAAACACGTATATTAAAATTCTTATTTATATCATCATCATTTCAGCCGAAAGGCGTCCACTGCTGGACATAGGCCACCACTTCGACAGGTTCTATGCTTCTCGCATCCAGCAGATACCTGCGTCATTAAAAGTAGTCAATCAATCTGCCTAGCCTTTTCTCAACTATGTTGGGGTCAGCTTCCAGTCTAACCGGATGCAGCTGAATACCAGTATTTTAAATGGAGCGAATACCTATCTGGCCTCTACAACCCAGTAACTGGGTAGTACGATACCCCTTAGTAAGACTGGTTTTCAGACTTTCGGGCGTCGTCCTTAACGACTGTCAAAGATCCACGAATGACAGTCGGAACCAACGGCTTAACGTGCTTTCCGAGGCACGGAGGAGTCTCGGTATTTGAAGATGGTCACCCATCCACCGACCAACCCCGGCAAGCGTAGCTTAACCTGATGGATCGACCCGTGCGGCTGTTATTGCTTAGCCACGAACTCCTCATCATTAAAAGTAGTGTTACCATTATAATTTCAAATAAACTAACTATGAATACTGTTAAACTTTTCAAATAATTGGACGAACAGAAAATGGAATGTACCTAAGCCTAACATGACTCCTTTAAAATAACGTTAGGGGAACACTACTCGCTCCCCTACACATTTTTTGTCACGCCAATTTAGTCCAACGCCTTATAATATTTGGCTATTAAAATACTTTCTGTTGCTTGGTCCCCGAGTTTAATGTTCTAACGAAAATGCTTGAATGTAGGTATGTTTCCAAAAATCACATGTTACTTTTAGTTGAACCTGCTTAGAATTTTTCTAACTATGTTGGTGTCGGCTTGGATTTTAAACGGGTGCAACTGAATTTAAAGAGTGATTTCCAATCCGACCTCAACAGCCCAGTTACTGGGTCAAACGAACACGATACCCCTTGGTAAGACTGGTTGTCAGAAATCTGTGCTTCTGACTACCCGTAACGACTGTCAAAGATCCACGAATAACAGGATGAAAGGCTTTCAGAAGCACGGGGGGTTCTCGGTATGTACTATTTTAGTTGATTAAGTAAGTATTCGGCAGAATCTAGGCATTCGACCTAAATATCAATTTTTTACACCTATTTATTATATTATTATCTATTTACTTAAGTGAGGAAGGAGGGAGCAGCGCAGTTCGGACTCTGCACAAGGTGGATCGTCCACCTGGAGGCCTACCACCGGTTACAGCAGTATTATTTTATCTTACTTCAGTGGGTTAAAGAGATGGCGCTATACGTCCTGTAGAGGTTCGTCTCTTTCCTACATTAAAGTAATACTTACAATAATACTGCTGTAAGCGGTGGCGGTGGTGGTAGGACCCTGATGGTGAAGGTCGTGGGAATTCGTTGAATTTGGGGAACGCAAGGCCTGTCGTTGTCGCAATGCTTGACAGGAATAATCGCCGAATACAATAAGGCCGAATAGTCGGCTTTCCAGACTAGTCGGTCAAACTCAAACTCAAAGCACTTATTTCAAATAAACCAATTACAGGCACTTTTGAATTGTCAAGGGGTCGGTCAGGCAGAAAATATGAAGCTAGTTGCCCATTCCAAAGCGTAGTAGGTTGGTATGGAGGAGAACGGGCAAGAAACTCCACGGACACTCTTTTAAATCAGAATATTGTTATAATATATTGTTTACATCATTCATGTTGGAATTATACATGTGAGTACAATGTAGAAAAACGTGCAGGTTAAAAGCGTCCGTAACAAAACAATTCAAAAATTAAAATAAGCCGTGGCAGCTAAGAGATGACCAGTCCCTATTGATGGCGCCCGTTCACGAACATGACGCATGGATCAGCACCATTCAGCTCAACCATTTTGAAGGGAACTTAAATGGTCCATCTCTAATAAAAAGCTCAACAATACGCATCACACACAAATAATATTCAAGTAAATTCATTGGTAAAATTAAATTTTTCACACTCTCAAATCGTTAGTGGTTCACAAAAAAATGTTGATTAAATCATTTAAATCAATTAGCGAATTTGATTATTTTATTGTATAATTTGATGGTGGTTTTTATTGATGTCTACCATAAAATATAATGGTGTCCAATTTTGTTGTAAAACCATAGATTTTTATAATATTACCGTGTAATTAATTGATTCCGAATTTGGCTTTTAGGGTACAGTGCCCGGCTATAAAAATATAGATTTATTCGGTAAGCTATTATTTTAATTTTATTTATTTCAAAGACACTTTTAAATATTAGAATACAAAAACATTTAAAACAATAAAAAATAGTAGCCCACCGGTATCGGGAACAGGGTCCAAGCTACCGGCGGTCAGGGCTCCAGAGAGAGGACCAGGAACCTTCTAATAACCTACAATACGGGCCGTGTCCATTATTTTAATACTTAATTATTATTTGAATTGAATATGATAGCTTACTGAATAAATCTATATTTTTGTCGTTATTTATAATTGATTATTTTTTAGTTTAATAATTTCATCACCATTTATTTAATTTTTTCAAGCACCTTTGTGTAAATAATTTCATCACCACTGCTCTCAAAATGGTGAAGGAAAACATCGCGAGGAAATTGATATGTAGGTATTATTATAGGCTGATTAAGATTTTTCCCACCGTCCGTTTGTCTGTCGCAAATATTATCTCAGAAAACAGCCACTTTTTCTTCCAGCATAACTTATTTTGTGAAAAAGTTAAATTATGGTTTCCAAAAAATCCGATAGCAAAGGTACTGTTTTTGCATTTAATACACCCAATATACCTACCTATATAAAAGGTAAACAGACAGAATGGCATTACTTTTTAGGTATATAATTTACTGTACTAAGTAGCTACCTACTGGGCTTATAAATTATCACATTTATCATTCAAGCACTTACTAAAATAAACGAGGTGCGTTCTTATTAGCGGCCATGTGCAAAATGTGTACAGATAAAAATGATGGATAAGCATTAAGACAATGCTATAAAAATATCCTATTTTTACTAAAACATATAACGAAACAGCTGAAACATAATTTCTTTATAAAAAATCATATTGTTTAAAATTAGCAGTAATAAAGACAACCTTGTTTGATAGTAATCAACAGGACACAGGCTGTATGTGGGCATTCCTTATATGCAACTTCTTAATGTTTCCACTAAGCATTAGCACGGTGAATGGAACGCGGCCGCGGGAGTAAAAAAAAAGTTAACTGTCAAAGTGACGTTTGCATTTTCCCCGCCAATTTAAACGTCATAAGAGAGTCTAAGGTTGTATGTTTGTGACCGTTATTTTCCTTTTTTGAGGTGTCTAGGTGTCGCAAATAACATTTTGAAATGTATTTAGCGCGATAAAAATTTATTGTATCAACTTTTTTATTTTATGTCGTTTTTCCGTTAAATGCTGGACTGAATTTAATGTTTTCGCGCCAAACTTTGATTATAGCAATATCCTTAGGGCCATGTTTAGTAGTGGTCTTTGATAGGCATGAGTCTTATTAATAATAGACTTCGTTGCGCAAGTCAAATGGCTGTCATTGAATGCGGAATTCGGTATTTTTTAGCTAGAAGCCGACGCCAAAGGAAAAGGCTGATTCTTTCGTAATGGTATACAAGCTAAATGCAAAAGCTTATGTTATGGCAAGCTAGAGGCTATAGACAAAATCCCTTTTCTGTAAGCGTTAACGCCAACGGAAATATGAAATTGTATGGAGTTGACATTAGCTTTACAGATGTCATGTGACTGCTGCTGTCAACTCCATACAATTTGATCTTTCCGTTGGCGTTAAAGCTTACAGAAAAGGGATTTTGTCTAGGCCCCCAGAAGCCCTAGCACGAAACTATAGGTAAATCCGAATGATTTTTTAATCGAAAATACAACTATCCTATAGCAATCAATCAATCTGCCTAGCCTTTTCCCAACTATGTTTGGTCAGCTTCCAGTCTAACCGGATGCATGTGTACCAGTTTTTTACATAGAGCGACTGCCTATCTGACCTCATAGTCTGGTTGCCTGGGTCACAATCACAAACACATACCTACTTAGATATTCGCTTATTCTTTCATTGGAACAATTAAAAACTCGTCACAGAAATAAACCATTTTTTTTAATAAACAATGTGACAGAAGAAAATGGCGTGTCAAAACACAATAACCATTTAATTAAAATATCCTACCAACATGTGCAAAAAGCGATACCTAATATGTAAATATAATACCGGTGACAGCCGTAATCCACCATTTTAAAATGTCAGTTGCAATTAACGTAAAATGGTGTCAAATCGTCTTTAATTCTTAATTCAATCTGCTTTTGTCGTGAATTGTGTGACAAGTCATAATAAATTATTAATTAACTGTGACAACTCGATGAAAGAATATGCGAATTATCTATGTCTTTATGACAGGTAACCCAGTCAACTAGTCTTACCAAGAGGTAACTCGGTTGAAAAATAATGGGGTGATTTTTGTTTTTCCTGAAAATGTGCACATAAGTCGACTCTCAGTACGATATTTAACAACACCTCACTGACCGGACACGTTTTTTTTTACATGTTGTTTAAATTGTTTTTTTTTTTTGTTATTCGTAATAATTTTTCTCGTTTAGCTAAAGCAAAGAATAATAGCTATATGGTTCAAGGCTAGTAGCGGGTTATGTCTCCAGTCTGAAAAGACCTCGATTGCTCTTAAGCCGCTTTTTAGAAGTAACTTATTGTCCTTTCAGAAAACTTCAATTCACCCTCAATCATGAACACCTCACGTTAACATTTGTCAGTTGAGTTTAAACTTTTAAAGCACATGATTTGCCCCATATAACGTCGGGCGGGGCTACTTCGACTGTGGTGTAATTTCAATTAATGAGAATAATAATTCTACTGTATTGACGGACTGTCTGTCAGTACTGTATTTGTATTGCTGTATTGATTGTTGTTCTTATATTGTATATGAATTATTCTCAGTAGTTAAAATCACCCCACAGTCGAAATAGCCCCGCCCGACCTTACAGCTTTTGTAAGTACAAAATGGTGTTATTACATAATTCAACGATTTGTTCAGCAAATCAATCGTTTGGAAACCTAGCAATACGAGTGATATAAGTGTGATAACTGATCATTTTCGAGTTAGCAACCTTACAAGTACTGACATACAACTAACACCTTTAAAATTGCAAAATCGTGATACTAAAAAATAAAAAATATACGATTCGCTACACTTCGGACACGTAATCTTTAACCAACATATCTCTACATATCACACCAACCTTACCTCGATCAAAATAAAGTCGATAGTTCATTAATTTCAGGAGAAAAATATCGTGGTTTCGTCTCGTGCTTCGACAACTTTATTTTTGCGGTTGTGAAACTGCATAATGTGGTGGGAGCTTGTAGAAAAATCGTTTTGTAGACGGTAAATGTAAGTTTGTGGTCGGATTAAACGAAATATCTGGTTGGAGCGCGTACGCTCGACGTGTGTGGTCTCGAGACGGTGCGGCAGGAAAGTGGCTCTACTTTAATTTACAATTTTCGTGAACAAATTATTTTTTGAGGACGTAATTAGTTTATTTACAGTTAAATGTGTTTTTTTTTTGGGTTTTGCTTATTGGATTGCGGAATTTTTAACTGAAAAACAAAATGGCAATTTTCTGTTTAGGTAATAAGGTTTTTGAGCCATTATTATAATAACAGCAATTCGTCTAAAAATCTTTATGATATTGTGTTATTCTTTTTAAGATTATGCTTATGTAGGTATATTTTATTACAAGACTGGCAATTAAATAGAACTTCTGCGGCGTTTACTTAAAGCTGACGTACCGGAACCATTTTTGCCTTTCATCTTTCAGTTGAAGTGAAACATCTGAACACAAAATGAATCAAAAGTGCAAAATCAATTGATTTTAAGGAACGATCCAATGATGCTGAATTTCGGCATTCGGCGCCTACAGGTGATCGAAAAATGAAATGAAAGGAGCGGATGAACGTTCGTATATAATTTTATCGGTGTTGTGTGAACGTGAAATGAAACAAAAATGAACCGCGTCTCTTATAGGTATTAAGTATTAGTTGCTACTTAAAAAAAAATCAATTTAACTAGTTAGTCACCAGAATGTAATAACTACAAGAAACCAATTAATCAGATACTCCCAAAATCTAAATTAAATTCTAAGAACTAAATACACAGGACTAAAAATAAACCGCTTGTAATATGATTTAGCTTTTACATGACTAATTTACAAGTGACAGATTTAGAAATGGCTGCTATTTGCAGCTTTTGATTCGTGTCTAATTCTATGAAATAAAGTGATGTTAAGTGGGGTGTCAATTAATCATGTCAAATGAATCCTAAGAGTCTTCTCTAAAAGCCTGTCATTTAATAAATTAACGTTAGGTAAAGATTAATTTATCTGTAATGCACCTTATAGTAAATTTTTACTGGCACCTTATTATTTTCATTCTCATTGCCAAAATCTATGTAAACAAATAAATAAAATTGAAGTGTCTGTTTATAATGTCAAATTATTAGCTTTTTACTAAATGCTGATGAAAGTATGTACGGTATATAAGAAACATTTTTTTTTCTGTCATTTCTTTCGGCTAATCTCCGAAACCGATTTTTTAAGGGGATTTTCACTGGCTGTTTTAAGGAGTAACTAAGGCTTCTTTTATTCTAGAAAATAATTAGGGTCCACGTGGGTGAAGCCACTGGCAGCAAAACTAGCAGTTTTGAATGAAAAACAGTTCGAAAAGGTGACATGTTGAATGAAAATGACAATTTGTTTTGACATTAATAAACTTTATCGCTCCTTGGTCGTACCTACTTAATTTTAAATACCTTTCTCCGATTGTATAATAAGAAACAAACTTGGGTTTTTATCTACAACTTTCATTTACAATTATGATTATTAAATCAACGTTCAAATAGTAAGCCGAAATATGATAATAAACTAGTCACTTCTTCCTTGACTTAAAAAGGCGCTCGTCACCCGGTGAAGGTTAGTCAGTTCAATCGTTAAGCTAATGCCATTTAGTTTAACTACATCTACATTAACTTAATCGCAAGGGTTAACGCCACCATTAATACTGAACAGTTTAGTAGTAAGACGTAGTGACATATTTTTATTATTAAAATGCTACTTTTCTTTACGTGAGGCAATTGGAAAAATTGCTCCTAAACTACTCTGACTATGGGCAATTTTTTTATTTATTTATTATATATGTTTTTTGTGTATATTTTTTTATGTTTAGTTCATATTTGTGTAATAAGTATACGTATGTCTCGAAGAGCGTGAAAATATTAAATTACAATAAGAACTACTTGAAAAACAGATGAGTTTATTGGTGTTAGCAGAAAACAGAAATACAACGTTTCTTTCATAATAGTTAGTTTTAGACATTTTTTGCTTTACTTAAAAACCATTGATGATGTCTATTACCTTAGTGACAACTCCTGCTTATTGTCTTGATACAAGTATGAAACCAAACCCCACTTTTGCGAACCCTGCTTAAACAGTTACACCACCTCAAGCTAAGCATAAACAATAACAAAACAGAGCACGTTACCTATCATACTACATGTAGCGAGTTCCACGTCCCGCTCCTACCGCGGCAGTCACCGCGATATGTTAACGTTTTATCGTTATTTGCGATATCCTGAAGTACCTCAGTGGACCTGCGTCCTGATTGGCTACCTGTATGTCCTAGACTCTAGGACTCTTGGACTCTAGGACCTGGACATCCCACAGGAAGTAGGAAAATTGAGCATAGCCTAATGTATCATTATGTATGTCAATTTTAGGAGCTCGTGGCTAAGTAACAGCCGCACGAGTCGATCCATCAGGTTAAGGTACGCTTGCCGGGGTTAGGTGACCATCTTTACATACCAAGACTCCTCCGTGCCTCGGAAAGCACGTTAAGCCGTTAGTCCCGGCTGTCATATTTGGATCTTTGACAGTCGTTACGGGTCGTCAGAAGCCCGAAAGTCTGACAACCAGTCTTACCAAGTCGTATCGTGTTACTCAATTACTGGGTTGTGGAGGTCAGATAGGCAGTCG